>CM076580.1:1671484786-1671831171 GCA_034641835.2 Pinus albicaulis | reverse complement strand
CTCTGCAACTCTTGGGCTCGGCTCTGCTTGCCGCTGCTCTGGGCTCGGCGTTGCCCCTTCGATTTGTGGCGCCCTGGACCCGTGTGGCTCTTGCCCACGGGTGAGACTTTGCCCTTGCGTTTTGTTCTTCTGCTTCTGCGCATGGGACTCCTGCTCTGATCCGGCTCGTACTCCTGGCAATGGAGACAGAAGGCGACTCCCCCTCGCCTCCTGATCTTGAGGCTTTTAGATCTCTTGTAGCTGCAGCAGAAAAGAGGCCGCCCTCAGTCTCACAACAAAAATTTGTCAAAAAGTTGGACAATATTCCTACGGTGTCCCTCCCGGTGGAAGACGCTTGCAGATCAGCTCTAAACTTGGCAGAGAGAGGCCTTATTGGTCAGTTCACAGGGCTATGGCCATCCCCGAAAGCAGTAGAAGACTGGGTTAGACGAAACTGGACACCATTGGTTAAGGAAGGAATTAAAAGTCACTTTGTAGGCAAGGGGTTCTTCGTCTTCGTGTTTGACAGTGTGGAAGACCGAGCCTGATCTTTCGAAACGGGCCATATTTCATGGGCCCCCAAGGGTTATATCTGAATAAATGGTCTCCAGATTTCGATCCTGCACAAGATGTGCCCACAGCCGTTCCCGTTTGGGTGCGACTCCCGCATCTCCCCCTCCACTGCTGGAGTCAGAGCTCGCTACAATCCATCGGCAATGCCCTAGGCAGGTACATCGATCAGGCTCCAAGGAAGGATCAGTTCTCTTGCGCCCGCATCTGCGTGGAAGTTGATCTGGAGGTCGGTCTCCCTGAAGCCATCAAACTTTCACTGGCTGACTGGACGCACATTCAAGAGCTCGATTACGAGCAACTGCCCTTCAAGTGTCGGCATTGCCATGAATATGGGCATTTCGCCAGATACTGCAAAAAAAGAAATGAGGAAATGACAGAGAAAGAGAAAGGGGAATAGTGGAAACAAGTAAAGAGATCAGCAAGCAGTAGACAGAACAACAAAAGCAAAGCAAAAGAAACAGTTGCAAATACAGGGCAAGGAGGTTCAAGCCACCAAAATGGCGGAAGCAGGGAACCAAATAGCATTGCAGCAGATAAAAACCCCTTCGAATCTCTTACACCAGCATCAGACCCTCCAGAGCTTGAGCAGGAAGATCCATCACAGCTGAACAAAGCAGAAAATGAAGAGCCAGGTAACATACCAAACCCGACCCCTAGCAACACTCCTTCTCCTTCGTATGCTGATATTATTAAACATAAGAAGAAGAGCCCAGAAAATATGGGATCATCTGATGAAGAAACCTTTGAAAGGCCATCCAAAAAAGTGGGGAGAAGAACAAACAAGGAAACTAGGGAAGAAGAATCAGAAAGACAGAAAACCCTAGGCAGTCAAACCACCATTGAAATGACCATCGGGAGAAATACAAGACCAAGGGCGCCCAAGGGGGGAGGTCCCACCCCATCAAGTGGTAAATGATGCAGATGGTCTCTTGGAACTGCAGGGGTCTGGGAAATCCCAATAAGGCAGATGCTGTCAAAGACTTACTGAAGATGGAAACAGTGGACATCCTTATGCTCCAAGAGACCAAGATAGAAGGGGAAACCCTTCTAAATACCAGCTCTATGAAATGGAAATATGACTCTGGAAAGGCGGTCAGTGCAAGGGGCTCGGCCGGAGGTATAGGCACATTCTGGTCAAAAAACTCCTTCACTTTAGAACGATGCTCAGAGACCCAACATTGGATCTACACAGAACTGCGCCACACTGCAAGCAATCTCTCCCTTGCCCTGTTTAACATGTACGTCCCAGTTCATTATGATGAAAAGAGAGAGTGTTGGAGGTCACTCTTGGATTACATAGAACATAACAACCTTTCCAATATAGTCATAGGAGGTGATCTGAATATAATCCTAGATCCCAAAGAAAAAAGAGGAGGGATCTATTCTAGGGACCCTTTCATCAACACAGTGGAAAACTTGATTCAGCAGTGGGATTTGGTTGACTACAAACCAGTGAAAGGCAAATACACCTGGACCAACAACAGAACAGGAGAAAATCACATTTCAGCCAGGCTGGATAGATTCCTTATCAGCAGCTTGCTAATGATGGACAACATAATTGTTTTCACCAAAATCCTCCCAAAGCTCACATCGGATCATAAACCAATCCTCCTATGCTTGAAAGAAGAAGAAGATTTGGGTCCCCTCCCATTTCGCTTTAGTCCTCTCTGGGCCGGAATAGAAGGGTTTACTGAAACAGTCCAAACAGCGTGGTGGATCGAAGTCTCTGGATCCCCAAGTTATGTTTGGGAACAAAAAATGAAAAACACAAAAAAAGCCCTCAAAGACTGGATAAAGAGATCCATGAAAACCCCCACTAGACAGAGTAAGGAGGCTGTTCTTCTGTTAGAAGATCTCCAATTGGAAATGGAGGAGAAAGATCTCTCATCCACAGATTTAGCCAATGAAAAAGCTGCTCAAAGGAACACTTACAGCTCTTTCAGAAATGAAGAAGAGCACTAGCGATTAAAGTCTCGAAGTCTGTGGTTGAAATCCGGGGATAGAAATACTACTTATTTTCATAGACAGTGCAGGGCACGTCTCTCACGAAACTACATTGCAGAAATCACTTCCTCTAATGGACAGGTATATAAAGGATTTGCACAAATTAAAGAGGCGGCAGTAAACCATTTTCAAAACCTCCTTAGTGCAGAAAGAAATGGGAATGAGGAGGACGCTTTAGAGCTTCTTTCCAACATTCCAAATCTGGTCATCATAGAGGATAATGACTCTCTATTAAGCCCAGCCACAGAAGAAGAGATAACTTCCATAGTCTGGTCCATGGAACCAGACAAAGCACCAGGACCTGACGAATTCTCAATGCATTTTTACAGAATCTGTTGGGAGATAATCAAACATGACCTCTTCAGACTGATAAGGGGAATCTTGAGGAAGGCAAAAGTTGGAGGTGGAATTAACTCCACCTTTCTTGCTCTGATCCCTAAGGAAACAAACCCTGGCTCCTTTGACATATATAGACCGATCTCACTCTGCAATTATTCATATAAGATCGTGTCCAAACTACTGGCCAATAGAATTAAGCCACTTCTTCAAAAACTCATCTCTCCGGCTCAAGGGGGATTTGTACAAGGCAGACAAATTCTAGACAATGTTATACAAGTCCAAGAAGCACTTCACTCCAGTCACGCTCGGAAAGAACCAGGTATGATCATAAAACTGGATATGTGTAATGCATTTGATAGAGTAAATCGTTATTTTCTGTATAGGGTGCTTGCTGCCTTTGGATTCAGACAGGATTTCATAAACCTCATCAAAGCCTGCATTGAGAATGTCTGGACCGCCCCAATGGTGAATGGAAGACCAACAGATTTTTTCTTAGCCACCAGGGGATTGAGGCAGGGTTGCCCTCTTTCTCCCTTTCTTTACATACTGTTGGCTGAGTCATTGAGCAGAAAGTTAACTCAAGAGAAACAAACAGGCAACCTTCCTGGGATAAGAATTGTACAGGGTATCGCTCCAGTGAATCACGCACTATTTGCAGACGATTCACTTCTGCTAGGGGGTGCATCCTTGAGAATTGCCAACACTTTCAAGTCCATACTCCATACGTTTTGCAACATTTCTGGTGCGCTGATCAGTGAGAGGAAGAGCGTCGTTATGGATGGAACACAGATCAACATTCAATTGAAAGGATCGCAAATGTCTTGGGATTCAATGGTCACGCAGCTTGGGATAAAATAAAGTATCTCGGCCTTCCATTATCGCTGTCCAATCGAAATCATATGTGGGAGGAGGTGATTTCTAAGTTTAAGAAAAAGATTAAAGCATGGGGCGGCTTTTGGCTTTCAACTGGAGGCAAGCTCACCCTTATTCGAACAGTTCTGTCAGCATTGCCAACTTTCCAATCCTCATTGCTGATGGCACCAAGAAAAATAGCTGATCGAATTTCCTGTCTCATGCGAAATTTTTTATGGAATGGCGGGCGTGGTAACAGTAATCGGTTTCACTTAATTAATTGGGAAACTGTAATGCGCCCTTTGGTTGAAGGCGGTCTACAAATACGTGACCCCCAGAATGCCAACTTAGCATTGGGGTGTAAACTGTTGTGGCAGCTGATAAACGAACCCTCCCACCCTGTCAGCCAGATTCTTAATTACAAATATCTCAACAATCAACCGATCACCACCTTCAATCCAGAGAATTCTGCTAGAGGAACGCAGGCTTGGAAGCTCTGCAACAAAGCAATCGTCTTCTTCAGATCTCACCTATACAAAATCCCAGGGAATGGCAAAAATATTTCGTTGTGGAGAGATCGAATCATGGGTCATCCTTCTCTTGCAGCTAATAATGATATAACAGAACTAAGAGAATGGTTAAGTTCTAAAGGAGTTCGGAAAATAGAAGACATTGCAGATTGGGATCACAATGGCAATTGGCAGAGTTGGTCTTTGCCCAATATTCCACCACACTTAAAAAACCAGTTAAGCATTTTTAGAGCTGCAATTACAGATTTTACTCCTGTGCACAAAGATGAGGAAGATTCATGGGAATGGGGAAAGACCGGGGTGTACACAGCCAGACAGGGATACTTGCAGCTGCAAGGTAAAAAGGACTCCCATCACCCAGAAACTGTGTGGAAACAGATCTGGGAACATTTCAGTCTGCCCAAGATCAATTTTTTTTTTGGACTTTGTCTCATAACAAAATCCTTACTGGCGAAAATCTGTGCAGAAGAAACATTGCTGGTCCCCACCGATGTGTTCTTTGCAAAAATGCTCCGGAAACCACTGATCATTTATTCATTGATTGTGAGTTTGCACAGAAGGCCTGGTCTATCTTCTTGACAGGTCTGAATGTGAGAACCCCTGCTCACTGCTCGATCATAGACATGTATTCGTCATGGAAAGCCCGATACCCCTTCAACATTGCAGACAAAACAATTTGGCACAAGGTATGGAATGCAGCTCCAAAATATGTATGTTGGAAGCTGTGGCTTGCCCGGAATGAAACTATCTTCAACCAAAAAGAAATAACTGCAGAAACCACAGCGGACCAGGCCAAGAAGCTTCTATTAGAAACCCTGAGACAGTCCATAGTCAAAGACGATAGTTCCCTTCGAAATGAAGAAAAGGCATGGTTGGATGGCTTCTCCCTCACGCTCAGATCTTCAGCAATCACACGTCCAGATCTCAAAGGAAAATGGCAGATTCGAGACACTTCGGACAGTTTCAAGAAGTGGTGGAAAACACAAGGAAAATGCACTATTTTCTTTGATGGAGCCTCAAAAGGCAATCCAGGCAGGTCAGGAGCCGGAGGGGTTATTTATTTTCCGAATGGGAAAAAAGAGGACTTCAGCTGGGGACTTGGGATAAAAACCAATAATCAGGCTGAAATCCTCAGTCTTTTAAAGGCTTGTCAACTGGCCAGGAAAGAGAATCCAAGTGAAATTATTATCTTTGGAGATTCTGAGCTGTTGGTAAAATCTCTAATAAACAAAAAAGGGCTCAAAGATCCAGTGTTAAATAAACAGCTTGCAAGAGTGAACAGACTCCTGAAGGATTTCCCCTCAGCTCAATTCTTCCACCATTCTCAGAGAATTAAACACAGAAGCTGATAGACTGGAAAATATAGGATGCACTCTAGAAAAGAGCATGATCAGCATAAATGCAGGGGCAGTGAACATGGCAATAATCCCCTAACAAGGCGCCCATGTTAAAACAGAGATTTGTAATGCTTGAAGCAGTGAATTGTAATGCTTGATTTGGCCTTGGCCATCCCTCCTTATCAATAAAAATAACCGTTTCAGTTAAAAAAAAAATATTTGTTGTGTAATAAAGTTATCAATTAAATTGATATAAACCAGTCTATTAAGGTTGAAAAAAGGGTGGTTAATATATGAATATTTTGGAGAGAAAGGCTTTTTGTATTTTTTAAGTTAAGATTTTGTTATATTTAATTATTAGGTTAATATTAAATAAGTATAATAGTTAAAAAAAAATGAATTATAATTTTAATGTCCGGGAAACTCATTTTAACCATTTTTGTTTCTTCATACAGAGAGAAAGAAATGCATACCTAGAAACAAGGATTGGGGATTGTGGGGTTGGGTGAATGAGATCCTTACTAAACCAAATTGAGGAAAAGCTTGTTGATTGGTGTAACATGTTTAAACACTAAACAATACAATTTTACCATATATACAAAAAAAATCATTTGCACATATAACTAACATAACACCTTGCATTCACACACATGAATATTGTGAGTATTACGGCTTATCATTACACTTTAAATTCGAATGTATACAACTTCGTGGTGAATCACTCCACGCTGTACCACACACATACAGTGATGCAAATTTATATAACACATTCATAGAGCTAACATGTATTCTATTATTTCAATATAAGATCATTATAATAAAATGCTTGTATGTGGTTAACCCATCTGTCGGACTATATATGCATGTGTAGATATATTATATATTATTGGAAGGTCAGTATAGCACATGGCATGAATTCATACATAATATCCAGCATGGTTTTTGGATTGGTTTTGGGTGCCATGTTGATGCTATGCGTGAATCCGGTGCATAAAAATCTACCCACAATCACTACGTATTAATTGTTTGAAGATTGTGTTACACATGTGTCGTGTTGTACTTAATACTTTTTCCATAATGTTGTTCGATGGCACTCCTACCAACTCTACTCTAGCGAGATTTCAGCCCTTCATGATCTCGATCCTGTTGGAATGTAATTTCCCATCGCTCAGATCAGGATGGCGGTAGCATGGTGATCAGTTGCAGGCAGGAGCGCGGCGAACAGGTTGCTGGCGGAGAAGATTATCGCGGCAGCACATTGACAGCAATCAACGGAGTGCGGGGGGTCAAACAGCACGCCGGTTAACAAAACGCCACCCCCCGCAGTTGACCAGCCAAGGGGCCGTTGACCACAAATGTGCGGCTGTGGTTTAGTGCGGGGGGTCACCCATTTGGGGTGTACGGCCAGAACCTTACCCCCCGCAACCACCAGTTTGAGGTGGCTCCGCCACATGCGCCCAGCGCGCCACCGTTCCGCCACCACCGCGAAAAATCACCGCTGCCACCAAATTTAAAATTTGTCATAAATTTTTTTTAATGGTGCTGACAGATTTTTAATGCCATTTATGAATTTTTCAAGCGGTGATAATTCTGGGCAATTTTGTCAATGAAAGACATTAATTGTCTTAGATATTTTTTTTGTAATTTATATAGATATGCACAGCAGTGCGTTAGTTTTTTTTTTTAAGAGAGACAGAGCAGAATTAAAAATCAAGCACAGCAGTGCGTTAGTTGATTTTGAAAAAGACAGAGAGAGTGCAGATTTAAAAATATACACAGCAGTGTATTATTTTTAATAGACAGAGACAGTGAAGTTTTTTTTTACACAGCAGAGTGTAAAATCTGATTTACACAGCAGTGTGTTTAATTTAAATTTTCTGTGTGAGACAGAGAAGAGTGTTTTATTTCTGAACTGTGTTTGCAGCAGTCAGATTTTTATTGTAAATTCCTCTGCAGTGAGGAAGCATTGTAACAAGTTTTTTTTAATAGAATTTTTTTTATGTGGAAATTCTGTTACGGTGTGTGCAAATTTTAAGAATATTTCTCTGTGTTAAAAGAGGCAGTTTTATTATTTTGGAATTCTAAAAATTTCAACATGGTATCAGAGCCAATCCAGGCTATTTGAAGGTCAAATACGCTGAAGGAACAAAGTTCGTTTTTGCAGCAGCCTCTCCAGCAGTGTGAAGGTTCAGACAAGAAGAATTCGAAGGTATTTCTCTATATAGTTTTGTGTTACTGTTGCAGAACAGGTTGTTAATTAAAACACACAGTCAAGTGTTTTGGATCATAGTTAAGAATGGCTGGCACCAGCACTGGTATGGGTATGGGAAATATCCATCTCCCTCAATTTAATGGGAAAAATTATGACTACTGGTCAATAACTATCAGGGCCTTATTTGTCTCCCAAGACTTATGGGAATTAGTTGATGATGGCTTTGAAGAGCCAGCAAATGAAGTAGAGTTTCTTCTTTTAACTCAGGCAGAAAAAGAGATTCTGAAGAGCAATAAGAAGAAAGATGCCAAGGCTCTTTTCTTCTTGTATCAAGCAGTACATGAGAGTGTGTTTCCGAGGATAGCAGCAGCTAACAGAGCCAAAGAAGCATGGGAAACTCTCAAGACAGCTTATCAGGGAATGGAGAAAGTGAAGACAGCAAAACTTCAGTTGCTGAGAAGAGACTTTGAGACTCTCTGTATGAAAGAGTCAGACACTATTGACTCATTCTTCACTCATGTGATTGGAATGGTCACACAAATCAGATCTCATGGAGAGACTCTTGAGGACAAGAGGATTGTGGAAAAACTCTTGAGAAGTTTACCCTCAAGGTTTGATGTGATTGTCACCACCATAGAGGAGACTAAAGATCTCACAAAGTTTTCAGTGGATGAACTTCATGCATCACTGATGACCCATGAACAGAGATTGGGTAGGAGTGAAAACTCATCTCTTGAGCAAGCCTTTAAGACCCAGATGTCTTTCGGAAGAGGAAGAGGGCAAGGCAAAGGAAGAGGAAGAGGCAGAAGCCAAAACAGAGGTGGAAGGAACAGTCCAGCAAATGCTCAAGGAAGGGGCAGCAATCCAAATCAGCATCAAGGCCAAGGCGGCCATCAGAATGGTCAGCAAAATACACAAGGACAAAGGTATGATAAATCCAATGTTCAATGTTACAATTGTAATAAATATGGTCATTATGCTAATGAATGTAGAAAGAAGAAACAAGATATGAGAAGTGGAACTAGTGCAAATTTCACAAGAGAAAATAGCAGCCAAAACAATTTGTTTTTAGCTTGTAATATGGCTGAAGAAAAGAATGAGGATTTATGGTTTCTAGACTCCAGTTGTAGTAACCATATGACAGGAAACTTAGCAATGTTTTCTATGTTAGATGAAAGTGTACAGTCACAAGTCACACTAGGAACTGATAGCAAAGTTTCTGTTATGGGAAAAGGAGATGTAAATGTTTTAACAAGATTAGGTGCAAAGAAATCCATAGCAGATGTTTATTATGTTCCAGGAATGAAATGTAATCTCTTAAGTATTGGAAAGCTTGTCCATAAGAGGTATAATGTTTTCTTTGAGGATGATGTTTGTACCATCATGGACAAACCACCCAACAATCAGTGTATTGCTGAAGTGAAGATGACAAGGAACAGGATGTTCCCTCTCAGAATGAGAGCAGATTTGAAGAATGGTGAAGAGAAAGCAGCAGTTGCACAGGAGACTTACCAAAGCGAACCAAAGGATGATAATTGGTTATGGCACTTGAGATTTGGTCATCTCAACTTTGGAGGTCTTAATTTGTTGAGCAGAAAAGGAATGGTAAGTGGTTTACCATTGATAGAGAAACCGGACAGCCTTTGTGAAGGTTGTATTCTTGGGAAACAACACAGAGAAAGTTTTCCTTCCGGGAAAAGCATAAGGGCAAAATCACCCTTAGAGATTGTCCACTCGGATGTATGTGGACCGATGCAAACTCCATCACTTGCAAGCAGGCACTATATCTTAACATTTATAGATGATTTTACAAGAAAAACTTGGGTTTACTTTTTGAAAAAGAAAAGTGAAGTGTTTGAAAAATTCCGCAATTTCAAAGCACTTGTTGAGAACCAGAGTGGGCTGCATATCAAAGTCTTAAGGACTGATAGAGGAGGTGAGTATATATCTAAAGATTTTCTACGTTTTTGTAGAAAAAATGGTATTCACAAACAATTTACAACTAGATATACACCGCAGCAAAATGGAGTGGCCGAAAGGAAGAATCGAACCATAATGGACATGGCGAGGAGTATGCTTAAAGCAAAGCATTTGCCTAATGATTATTGGGCTGAAGCTGTACATTGTGCAGCGTATATTTTGAACAGGTGTCCTACAAAAGCAGTTATGAACAAAGTGCCGGAAGAGGCATGGAGTGGCGCAAACAAAGTGTCACCACATGAAAGGTTTCGGATGTGTGGCTTATGTCACACACATTCGGATCGGTAGGGAAAGTTAGACTGACAAGGGGGAGAAATGTATTTTCATTGGATACGATGAGGAGTCAAGGCATACGAGGTTATATAACCCATCCGACAAGAAGTTTCTTGTGAGCAGGGATGTTCAGTTCATTGAAGAGGAAGCTTGGGATGGAAGCATAGAGAAAACAGTGAATGTTAAACACTGTTTATCTCATGATGAGAATGATGATGAGGTGGCTGAAATACATCCCCAGACAGCAGCACCAACACCACAAAGCACACCTTTGAGGAGAAATGAAATTGCTTCTCCAAGCACACCACAAGGAGGAAATTCAAGTGCTTCTTCAAGTACTTGTACACCTACAGAAAGAGGTAAGAAATTCAAAAGTTTGAAAGATATTTATGAACAAGATATAGCTAATGAAGGTATAAATTCTTTGTTTGCTTTATATTGTCATGTTGATGATCCTGTTCATTTCGAAGAAGCCATCAAGGATGAGAAATGGATAGAAGCTATGGATGAGGAAATAAATGCCATAGAGAGGAACAAAACTTGAGATTTGGTTGAACTCCCAAAAGGTAAAGATGTCATTGGTGTTAAATGGGTCTACAAGACCAAGAGTAATGTTGAAGGCAAGATAGAGAGACACAAGGCAAGGCTTGTCGTCAAAGGCTATAAGCAGAAGCATGGCATAGATTATGAGGAAACTTTCGCACCGGTTGCAAGAATGGAAACCGTGAGAGCAGTGTTGTCCATAGCAGCACAAAACAAGTGGAAAGTTTACCAAATGGACGTGAAGTCATCATTTCTGAATGGAGTGTTAATGGAAGAGGTTTACATTGATCAACCTCTCGGCTATGAAAAGAAAGGCCAAGAGCACAAAGTGTGTAAGTTGAAGAAAGCTCTTTATGGGCTGAAGCAAGCGCCAAGAGCATGGTACAGTAGGATAGATTCATATCTACTGGAAAATGGTTTTGAGAAGTGTGAGGGAGAACCCACCCTCTACATCAAAGAACAAGACGGTAAGATCTTGATTGTAGTCTTGTATGTTGATGATGTTATTTTTACAGGTAATGATGATTGCCTTATTGAACATTTTAAAACAGTCATGAAAGAAGAATTTGAAATGACTGATATGGGTTTGCTGAGATACTTCTTGGGAATAGAAGTAGAACAAGATGAAAGTGGGATTTTCATCTCACAGGCAAAGTATGTTAATGAGGTACTTGAAAGATTTAACATGCAGGAGAGCAAAGCAGCAATCACTCCAACGGTGATGGGATTAAAGCTCAGCAGAGAGGACAGTAGCAAGGATTTTGATCCTAGTTTATACAAGAGCATAGTTGGCAGCCTCATGTATTTGACTGCAACTAGGCCGGACATAATGCATGCTGTTAGTTTGATTTCCAGGTTCATGGAAAAGCCAAAGGATGCACATTGGCAAGCAGCAAAAAGGATTTTGAGGTATGTTAAAGGTACTAAAAGGTTTGGTATTTTTTATACTACTTCAGAATGTTCAAATTTAGTTGGATACACAGACAGTGATTGGGCTGGAAGTGTTGATGATCGGAAGAGCACTTCCGGTTATGTTTTTCATATGGGTTCAGGAGCCATTTCATGGGCTTCTAAGAAACAACCCATTGTAGCATTGTCTACGGCAGAAGCAGAGTATGTGGCAGCTACAGCAGCAGCGTGTCAAGCAGTTTGGATGCGGAAAATGATGAGAAGCTTATGTCAAGAACAGGTAAAAGGGACAGTGATATTTTGTGACAATAGCTCAGCTATTGCATTGTCTAAAAATTATGTTTTTCATAAGAGGACTAAACACATTGACACCAAGTTTCACTTCATACGTGAATTGGTTACCAATGGAGAAATCGTTTTGCAGCATTGCAGAACAGAGGATCAATTTGCTGATATCCTCACAAAGCCACTTGCGCAGAAAAGCTTTGAACATTTCAGGAAATGCATGGGTATGCAAGAAAACCCAGCAGTGGAAATTAAGGGGGAGTGTTGGAATGTAATTTCCCATCGCTCAGATCAGGATGGCGGTAGCATGGTGATCAGTTGCAGGCAGGAGCGCGGCGAACAGGTTGATGGCAGAGAAGATTATCGCGGCAGCACATTGACAGCAATCAACGGAGTGCGGGGGGTCAAACAGCACGCCGGTTAACAAAACGCCACCCCCCGCAGTTGACGAGCCAAGGGGCCGTTGACCACAAATGTGCGGCTGTGGTTTAGTGCGGGGGGTCACCCATTTGATGGGTACGGCCAGAACCTTACCCCCCGCAACCACCAACTTTGAGGTGGCTCCGCCACATGTGCACAGCGCGCCACCATTCCGCCTCCACCGCCGCGGGAAAAGTCTGCCACCATGCAAATTGGAAATTAACGCAGAAATTTTTAATGGTGCCACGATTCAAATTTGCCATAAATTTTTTTTATGCAGTGCTGACAGAAATTTAAGGCACCATTAATGTTATTTTTCAAGCGGTAGAATTTTGTGATTTTAGTCAACAAATCACATTAATTGAATTTAGATATTTTGGTTATAAATATAGAACAGAATTATAATTTCTGTTGTTGCTGATATATAGAACAGTGAAGTTCTATTTTTATGTAATATGCACAGCAATGCTTTGAGTTTTTTTTTAAAAGACAGAGTGCAGAATTAATATACACAGCAGTGTATATCTGTTTTGAAAAACAGAGAGCTATTTTTAATAGACAGAGATTTACTGTATGAACTGTGCTTAGAAGCAGTCCAATAACAATTTGTAATTCCTCTGCAGTGAGGAAAAATTGTAACAAGTTTTTTTTAATAGAATTTTTTTTATGAGAAAATCTGTCACTGTGTCTGCAAATTTTTAAATATATTCTCTGTGTTAAAGAAGGGACATTTTATTGTTCTGGAATTCTGAAATTTCCAACATGGTATCAAAGCCAATTCAGGCTATTTGAAGGTCAAATAAGCTGAAGAAAAGGAGTTCTTTGATTGCCAAAGAATGCCTTTCTCCAGTAGCAGGGAAGGGGACCAGCCATAAAGGATTTAAAGGTATTATATGTATTTCTGTGGGTTCAGTGTATATAAGGAGCTAAATGTTACAAATGGAAGTGTTTTTAGATCAGATGGAGGTGGTTTGTCGTAGTGCCACAGGTATGAGTTTGGGAAGTGTCCATCTCCCACAATTCAATGGAAAGAATTATGACTACTGGTCAATAACTATGAGAGCTTTATTTACCTCACAAGAGTTATGGGAATTAGTTGAAGATGGCTTTGAAGAGCTAGCAAATGAAGTAGAGTTTCTACTTTTAACTCAGGCAGAAAGGGAGTCACTGAAGAACAATAGGAAGAAAGATGCTAAGGCTCTTTTCTTCTTGTATCAAGCAGTGCATGAGAGTGTGTTTCCAAGGATAGCAGCAGCTAAGAAATCCAGTGAAGCATGGGAAAATCTCAAGACAGCTTATCAGGGTATGGAGAAAGTGAAGACAGCAAAACTTCAGTTGCTGAGGAGAGACTTTGAGACTCTCTGTATGAAAGAGTCAGACACTATTGACTCATTCTTCACTCATGTGATAGGAATGGTCACACAAATCAGATCACATGGAGAAACTCTTGAAGACAAGAGGATTGTTGAAAAACTCTTGAGAAGTTTACCCTCAAGGTTTGATGTGATTGTCACCACCATAGAGGAGACTAAGGATCTCACAAAGTTTTCAGTGGATGAATTACATGCATCACTGATTACCCATGAACAGAGATTGAGTAGGAGTGAAAACTCATCTCTTGAGCAAGCCTTTAAGGCCCAGATGTCTTTCAGAAGAGGAAGAGGGCAAGGCAAAGGAAGAGAAAAAGGCAGAAGCCAGAACAGAGGTGGAAGGAACAGTCCAGCAAATGCTCAAGGAAGGGGCAGCAATCCAAATCAGCATCAAGGCCAAGGCAGCCAGCAAAGTGGACAACAGAATGATCAAGGACAAAGGTATGATAAATCCAATGTTCAATGTTACAATTGTAAGAAATATGGTCATTATGCTAATGAATGTAGAAAGAAGAAACAAGATATGAGAAGTGGAACTAGTGCAAATTTCACAAAAGAAAATAGCAGCCAAAGTAATTTGTTTTTAGCTTGTAATATGGCTGAAGAAAAGAATGAGGATTTATGGTTTCTAGAATCCGGTTGTAGTAACCATATGACAGGGAACTTAGCAATGTTTTCTATGTTAGATGAGAGTGTGCAGTCACAAGTCACACTAGGAACTGATAGCAAAGTTTCTGTTATGGGAAAAGGAGATGTAAATGTTTTGACAAGATTAGGTGCAAAGAAAACCATAGCAGATGTTTATTATGTTCCAGGAATGAAGTGTAATCTCTTAAGTGTTGGACAAATTGTTCATAAGGGGTATAATGTTTTCTTTGATAATGATGTTTGTACCATCATGGATAAACCACCCAGCAAAGCATGTATTGCTGAAGTGAAGATGACAAGGAACAGGATGTTCCCTCTCAGAATGAGAGCAGATTTGAAAAATGGTGAAGAGAAAGCAGCATTTGCACATGAGACTTTCCAAAGCGAACCAAAGGATGATAATTGGTTATGGCACTTGAGATTTGGTCATCTCAACTTTGGAGGTCTTAACTTGTTGAACAAAAAAGGAATGGTAAGTGGTTTACCATTGATAGAGAAACCGGACAGCCTTTGTGAAGGTTGTATTCTTGGGAAACAACACAGAGAAAGTTTTCCTTCCGGGAAAAGCATAAGGGCAAAAGCACCCTTAGAGATTGTCCACTCGGATGTATGTGGACCGATGCAAACTCCATCACTAGCAAGCAGCCACTATGTCTTAACATTCATAGATGATTTTACAAGAAAAACTTGGGTTTACTTTTTGAAAAAGAAAAGTGAAGTGTTTGAAAAATTCCGCAATTTCAAAGCACTTGTTGAGAAACAGAGTGGGCTGCATATCAAGGTCTTAAGGACTGATAAAGGAGGTGAGTATATATCTAAATATTTCCTACGTTTTTGTAGAGAAAATGGTATCCATAAACAGTTTACAACTAGATATACTCCGCAGCAAAATGGAGTGGCCGAAAGGAAGAACCGAACCATAATGGACATGGCGAGGAGTATGTTAAAGGCAAAGCATTTGCCTAATGATTATTGGGCCGAAGCTGTACATTGTGCAGCGTATATCTTGAACAGGTGCCCTACAAAAGCAGTCATGAACAAAGTGCCAGAAGAGGCATGGAGTGGCGCAAAGCAAAGTGTCACACATATGAAGGTTTTTGGATGTGTAGCTTATGCACACATTCCGGATCAGCTAAGGAAGAAGTTGGACAGAAAGGGGGAGAAATGTATTTTCATTGGATACAGTGAGGAATCCAAGGCCTACAGGTTATATAACCCATCCAGCAAGAAGTTTCTTGTGAGCAGAGATGTTCAGTTCATTGAAGAGGAAGCTTGGGATGGAAGCATAGAGAAAACAGTGAATGTAAAACATTGTTTATCTCATGATGAGAATGATGATGAGGTGGCTGAAATACATCCCCAAACAGCAGCACCAATACAAGGGCAGCAAAGTACACCCTCGAGGAGAAATGAAAGTGCTTCTCCAAGCACACCACAAGGAGGAAATTCAAGTGCTTCTTCAAGTACTTATACACCTACTGAAAGAGGTAAGAAATTTAGAAGTTTGAAAGAGATTTATGAACAAGATATAACAAATGAAGGTATCAATTCTTTGTTTTCTTTATATTGTCATGTTGATGATCCTGTTCATTTCGAAGAAGCCATCAAAGATGAGAAATGGATAGAAGCTATGGATGAGGAAATAAATGCCATAGAAAGAAATAAAACTTGGGATTTGGTTGAACTCCCAAAAGGTAAAGATGTCATTGGTGTTAAATGGGTCTACAAGACCAAGAGTAATGCTGAAGGCAAGATAGAGAGACACAAGGCAAGGCTTGTCGTCAAAGGCTACAAACAGAAGCATGGGATAGATTATAAGGAAACTTTCGCACCGGTTGCAAGAATGGAAACCGTGAGAGCAGTGTTGTCTATAGCAGCACAAAACAAATGGAAAGTTTACCAAATGGATGTGAAGTCAGCATTTCTGAATGGAGTGTTAATGGAAGAGGTTTACATTGATCAACCTCTCGGTTATTAAAAGAAAGGCCAAGAGCACAAGGTATGCAAACTGAAGAAAGCTCTTTATGGGCTGAAACAAGCGCCAAGAGCGTGGTACAGTAGGATAGACTCTTATCTACTGGAAAATGGTTTTGAGAAGTGTGAGGGAGAACCCACCCTCTACATCAAAGAACAAGATGGTAAAATTTTGATTGTAGTCTTGTATGTTGATGATGCTATTTTTACAGGTAATGATGATTGCCTTATTGAACATTTCAAAACAGTCATGAAGGAAGAATTTGAAATGACTGATATGGGTTTGTTGAGATACTTCTTGGGAATAGAAGTAGAACAAGATGAAAGTGGGATTTTTATCTCACAGGCAAAGTATGTTAATGAAGTTCTTGAAAGATTTAACATGCAGGAAAGCAAAGCAGCAATCACTCCCACAGTGATGGGATTAAAGCTCAGCAGAGAGGACAGCAGCAAGGATTTTGATCCTAGTCTATACAAGAGCATAGTTGGCAGCCTTATGTATTTGACTGCAACTAGGCCGGACATAATGCATGCTGTTAGTTTGATTTCCAGATTCATGGAAAAGCCAAAGGATGCACATTGGCAAGCAGCAAAAAGAATTTTGAGGTATGTTAAAGGTACTAAAATGTTTGGTATTTTTTATACTACTTCAGAATGTTCAGATTTAGTTGGATACACTGACAGTGATTGGGCTGGAAGTGTTGATGATCGGAAGAGCACTTCCGGTTATGTTTTTCACATGGGTTCAGGAGCCATTTCATGGGCTTCTAAGAAACAACCCATCAGAAAGCATCGTTCTACGAAAGCAGAGGCGCAGTATGCATAGCCCAGCCAGCTAGCCGCGTCGACAGCTTTGGATGCGGAAAATGTTGAGAAGCTTATGTCAAGAACAGGTAAAAGGGACAGTGATTTTTTGTGACAATAGCTCAGCTATTGCATTGTCTAAAAATTCTGTTTTTCATAAAAGGACTAAGCACATTGACACCAAGTTTCACTTCATACGTGAATTGGTTAGCAATGGCGAGATCGTTTTACAGCATTGTAGAACGGAGGATCAGTTTGCAGATATCCTCACAAAGCCACTTGCGCAGAAAAGCTTTGAACATTTCAGAAACTGCATGGGTATGCAAGAAAACCCAGCAGTTGAAATTAAGGGGGAGTGTTGGAATGTAATTCCAACTGCCGATCAAGTTGCAGGCGGCAACAAATCAGCACAGCGCGCAGGATGGAGGCAGCATGGTCGATCAGGCGTGGAGTTAAATCGACAGCACGTTGACAGGTAATCAACGGTGTGCAGGGGGTCGAATAGCGCGACCGTTAACGGAACCATACCCCCCGCAGTTGACCAGCCAAGGGGCCGTTGACCACAAATGTGCGGCTGTGGTTTAGTGCGGGGGGCACGGGGGCTTCACTATGGGAGCAATACCATACCACGTGGGTTCATATTGGGGGATATATAATGAGGAAAAAATGAAATTATATATTGGGGGATATATAGGGGGTAAAGGGTTTTTATATTGGAAGGTATAAAAAATGGAGCTCACAGTTAATGAAAAAATATGAAGGGGTATAAAAAATGTTAATGAAAAAATGGATACCTACAATATATAGTGAAAGTAGGGGCTTTTTAAATTGGGAAGGTGTATTGGGTTTATATTGAGAGGGGGTTAAATAATGTGATTTTTAGAGGTATTTTCCAATATGTACTCAAATTAAGGGTATTGTTTAATATGATATGATCGCACGTGATATGTTATAGGTTCATTGAGTGAAGCCCCTGTGGCGGGGGGTCACCCATTTGATGGGTACGGCCAGAACCTTACCCCCCGCAACCACCAACTTTGAGGTGGCTCCGCCACATGTGCACAGCGCGCCACCGTTCCGCCACCACCGCCGTGGGAAAAGTCTGCCACCATGAAAATTGGAAATTAACGCAGAAATTTTTAATGGTGCCACGATTCAAATTTTCAATAAATTTTTTTTATGCGGTGCTGACAGAAATTTAAGGCACCATTAATGTTATTTTTCAAGCGGTAGAATTTTGTGATTTTAGTCAACAAATCACATTAATTGAATTTAGATATTTTGGTTATAAATATAGAACATAATTATAATTTCTGTTGTTGCTGATATATAGAACAGTGAAGTTCTATTTTTATGTAATATGCACAGCAGTGCTTTGAGTTTTTTTTAAAAGACAGAGTGCAGAATTAATATACACAGCAGTGTATATCTGTTTTTGCAAAACAGAGAGCTATTTTTAATAGACAGAGATTTACTGTATGAACTGTGTTAGGAGCAGTCAACAGTTTGTAATTCCTCTGCAGTGAGGAAAGATTGTAACAAGTTTTTTTTATGAATAGAATTTTTTTTATGAGAAAACTCTGTCACTGTGTCTACAAATTTTAGAATTATTCTCTGTGTTAAAGAAGGGACATTTTATTGTTCTGGAATTCTGAAAATTCCAACACTTATTGGTCACAATTATAACACGTGATTGGACCTCTCCCTCCTATCCTCCCTCACCTTGAAGCTCCTCCTCCTTGTCCTTGAGGAGTTTCATTGAACCGAACAGATGTGCAGCCCAGACGGTCAACTAATGCATCTAAATATTGAAATTGGTCTGTATGATGTGTGGGTGATCCACATTCACAGAATATATTTTCTGGCACATTGGAATACTTCTATAAAATAGGAAATAAACGAGGAAAATGGCAAAAATACCTACAAATTTCGTATAACTAATTTATAGACATACCTTGTGGAGGTGAGAACGCCTGATATTGAGTTAGACTATGAAAAGGAATTTCCAAATAAATATGCACCACCATGGTATTATGTTTTGGCAGCGAAGGAGGTTTCATAGGCATTCAAGATGGTCCCGGACGCCTGATCCGCAGGCATTCCATGACATTATGCCCTTCCACTTGGAAATGCATGCACCAAACTTGAGGTCTCATTGGTCGCGTAGGAGTAATATCTTTCAATTTCGCAGTTAGGTTAGAAATTTGATTGTGAAGTCCCATAATTTTAGGATTAGTTGAATAATCACATAGTATATAGTCTTGAGGTTATCTCACCATTGATTCAATCTGCATTTCTTTCTCTGAAGAATCCTACAACGTATGAATCTTCTATTGCGATAGCGGAATCCTAGTAATTGGTAACAAAGCCTTAATGAAGCAATATATATTGTGATGGGGATCAATGGGATGTGATATTTTATTGATAACATATTTTTTTTTTTTTTTTAACTGTAACGGATATGTTTTTATTGAGTAAGAAATATTATGGGTCTTTGCCGAGGCAGCCCCTTTTACAAAGCAGAGATCTATCTACTGTATCTAACAGTCAATAAGGACTTTCAAGGCATCTGGACGGAGCTTATGTTGTTTACAATGATCTGCCCTTTCATAAGCGAGCTGCCTTTGTTTGCCATCTCATCTACTTCATTGTTTGACGATCTCAAAATGTGATGAAGTTTACACTTGTCAAAGTCTCGGAGGACTCTCTTCAATCTGTCCAGAATTTTGTTGAGGCTGGCATTGCCGAACGGCGTCTCCATGTTTATATGTTTTATTATCAGTTCTGAATCACCGAAGACTTGGAGCACTTTGATTCCCTTATCTCTTGCCATAAGACAAGCTTTTAGGAGCCCTAGGATCTCAGCGTGATTGTTGGATTTCTTTCCAAGTCCCCAGCAGAACCAATCTTTGGAAAACCCACCAGGAGAGTAAATAACTCCACCCGCACCAGCAGCACCCGGATTCCCCTTGGACGCCCCGTCGAAAAAGATAGTGGAAATGTTTTGGGACCGCCACCAATTTTGAAAAAAAACATCCTCGTCTCTTATGCGCCATTCAGGGTTGTCACCTTGCGGGGGTTGAAGGTACTTGCTAGGATGGGGCGCAAGCATACCAAGCCAGCGCTTTTCTTCGGGCAGTAGCAAATGATCTTCTTTAAAATACTGAATTTGAGCCACTTCCAGGAGAAAGGATTTAGCTTTTGCAGCGACTTGCAGAGGGAAATAAAGCAGCTCTTTAAAAATCTTCTGATTGCGGGCCAACCAGAACTGCCAACATACATATTTTGGGAGCGCTATCCAGATTCTACGCCAGAAAGATTTGGAAGGGATTCGATGGGGATAGTGTTGACTCCAAGAGGCAAAGAGGTCTGCTACTGAGTTCTGCAAGGGGGCTGGAATCTGCAAGTCCTGAAGCGTGAGAACCCAAACCTCTTCAGCAAATCTGCACTCCATGAAAAGATGCTGGGCAGTTTCGGAATTGTTACAGCATAACACACATCTGTGAGGCCCAGCTATTTTCCTCTTTTCCAGATTATCCCCCGTAAGATGCTTGTTATGGACCAAGGTCCAAAAGAAGAAGTTTACTTTTGGAAGGGAATGCGGCTCCCACACATTCCTCCAAAACTCCTTAGTTTGACTACAGTTCCTTATGACCTGTAAAGCATTATACCCAGCTGCGGTGGTATAGACTCCAGACTGTCCCCAACCCCAGCTATCTTTTTTGGATCTGCAAACAGGTGCAGCATCATCCAACAGATCGACTAGCAGTGCTTGTTGATGGGAAAACCGTGCTGGCACTCTGTGAAAATCCCATCCGTTCCAATCTCCACGCTGATCCCAGGTCGAGATATCATACAGTCTGTTTACACCTACGCGCTCCAGCCAATTCCTGAGGTCTACAATGTCTTCCATCTGAGCAAGTGGCTCACTTCCCATTATACTGTCAATCCATAGATGCGTACGCTTGCCGTTCCCTGGAATCCTGTAGATTAATTTTTTGAAAAAATTGCTGCTTTTACAACATAATTTCCAGACCAGCGTGCTATTGGGTGTGCTAGCTGTCT
Organism: Pinus albicaulis; assembly: GCA_034641835.2. Lineage (NCBI taxonomy): Eukaryota > Viridiplantae > Streptophyta > Pinopsida > Pinales > Pinaceae > Pinus > Pinus albicaulis. The sequence continues at coordinate 1,671,810,074 of CM076580.1, read as the reverse complement.
GTAGGTTGGAGAGCGCGCTAATGGGACCATACTTTGAGCGCAGGGTAACACTGATTGGGTGAGAGGGTTCATTGAACATCTTCCACAAAAACTTTCCTCCCAAAGCAAGATTGACAAGCATGGGATCTCTAATTTGCAGTCCGCCTTCAGACAATGGCTTTTTAACCACATCCCAGTTAACCAAATGCATTCTTCTCTCATTGCCTTTCCCTCCCTGCCAAAGAAAATCTCTGAGCAGCCTGGAGATCTGCTCCATCACCTTTCTTGGAGCAAGGAGGAAAGCTGCCTGGAAGATTGGGAGAGCAGACAACACCGTTTTAATTAAGATTACTTTACCTCCCTTGGTTAGCCAGTTGCCTCCCCACGCAGCAATTTTGGATTTAATTTTTGAGATTATGTCGCTCCATAATGACCTCTTGTTTACTCCAGAAGTTATGGGAAGACCAAGATATTTAAACCTGTCCCAGTTTGCCTGACCTTTAAACCCAAGAAGAGCAGAGATTGCAGTAAGTTCATTCTGATCTATGTTCCAGCTATATATTTCGCTCTTACTCTCGTTAACCAAAGCACCTGAAACTCTGCAGTACTTTCTGAGGACTGAGTCGAAAGCTCTGGCTATTCTGATGGAGGCTCCTCCGAGTAGGAGAGAATCGTCGGCAAAGAGAGCATGGTTCAAAGGTTCAGCTCCATTTGAGGGTTTGAGGCCCGGAATATGTCCTGCTATTCTTTCAGCAGTAAGCTTACGACTGAGGGAGTCTGCCATTATGATATACAGGAAGGGGGAGAGTGGGCAACCCTGCCTGATACCTCTCTGAGCTTAGAAGAAGTTAGCGGGTCTGCCATTAACTAACGGAGCAATCCATGGACTGTCAATGCAGGCTTTTATTAAATGGACAAAATGTATCGAAAAACCAAAGGAGAGCAGGACCTTAGATAGGAAGCTATGAATAACTCTATCAAAGGCGTTAGCCATATCTAGTTTAATCAACATACCTTTCTCCTTACGTTGCTTACTTGAGTGTATTGTCTCCTGAACTTGGATCACGTTGTCCAGAATGTGCCTACCCTCCACGAAGCCACCTTGGTTGCTGGAGATCAGTTTTTTTAACAATGGCTTGATCCGACTCGCCAGAATTTTTGCCAGGATTTTATAAGAAGCATTGCACAGCGAGATAGGTCTGAATCTAGCAAAGGAGTCAGGATTGGTGTCCTTAGGAATTAAAGCCAGATAAGTGGACTTGGTTCCTCCACCAATCTTGGCTTTCTGCATGAATCCTCTTGTCATTTTAAGCAGATCTGCCTTGATAATGTGCCAGCAGGATTTGTAGAAGTGGATTATGAACCCATCCGGCCCAGGAGCCTTATCTGATTCCATGGACCAAATAACTTTTATGATTTCCTCCTTAGTAATGGGTCTACAGAGATTTAAGTTGTCTTTAGGACTGATAAGGGAGGGAACACAGGAGAGAAAGTCATCCACCTCCTCATCATTGCTTTGAGTTTCTTCTCTGAACAAGTTCCTGTAGTGGTTTTCAGCAGCGACTTTAACTTGATTTATTCCTTTACATACTTGACCCTCAGCTGTTTTGATTTCTGCTATGTAGTTCTTCGACAATCTAGCTCTATATTGCCGGTGGAAGAAGGGAGTGTTCCAATCCCCGGCCTTCAACCAAAGGCTTCTGGATTTAAGCCTCCAGTATTCTTCTTCCTTGCAAAAAGTTTGGTACGCTGCTCTTTGTGCTTTTACTTCCTCCTCGAGCAGCTCAGATGTGATATCTCTGTTTTCCATATCAGTTTGCAGATCCGACAAAGACTGCACAGCCTCCTTTCTCTGATTGATGGGGTTGATATCTGGTGCTTTTATCCAGTCCTTCAGAGCTTGCTTTGTAGCTTTCAGCTTTTGCTCCCATACGTAGCTGGAGGATCCGGAGATAGGTTTGGCCCATGCTGCCTTGACAGTCTCCAAGAATCCATCTCTCTCGATCCAGAGAGGGTTGAATCGAAAAGGAAGCGGACCCAAGTCTTCTTCATCTTCCAAATGGAGCTGGATGGGTTTATGGTCTGAGGAGAGCTTGGGCAGAATTTTGGTGGTTATTTTCTTGTTCATCATAATGGAGCTTTGTACCAAGAAACGGTCTAAACGAGCAGAAATGTGCTCCGTACCAACCCGATTATTAGTCCAAGTGTAAATGCCACGAATGGGCCTGAAATCAAGAAGGTCCCAGAGATGGGTGATCTCCTCAACCTTGGCCAACATAGGGTCACTGGAGCTGTCCCCCCCCCCTCTTTTCTTTTGCTTTCAGAACAATGTTCAGATCCCCGGCTAGTATGATATTGCTGGGATTGGTCTGTTCAAGAAAGGCCTCAAGTGTATCCCAACATTCTCGCTTTTCAGAATAAGTCACTGGAACATAGAGATTGAAGAGAGAGATGGTCAACTTACTTGCCTTATGCTTCAGCTCCGTGTATATCCAGTGCTGGGTTTCATGGGACCTAAGCAGCTGAAAGAGGTCATCCGTCCAAAGTGTTTCCAGCCCTCCAGAGGTTCCCCTTGCGTTGATTGCTTTTCCTGCTTTTTTGTTCCACTTTGTTCTACCTAACTCTAGAAGGGCCTGCCCTTCTATTTTGGTCTCCTGGAGCATAAGAACATCTGAGGGTTCTGATTTCAGTAGGTCCCTGACTGCTTCTATTCTAGAGGGGTTCCCCAGACCTCTACAGTTCCAAGAGACGAGATTCATTATTTACAAAGGGGGGGGTTGGGGCCTCCCTTGGAAGGCCTTGGTCTGATATTTCGCCCAATAGACATTTCTATTGTGGATCGACTTCCTTGAATCTTGAGTCTTTCTGCCTCTTCTTCCCTCTTCTCTTTACGAGATTTCCTTCCTGCTTTTTTGGAAGGGCGCTCGTAGAATTCATCTTCAGAAGAACTAGAACTAACCACAGGTTTTTTCCTTGCTATTTTTGCGTAGGAAGGATTAGTGGGAGAGCCTTGATTTTCCTCCAACTGAATTGTTTCCTTTCTCTCTTTATTTGAAGGGGGAGGGGCCGGCTGTTCCTCATTCTCCTGATTTAGGTTGGCTTGTATGTCCTGCTCTCCTTCTGGTGCATTTGGAGGAGCTTCCGCTTCTTGGTTGCTTTTGGAGCTTGGTTGACCTCCTGTCATATTTCCTTTGCCTGCGCCTTTTTTTGAGCTAGTGTTTTTCTAGACTAGGGTCCATTGTTCCCCATTTTGTTTATCCGCCTGTTCCTCCGCCTTCTTCTTACAGTGCTTTGCGAAGTGACCGTGCCCGTGGCAGTGCCTACATTTAAAGGGCAGCTGTTCATAGTCCAGCTCTTGGACATGCGTCCACCCCGCAACAGTGAGCGTTATAGCTTCCGGTAATCCTTCTTCGAGATCTACTTCTACGCAGATGCGGGCACATGAGTACTGATCCTTTCTTACCGCCTGATCTATGTATTTTCCCAAAGCATTTCCTATGGTCTGGAGAGAATTTGGATTCCAACAGTGGAGAGGCAAGTGAGGGAGTCTAACCCAAACTGGGACAGCCGAGGGAACATCCTGAGTGGGGTCGAAGTCAGGGGATCATTTGTTTAGGTAAAGGCCCTGAGGGCCCATGAAGTATGGCCCGTTTCTGAAGATTAATCCTTTGTCTTCCGGGTTTTCAAAGACAAACACAAAGAAACCCTTACCTACGAAGTAGCTATTGACTCCCTCCTTGATCAGAGGCTTCCAGTTCCTTTGTGTCCATTCCTCAACCGATTTGGGAGAGGGCCAGAGGCCCATGAACTGGCCTATGAGACCCCTCTCCGCCAGATTCAGAGCCGATTTGCAGGTGTCTCCTTCGGGGAGAGCTACTGTGGGGATTGAGTCCAGTTTTTTCACAAATTTCTGCTAGAACTGAGATGGAGGGCGTTTGGGAGCATTCGCAATCATTGCCCTAAAAGCCGTAACCTCCGGAGGCGGAGGGGGATCTGGGGTCCTGCGGTCTTCCATGGTAAGATCTGTCGCAGGGCAGGCCAGACAGGACGAAACAGGGGCGCGCTGGAGCTGCCAGCAGCCCAGGCGCGATCAGAGGGCGCAGAGGGAGACAGAGCGGAGCCAGAGCTAGCGCGTGCGAAAATAACACTCTTTAAATGTTGTCAATGCTTGATTTGTTGTGTTCTTTCTTGTCCGAACTAGATATTGACGGGAATTATGAGGCTTCAAGTCTAACAACCCTAAACCGAAGCAGGATGGTCAAAGCATTCGATTTTTCCAATTAAAACCCTAAACCCTAAACACAGTAAAACCACAGTAAACCTCTCAACGCATAATATTTTATTGATAACATATTTGAATCTCTATATACACTGGTAATTATATTCTCCCTCCCTCTTTATGATATCCAACAATTCCACCAATCCTTGTTGATTAGACTGAGGCAGCTTAAATTCTTGAAGCAATTATCGTTTTAACTATATGCATGGTGGAATTAGGATTTGAATCAATCCACTTAATAAAACATCACAATGCCCAATATCTTAAAGTAGTCTGCAACCTAATAAGCTTGTTGGCATTAGGAGTATGTCTAGCCCTCCAAAGAACCTCATAGAGATACCAATGTTCTTCAACATCTTCACCACCTCGTCTTGAGAAATCTTGGTACCGGGTAAGTGATCAGGCCATATACTCAACCATGGTTGTTTTCCCATGATAAACTATTATAAATCCCTTGGAATCCGATGTAGAATAACTTGTTGAACTTGACTGAAAACCATTATTAGAACTACTTCCTGCACTAGAACTACTGACACTATATCTAAAATTTACTTGATGGAATTTTAGAGTCTTACTTAATTTGGAAAATAAATGATCAAGTTTTTTATACAATATCAAGGGAAGTTGAGGGAGAGGATGAATTGGACCACTATGTTGTGGAACTCCACTAGCATGGATTGATTCGTCCTTAAAGAATAACCACCTTATCACAAAGTGCATATCATGATTTGCTAGAGTATGATCATAAAAAATCATAATTAGTTGTGCAAATGGCTTAGGCGTATGGAATCCTCCTCACTCTAAGTGGGATCCTCCAATCCACATCAAAATCTCTGCAACACTTCCACTAGCACCTCTTATTCCACAAGAAGGATAACCCTCATTCTCTCCTTTTCCTTGCAACTCTATACTACCCATGTTATTCTTTTTCAACGCTGAACTTGTCACCACTTCTCCTATCCTCTATAATTCCTTTATTCTACGCCTAATTTCTCGCAACTTCCTTTCTCGCCACTCATCAGTTATCCTCCCCCTACATAATTCTCTAAAATATTGTGCATTACTCAACTCTTCTTAGTCCATCGCAACATTCCGTCATTTTCCAGAACTACAAAACATTTCTCCCCTTTGATACAATCCCCATCACTTAGGCTTTTAAGCATCCATTCGATCTACTTGGAATGGTAGCATATTTTCTTCAACCATCAAGACTTTGATCCAAAGTGGGATCTCTTTCAACAATATTCTTGGAAGCGCAAAGTTAAATATTTCTTCCTCCCTCGAGAAGGACTGATGCTTTTCAACTGTAAACTCAATAATATAGCCTTGTAATGTCACATTTTCCCAAAAATCAATCGCCCTTGTTAGATATGTTTTTAATCAGTGGATTTTAGCCAAATCAATTGATGACCTGTATCTACAAAGCCTAGGGCGACTTCCAATTCCCGCTTTGACTTGCATCTGCTTTGACCAATTATGTAATTCTTCAAGGAACTTGTACCGAAATATTTCCTATTGGTCACAAGGAGGTTCATCATACAAAAAATATTCCTTAACCCAGTCCAAAATCTTCTTTATGAGTTGAGCCTATTGAAAAATAAAATGGTCAATATTATCATGACACTAGTCCTGAATACCTCCACTAAGAATTCTAGATACCATGATCTAGATACCTCTTTTAATTTTTTTCCCAACAACAAAATCATTTGTTGGTGAAAATTTTGGAGTATTATAGACCCAGGGTTTGACTTGTGGTTGCAAAAAAAACACCATCGTAGTCTAGATTATCGCTAACATTTTCACTCCCTTGAGAAGAAAGGAGAGTCTCACCTGAGGTGTTATGGAATGAAGAATGATAAGAGGGATTGAGATCAATGGCATGAAACCAAAATCATCATCGCATTAGGTATTCATTTAAATATATAATCATTCATCAAAACCAGACCTATATATAAATCAATCACTCATAATTTAACAAAGAAAGGAGTGCACATGCATAATAAAATTTTAAAGGGTTCTGAATTTATGAAACACATAACACAAGTCCTTCCACAACACATTATTTAATATTAAAGCGGCCATTACAACACAGATCCACACAAACTTGTGTGATCTCATCTCCTGAGATCAAATGCATTACATTGAGACATTATAGATAAGAAATATAAATATAAAAATTCTATGCAGATTAGAAACTCTTTAACATGCAAACCATTAGCTACAAAATGAGGTACTAGCTCTGATTCTAGATCTAGATCTAGCTCTTGATCTAGCCTTAACTACACAATTTTCTCATCTGTGTCTTCATTTATAAACTCACTCGCTTGATTTGGATGTTGCACAGGTTCCTTGATCCTGTCCTTGATCTGGTCCACTTTGACAAGATCTGGTAACTTTGTCCCTATCCTTCTTGATCCTTTCAAAATTGAACCCTTGTTTTTGTCTTTTGTGGTTGTACGAGTTCCAACATAACTTACTTGCCACTTTCTATTTTCTAGTGGCCTGATTTGGGAATATCTATCCAATTATTCTAAATGACTGCTCTATAACCTTATTTCTCCAAAATACCTTAAAAAAATGAAGGACCCAACAATCTCCCTTAGTGTGAGATCAAGGGTCAAGTGCTACCTTTTTAGTAGGTCAGGCCAATACCAAACTTGCATGTGCTAATCCACACCTTGACCATATGAAACTTCTAGTGAGTCTCTCTCCTATTGCATTGAGTCTCATCCCACCATCTCAAGTGAGCTCACTACACCCTATTTCTCATGCTAAGAGTGTCAAAGGACAACAAATAAATAAAATACTATGAGAAATATGAGGGAGTAATAAGCACATGAGTCCAATGGAATATGTTTGAGAGATGCTCACTAATGCCCTCATAGATCTTGGGTAGGTCAAACAAAATGGTATGCTTGCTGTCCCTGTCAAGGAATATCTCCAGAGGCAACACCCCAACAACCTATTGTGCAACATCATCCACTCGTGTACACCGACACTTACCCTCGCATTCCTCTACATAACCCTGAACTCCATAGCACAACTTTATGCACCACTAGGCCTCAATGTACACTATCATACTATTGTGTATCATTTGGTATCCCACAAGTGTGAATGCATCAACCACTCTGCTAGTGTACCCACCGTGATGTGATCTACACATCCTCATCTTCCCTGGTAGACCTAAGTGGACCAACTCCTCACATGTCATTAGGGGAATTTTGAGGTCTAAAATGGGTCTCCTAAGAAAAATGTACAATAAAAATAAACTTTATGAGAACTACTAGGATTCAAGATGATGATGTCAGCCAAGGGGGATGATTCACCATTTTTTGAGTAAAAAAGTAAAAAGATTAAATAATAATAAAATAATAAAACTACTTTTTCAACTCATATTTTCAACCTATCTCCATAAAGGTTTACTCAAATTTCGAGCAAGAGTACGCATTGGATGCAAAATTTAATTCCTCATCCAAGGAGTACCAATTTTGCATACTTTTGATGGACCCTCCTACACGAAAAATGAGAAATACATAAAAAAACGTGATTCCAATCACGTTTTTCATGTATTTCTCATTTTTCATGTAGCAAAGTCCATCAAAAGTATGCAACATGGGTAGTCCTTAGATGGGAAATTAAATTTTGTATCCAATGAGTATTCCTGCTTAAAATTTGAGTAAAACCTTAGGGAGATGAGTTCAAAATACGAGTTCAAAAAGTAGTTTTTTTCTTTTTTCCCTCTAAAATTTGATGATGTCATCAAATATTATTTTATTATTTCCACTATGATTTTATAATTTCCTTAGGAGGCCCATTTTAGGCCTCAAAATTCCCCTAATGAATCAGGAATAACACTACCATGTCAAACCTCAATAGCTATCGTGCCCAATATAATAATGAGAGAACACTATCTACATATGATGTCTTATCTGATGGTCTGTCAATGCCACCTCCCACTACAAACTCCTTCCAGAGTAGGCAAATCACCCGATGACCCCACGCATAATCAATATGCCAAGATAACTCATGAATTTTTTATTCTCCTCTCTCAAACCATCTTGTCACTAGAGCTGATGGAGTTTTGAGAGTGTGTGGGAAGTCGATCACCAAATCCATCATGTCGCTAATACTACCACTAAAAAAAACCATGATGTGGTGGGGAATCCCTCCTCGATCCCAACAATAGTCGGGCCCTCAAACTCTTTTTGTAACCTAGACTATGCCCCTCGCCATGAATATATCTAGACACCCAAACTGCTCGACCGGGTACCAACTCAATACCTCTTACCATCCTATCCCAAAAGAGGTATCAAAGGCACAGTCTATTGTGAAAGGAACAAGACCTCTAGGCTGATGTGATGTCACACTCATCTCATGTCACTCATTCTTGCTAACTTGGTCCTCCCCTCTAGTATGTTTAGATAATCTTCTCTCTCAATTCAATGCATAGGGGTGGGCTAATAATGTTGTAGGTCCCGTTAGTGTGCCTTTGAAGAAAATTGTGCTAAAATCCCAAGGTGCACTCTCTATGTTTCCCCTCATCAATGAATAGCTCAAAGGATTATTGCACATCATCCTCCATCATGGGATCAACATGAGCCTCTAGCTACTCCTCCATAGACAACCTAGCATGCAATACATGCTCACCAGTTAATTGTAGGTGGCTACCATCCTGAAACTCTGTCATAGACCTCGATGCCCCATTAATGGATACCTCAACAATAGGTGGCACCTCTTCAATGATGGAGACCCATGTGCATCATGGAACCTCATCAACGAGTGTATTCTCAACTGTCTCCACGAATGTGTCAACTAGAGCTACCAAAGGAAACTCCAACAAGGGTGAATCCTATGTCCCACTGTGTATATCCACGTGCTCCTTCTGCATGCACTTAGCCTCAGGCTCAACTGACTTTAGTGTATCTAGATTAACTCCCTCATCAATGGGTATGCCTTCTCGTATCTCATCACTTTCTTCACCTTCAATCGTTTTTTTTTCACTATTAATACTAGCATTTTGTTAAATAGTCATGCTCCTCTCATTTCATTCATTTGTAGGTATGTAATTAGTTCTCTTCTTGTTTCCTTTGCTAATGCCCACTCTTCGTGTTGCTCCATCAGTCTCTCAAAGTTCCTAGTATAAGTTTCAAATTTTACAAGGAATTTTTCTTGCTAACACATTTTTTAGCACAATTTCAATCTTTAGAATGAAGTTGGACTAGTGTTCAACATATGGAATTTTATCCCAACAATAGAAACCTAGGAATTACCATGATATAGACCCATAACTAGCCAAAATCATGGCTTTGATACAACTGTAATATTCCAACTTGAAAATGACCCAAAATTTCTACTGTGTTTTCTGAATTTAGTGAAATTTCTCAGTGATATGTTTTGAAAGGCATTTTTATGATATATCTATAGTTGACTTTTTGACATTTAATCTCAAATAGACGTGTACAAAAACTAGTATATACCAAAAGAAAGAGCCCAAATAATTCAGCTAGATTTCTATAATGCTCAGAAATACATGTAATGCTCGTCTTAAGACACTATCATAATGGAACAAAGTATAGGGATCTAAGCATGAAACTAGGTTTCATTTTTTGGAAAGAAGAGGTGCTTTTTGGGTGAAAATAAATAACTCAATCGAGCCATTTTAAGCTCTCAATCGAGAAATCCTTAGGCCCTCGATCGAGTTGTTTGAGGGCTTAAAGAGAACTTGATTGAGCATTAAAACAAACCCTTGGTCAAGATCTTGTGTAACCTTGGGTTATCTAGGAGTTTGTTAGAGTTAGTGGTTCAATTGAGCAATAGGTTCAATTGAGCCATTTTTTTGAAATTTCACACCAATACAACCTAGCTGTGGAATTAAAAAATGTGGCTCGAAAGAGCCTCCATTTAACCATGTTAAGGGCTCAATCAAGGGCTTCTTAAAACCTTGATTGAGTTATTTGAAATTTTCTCTCAAGTGCTTGATCGAATATTTTAAGAGCTCAATCAATCTCTTGAGGACCTAAAAAACATTGTCTTAGTGCCCCTTCTGTAGATTTCTTTGCAACACCATTTTGTACCCTTGTGGATTTAGGGCAGAATTTGTCCTTAAGTGGCATATTTGATCATGTTGGATTCATGAAATAATCCTTTATCCAAGGGAATATGAGTTTGATACTTTAAAATTTAGATTATATTTTTCATCTAATTTCTTTGAAACATAATGCTTGAAATATTTTTGGACAGTTTCAAAGGGGTTGAATAAAAACTAAATAACATAAAACATACACATCGAAACAATTTCAAAAAATACCACTATTTTCGTTTGTGATTCCGCTTCAAAAGGGTACTCTTGGTTTTTCAATTTATTTAAATAGTTGAAAAAAATCTTATGCAAGCACATGTGTGTGAAAAATGAAATTGAAATATTACGTTGCCAACTTCGAAAAATAATAAAAAAGTATAATTTTGCATAAAAAAATAAAAAATTGATATGAGAAACTTATTTTTCTCCAACACACAAACACACACATACCTCTTAATATGTGTGAAAATTTGCAAGGACAAGCATTTCATTTGATAGAAAATTGAAAGATTATATGACACTAAAAAATTTTGCCAAAAAATATCACTAGAACAACAACATAATTATCCACAATTTGTCTTTTTACTCTGAATCAAAATTCACAATTCTTATATGAATTTTGAGAGCTTCAATTCGATAAAAGAGAAAAAAAATTGTATTTCGTCACTGCATTTGGCACAAAATCATAACCCATCTTTATGCATTCAACCATGGACAACCCCTATTTAAATATAACATACAAATACACAATTATAATTCTGACTAGAAAAACGTGGAGCTTTACATAGTGATTTTGTTCCCAAATATTAGCTGTAAAGAGAGACGAAAATGCAATGAAGATTCTAGTATACTAGTCCCAATACAAGCAACACGACCCTCCTTAACTTACTGTGAAATTGGTCCATGCATAACTGGAGATACTAGCCACTACTCCATTCAAACTCATGCCTTTTTTGTTGGCTTCCCTCTTTAATCATAAATTTCAGTCCTAAACTTACTCAACTAGTAGAGGACGCTCTCATGATTATACTAGCATTAATACTCAATGCAGAGGGTGACAATGGAACGAGCAAGAAAGGTGCCAAATCAGTTTTTATTCATACTCGTGTTGCTAGGGAAACTTAGAATTTGATGAATTCAAACTTAGCCAACCTTTAACGATGGAAAGGGGTCCACATACCACAATCTCAGCTCTTTATTTTAAATGCATATGCTTCACAAATAAGGCAGCCACTGCCCCTATTTTATTGATAAAACTCGACCAACAAACCATTGAGAAAAACTTGTCCTCTACACCATGGAAAACTCCACCCTTCAGGAGTGAATTCATCCCTTTTTTTAAGGATAAAACTCGGCCTTAAGGAATGGAAGCTTGGGAAAGATGTATAACTCCATATTCAATCCTATGATTATTGCGTTTATCCTCCTTAGAAGAATAATTTCTCACGACATCTTAATAAGGAAAGGATACTCCTGTAAATAAATACATAATAAACATCTTGTCAAACAAAAGATATGATTAAGTTAACTCAAACCAATAAGCTCAAGATCTGAAGTAATCTTCCTCTAAAGCTAATTGGGGTGGCAATCGAAGTCCACTGAAATTACCTTGATTTTTTCATAAATATTTTGAATCTCGCTTGAGTTTTTTCTCAATGTCAATTAGAAAATATGGGAATAGAATGCCTTTCCAATTGAGTTCCTCCTCCTTTTATAATCCTTCATGGAGCCTCTCTCTAGCTTCTAGACTCTCCCCTTTTCCATATTATTTTATTGGTGGCCTGACCACTTTCCATTTTTCCCCCATTTAAATAAAATAATAATTTTCCTCCATTCTCCAATAAAATATTAATTTACCATCATTCCATTAAAATAATGATTTTACTTCCTCGAATAAAATATAAATTTTCGCTTCCCTCACAAAATAATATTTCCACTTTTTAATATTTCCAAAATTTTGCAAAACTCCTAAGTGATATTGCATGCACAAAAATTGGGAACATCACAACGTATAGATTAAAAATAAAAAATACATATATTGATAGTCGGGCTTTGAAGGCCACAAGAGCAAGACATGGAAACCAAAAACTGATAAAATGAAAACAATATAAGAGTGAATAGGCTAAGAGGAGGGATCCAAAATTTATTGTTTCAACCTACATTTACTCCTTATTGTTGCTCAGTGAGAAACCAGTAGTAGGGGAGATGCCAAGATTCTTCTCAATGTGCACCAATCAATAGTTCAATTTCATCGTGTACTAATGAAGGTGTTCGTTGGAGAGGAGAAGGTCATCTTTTTATTCATGCTTATCGAGTAAGAATTTTCCTAGTAGACACTTCATGTGGAAATACATTTCGATATTGTACATATATTGATTATATATTCCACCTGTGTGACCTGTATGAGGCACCCAATTAGCCATGTTTTCCAGTGCCTCCATGTTTGGGAGAAAAAATCATTGAGTTGTTACTTCCCTTTCGGCATGTGATATTACTTCCTAAATAGGAGGCAAGGTGAGATCCCAAAAATGTGTTGTTGAGCTCATGTATTTCCTCAGTTACCATGCTCCTAATAGTATGCTACTTCCCAATGTAAATGGGTTCACTAATAGTCATGTTGGCTACATGAGGAAGAGAGTTAGGCTAGAGAGAAAGGAGAAGGGGTTCAAAGAGGAGATGGGGGTGAGCCAGGGGTGAAATTTATGTAGGTAAGTGCGTTTGGAAAAAAGTATAAGGTAGAGGGTGGAAGTCAAAAGTGGGTTGGATAAGCAACTAATTTTCCAGGAAAGAATGGGTCGAGAGAGTGTTGGGAAAAGTACTGAGAGGGGGGGGGGGGGTGAATCAGTATTTAGAGCTGACTGAAAACTTTTCATTTTTTGTTTCTCTTAAACCCATACGTTACTTTACTGAACCCAACTCACATATAAATGTGGATATCCTTAAGAAAACTTGCATATGTCCAGAGATCTTATTATACGTTTAATTCTTTACTTATATCATTACATCATTCATTCATCAGATGTTTAGTAAGCAGTAAGCATGTGTAGTAATAACAGAATAAACCATCACACATAAGCAACACACATGAACACCAGTATTTAAGGTGGAAACCCAATTCGGGAGAAAACCACCGTTGTTGTCGTCTTTGTCTTCAATATTTATTATAAAGAAAACTTCCTACAATTTTGTACTGGCGCAGACTCATACCAACACGCAGGCACCCACCTGCAGAAAGGCTACAACCTTCTCTCGTTCTCCAGCCACTACTGGAAGGGAGCTCCAACCCCCTGATTTTAACACCAGCCTCTACTGGTAGGATACTTCCACTTTCATACAGAAGGCTTCAACCCTCAGATCCACCAGATTTCTTCAATTTCTTCATCAGACTTCCATCAGATTTTCATCATTTCTTTTGTCGATCATCGTAGAGATTCATCATTTATAGATCATATTCATAGGTGCATCATCTATGCAGATATCTCTTAAAGATATTTATTTATTAACAACCCTTCCACATGCACACCCTGTATTGTGATCCTCTTCTCCTTATATAGTTTAGCCTTTATCAATACCATGAGTCAAAACCACTCAACCGCTAATGGTATTCCGGGATGGGATCAAAATAGGTAACCCAGTAGGGTCTACCCAAGCCCCAAAAAACTTTTCATTGTTTTATTTTCTTGATCTGGCAATTAATTAATCTAAGGCTTTTTAATATCTCAATCTGAGATTGAGATATTAATCCAATTCCCGCTTTATTTGTTACAAACATTAATGTGCCGCTGACTTATATAAAAACCCAGCAGTAATATATATCCATATAACCTTTCGGGCCCTTCAATAATATTTAATCTTCGACTGGGGATCTGCGTTGATAATTAAAGTTCTTATCAAAAGACCCAACCCGCGGACACAACTAGCGCACTGGATATCGAGACAAGTGCCTCCACAGTTGACCGAGTTGACTGTGGGGACAACAGAGATGAATGGCAGAGATTGAGTGCGGGGGCACCAGCAAAAATTTTCATCCGTACCTTGAGAGCCCCCGCAGTGACGCAAGATGCTGAGTTGGTCACAACTGTCTTCCACGTCGGATGAAGATCTCGGCATAACACAACAATGTATATTGAACCAATAATGTGAAGGGAAATCAGGTCCCACACCCTTAATACATGACATAATACTTTGGGTTAAACCCTCAAACCTCAATACATGTGTATGGGCCCCGACGTTAACGATCGTCTCCATTCGACGGTTGTTATTGCGTCGCGCCGCCTCATTTGATCGGACGGATATCGCTCGGCGAAGACACGCGAACAATAACACGTGATGGCCGCCGTAATTTGGTTAACCTTCACGCATCTTCCTCATACGACCACCATCCGATGGCTTCCCTCCAGATCGACGGTGCTCAACAATATCGCGCGAAATCCTTGGTCGAACGTTAACGTGCGATGGCGCGCAGTGATGGCGGTTTTGTAAATACGCTCAGGGACACGTGTTGCTCGTTCTATGGAATCGCTCCCAACCTCTTGAATACCGTTTGCCCGTCAAGAGCGGTGCGATGAAAACTGGAAACCCCCTTCACTGTTTATTCCGCTCGTGGTTCCTCTCATTCGCTCAAGGTTCCGTCCGTCTTTATTCCGTCATTGCTACGTTTCTCCATGAAAGCATAACTTTTTTTAAATTTTTCTTCCTCCGCGTTATTAGTTCATATAGCCATAAAACTGTTATACAGCTCCGATGAAATCCTTATGGACTATTTGACTCGGTTCTTTTGCATTCAACAGGGACAACTTTCTTTGTATTGTCTAACACATGCGGAACGCACTATTACTTTGACCGATAGAGCTTATGTGCCCTGCACACACAGAGCACGTCCATGGCTCACTCTCCCAACAGGACTTCACACAGAGTTTCAGGGCATTACGTACGAGAATTGAACCAATAAATACCCAAATACTCTCGGTATTCTCCACCCATCAGAGTATCACCAGAACTCAATCATACACAGGATTTCCTTTATCCACCATCAGGATGCATACATACACTGAAATTATTCAAGAAAAGCTTCACACATGATTTAACTCGTCCTTATTTACATCGAATTTCCAATTAAATACAGAGCTTCGTTCAATTCAAATTCAGTCGTATATTCTGCTTGTATAGAACTGCTAATGGTTTTATGAGTTCTTTATACAATCTGCATCCTTTGTTAGAGAGTTTCCATCAAGGACAATCAATTCAATATACTAGGATACCAGAAATTCCGACAGAGAGAAGGTATGCTACGAATATCCAAGAGCCAGGAGAGAATGATAGGTTAGCAAAAATGTAAGGACACAAAAATTGACCTGTAGGAAATATGTTAAAAGTTTAACAAAAGAGGAGTTCAAGATACAGTCACCTACAAATGAAAGAGAAAGAAATAACTAGGGGATGACGAGAATCAAATTTCCATAAAGAGAGACCAACCTACTATTTCAATAGCATCTTACTACATCAAAATGCTTGGGCTAACTACACTCAAATCCTTGAGAAAAAGTTGAGAAATAAGATAAGTTTGTCCTGAAGCAGCTTATGACGATTAATTTGAATTGCAAGTTGAAATTGGTAAAGGAAATCACTATTCATGTGGAACAAATATCGGTAACAAGTTGGCATTCCTTTCCTTGAAAGCCACTAGGAAAGTAGAAAATGTATGAAAGTTACTTAATCAAAGGAATGTTCGACTAAGTACATGGTGCAAAGGAGTGGATAAGGTTGAAATAACAACCAATGATGTAGCTCCTTCACGAAAGATAATTTTTAGTTTCTAGAGCTCCCAAATCAAGTTATTTGAAATTTTCAGCATTGTCGGAGAGAATTCTATGAAAAGTTTCTTTCGTACATGATGTGGTTGAAAACCAAGACTTGAGCATTAAATCACATCATGAATGGAAGTAACATTCGAATAGTTGCACTAGGTGATCATTCCAGGAAGTAGATGTGGAGATCATTTTACAGAGTGAGTAGATTTGACAATGGTTTGGAGAGCGAGGGTGGTGCTCCATTTGATGAGTGACAAGAAAACGATGAAGGACATCTCCTGTGTCATGATATTTTTGCATGTTTGTCCCTCGATCATATGGCTAGGTGGGATGACAACAACCCACTCCCCATGCTCTTGAATTTGAAACCCTCATCGAGGGATTGCAAATCTATCTAAATAAGTTTCCAATACTCTTTCATGAGAGGAGAATCAACCAAAAGGAAGTGAAAAATATTCTAGACGATGATTCCAAATCCATCTAAATAATTTTCTACCACTCTTTCATGAGACGAGAGTCAACCAAAAGGGACCAAGAGGAAGACATTCTAGATGTTTTTTGAAATATCCCTCCACAAAGAGCTTAGAGAATCCTTGTTTTTATACAATGACATATCCTTTAGCAAGTATAGATGAAATTTCTATCATATTTAGTAAAAAAAATATCTCTTAAACTTTGTGATTATTTTTTTACTTCAAAATTTCAGAAAATATTTTATAATTAGATTTTTCTTATATATATTTTTTATAATTAAATATTTTTTAAAATAATAATTTATAATTTTAATTAAATTCAAATTCAAATTTTATGAATATTAGATTTAACAATATTCTTAAACTTTTTCTTATTAATCATTTATGGAATATCTTCCAAATTTTACTTTACCCACTATCGTGATTTATGTTAACCCATAATCCTTATTATAAGGATTATGTCAACCAAACATTTTAAACTTTTTATATGTATATTCTAATTTCTTCATCAATTCACTACACATTTAGTACTTATATTTACCAAATCAATTTCTATATGGAAATTTCCATTTTTTAAGAAACTAAACCATTTATTGTAAGCATAATTATTTCACCGCCAGCGCCGCCTGCACCGCTTGCATCGCCTCACTGCCATGAATTTTCCAAATGTCGAAGAGTCACCACCATATGTAGAAATGAAAGGGAAAATACCACCTAAGAAAGTAATATTTTAATTATTGTAACCGACACAAATTTTTGTATAAATACCGATGCTCAAAAAGAGTTTGACATCGTCATTTTATGTTTGAAATTGCTATGTGTAATTAAGCAGCTATAGTTGCGTGTTGTTGTGTGTTGAATTGTTTTTTCCTCTTTCATCCGTGCTCTGTTTCTTTCATCTAGTATCAGAGCCAAGTTGAGAGAAATATTGAATCAGTCTTCCTATGTGTGAGTTCGACATTTCTGCCATTCCAAAGGTGTCGTTCAAGAGTGTCGTTGTGCTGTTTTTCTTGGAGATTCATGTCCTCTTGTAGTTTCCTGTGAAAGGCTGAGGAGTTCGGTGGGTCAAAGAGTTGAGAGTTGCAAATATGTTAGAGGAGGTCTATCATATGTCAAACCAAATTAAACCAGGACAGTTCTGTACAAAATTTGGTGAACTAGAGCCACAGATTGGAATGTACTAACTTGTCAAAGCAAACTGAATTTTATTGATAGTCAATGACGGAAGAAATTCGTTGAAGAAAAATATGCAAAGGTGAAGTGCGTAAGTTTTTCTCAAAGCCTTTATAAGTTTGAGAAGTAATATTGTTTGAATACCCTTTATATGGTTTATCTTATGAAGTTTGAAAATATGGTTTATTCTTATGAAGATGATGATTAATATGATTTTTTTATTAAGGGATTTAAAAGGCTTTAAAGTCATAAAAGGGTGATTTAAAGTTTTTTTTTTTTTTAAAAGTGTTGCATAAATTTATTTGAAGGTTATTTAGAAGCCATCATTTTATAATTTTCCTTTGAAAGGAATTGAAATTAATACAGTTTAAAAGTGTTTTTAAATTTGTATCTAAAGATTGCAATTATTTGTGAGAGATGGCGACAAATACAAATATTACTCAGTCATCAGTTCCTATTTTGAATGAAAGAAGTTATGCTTCCTAGTTTTTTCAAATGAGAACAATGTTTTCTTTTCTAAATAAGATTAATCTATTAACAAGGGAGTAAAATTACATCGTGACCGTAGTCAAAACAACTTCCCTGGAGGAAGGCAGAATTAGCTTGAAAAACACATAAGGAGACTGCCCATTGATAGGGAAACCAGTCTGAAGAAAATTGCCAAAACCCACGCAGGGGAGCAAGATGTGAGCGTCCTGAAAATGAAAAGTTTGCATGGATCCAAAAGAGTACAAAAATAAGCCAAAAGTCCGCATAGAAGTTTGCACAGTGACAAGCCCAATTGTATGGGCTGCAGGGAAATGAAAAAGCATCACAAAAAACAGACTAGTCATCTGGAGGTTCTTCCACAATACGACACCAACCTGAAGCAAGAAAATCCCTGGCGAGAGCTTCCTCAGAAATAGAGGGACCTGGATCAGCTAGAGCCATCACAACATCAGGAACGCCACGATCATGATCATCCGAAGCCTGCATCGTCGTGTCGCCTGCCCTCATTTGGATATTCGAAGTCTGGACAAAGTCCGCACCAAGACCCATCATAGGAGCGCTAGCCTCCCCCAATTGGGCTTCCTCATGGAAGACTACCATGAAGAGAACAGTGATTCTTGGATGAAGCAGAGCGCTGTTGAAGGTGAAGCGCGGAGAACTAGTGGTGGGGGGAGGCGAGGAGGCCGTAGGACGGGGAGCAGGGGAGCCCGAGCTATAGCGAGAATCCAGGGGACGCCCTCTCCCACTGCGGGTGCAAGGGTAGTGGCCCGCCCAAAATCCGCTGGAGAGAGAAGGTGAGACAGAAGAAGGGCTAGAATATGCACTCGAAGGACGTCCCCTCATGCCGCCTCTGCAAATCCGCATTTTGTGGCGCAGACGAGGCATAGGGGAGCCAAAAAGGGACCAAACAACAGCAATGACAGGGAGAAAACAATTCAAAAAGGAGCCAAAGGCCTGAGCGAGGTGCCCAAGATCCAAAGGAGGCGGCGTTGGTATAGGACCAAAGCACTGCTCCAAGCGAACATCCCTCTCCAGGCAGCGAGAGACACCAGTACTGATAGAGCCAACACAAAACAGATTGAGAGAATAATTGAGACCAGAGACCAGATAGTAACAAGCGCAATGCGACTGAGGCATCTCCACAAAAGGCCCATCGCTTCCCTACGATTTATCCTTCCCTCTCTTGCATCGAGATTCCCCCATCATAATAGAGGCATTAATGAGAGCTGAAGTTTCCAGCCTACAGAGGCATGCGAAGACAGCAATCAGCGCAGTGGGCGTGAAATGAAAACCTGAACCGCTTGAAACAATGCCGAGGAGATCTATGAGACGTAAATGCCAAGATCCGCCAAACCAAAGCCAAATATCCTCCATGTACTGGGTGGGCAGGTGTCGTCCTACCTCGCCGCACCCCTGTCCCATCGAGTTAATTTGCTGGCTGAACCCCCGCATCCGGGAGAGTTGCATCCCTTTGGATAAGTGTTTTGCACTTCTATTTTTGATCATTGTTCTGAATTATGTCAAGAGCTCCGGTGAGAAGAGTGTGCCCATTATCCACGCCCACATTGGCCAGAAGATTAGCGACCTAGTTGCCTTCCCGCCAAACGTGTTGGAATACGATGGCCCGGTTGGTGTGGAGCCATTGTTCAATAGCTACCAATCTGGCTTCGAGTCTCCAAATGTTAGCAATTTTGTGCGCCTGATTCCCATTGAGGAGATGATTTGCAATATCGATGAGGATTCAGGAATCACCTTCAACCTCTAGAGGTTGGAAGCCCTGTCGCTGGGCTAGGAGTAGGCCTTGCTAGAGGCCCTCCAATTCTGCCGAATTGTTAGTATCCCAACCAATATTTCCGAAGAAGAATAGGAGAGGCAAGCCCTCGTGATCTCTAAATATACCGCCAAATCCTGCTTTGCCGGGATTGCCCCTGGAAGCTCCATCAAAATTAAGTTTGAAAGAGAATTTTGGAGGGGGAGTCCAAGAGAGCTTCCCAATGTTATGGCCTTTTGAAGGTCTGTGATTGTGCGTACCTTGTGGAAGTTGTATGTTCCAATTTTCCCAAATGGCTTTCTCATTTGCAAGAGTGGGGAAATCTTCTGGGTACCAATTTTCAAGAGCCAAGGTCTCTTTGAGATTAAGAAAAAGATTGCCCCAAATGATGTCTAAGGGTGTGCTTTGATCTTTGAATATGTGCTTGTTCCTTTCTTTCCAAATAGTCCAGTGGAGAAGACCAGGAATCAATCTCCATAATTGGTTGAGTAGTTCGCTTTTATAAGGGTTCTGGTACCAATGTCGAATGGAGTTGATTATATCATCGGACACTCTGTAATTATTTTGACAACGAAAGCTGGCTTTCTCCCACAGTTGGTTGGCAAGAGGGCAAGAGTTCAAGAGGTGTTGGAGAGTTTCCTTCTGAGAGTTGCAATTGGTACAAATGGAGGGCCCATGAAAGTTTCGTTTCCGCAGATTATCCCAAGTAAGGATCTTTCGATGCCCCATAAGCCAGAGGAAAAAAGAGACTTTGGGCCAGATACCTGGTGACCAGATTCTGCTCCAGATAAGATCCAGGAGCATTGGATCGTTGCACATTATTTTGTAAGCCTCTTTGGTGGAGAAAGATCCTTTTGGGGTATATCCCCATCTTAGAATGTCCCGGTCTTCGGAATATCTAATACGCCGATTCTAGAGCTCATGCTTCATGGCCTCCATAGTCTAGTTATCAGCATTCCTGATCATTCTTTCGATCTAATTCCATTGTCTATATCCCTGAATTGTCTCCGGTGTCCATTGTTGCCGAACGGGTTCCTGTTGTTGCTCCTCCCACTCTTGGTTATGAGGTGGATTAAATATGCTATTGAGCTTTGGAAGTTGATGCCAGGCATCTATCCAGAACCTCGCCGTGCTGTCATTCCGTATTTCCCAGAAGATGTGTTGTTGGATGAGTGAATAGTGTTGTCTGGAAACGTTCCATATTAGTGACCCCTTTTATGTGGGAGTGAATCTGATTAGCTCTTCCGTTGGTCTGTGATTAGCGTACTTGGCAGTCCAGAGGGTGGCCCATGGTTTGTTGGGAGAAGAGAGCCATTGCCACCAGATTTTTGCACCCATTATTGCATTGCTATGCTGAGGATCTCTCAGACCTATGCCTCCTTTTTGTTTTGGCTGGCATGCCGTCGAACATTTCACCAATGCCCATTTGTGATTTGTGCCTGTTGCACCCCAAAGAATATTGTGTTGGAGAGTTTTTATTTTGTTCAAGACCCATTTAGGTGCTGCCAAGATGGATAAAAGATAGAGAGGCATCGCCTGAAGCACAACTTTGATTAGCACTGATCTGCTAGCTATGTTTAGAGTTCGGTGAGTCCAAAGGGTGAGACGAGATTCCAGCTTTTCCAGGAGCATACACCAAGAGGTGTGCTTAATGGCTGAGTCTGTTAACAGAGCACCTAGGTAATTGGAGGGTAAGGAGGCTACGGAAAAGCCTAGAATGCATGCAATGGCATGTTGAGTAATAGGGGGGTGTGAAAAAAGAAAATCTGTGATTTGGTCGAGTTTATACTCATCCCTGAGGCATTGGAGAATTCATTCAGAATGGCTTTAAAGATGGAGGCTTCTTGAACAGAGGGGTATCCAAAACAACATGTTGTCATCGAAAAATTGTTGATGAGTAATAGCTGGAGAATTGTGAACAAACAGACCCTTGAGATGCTGAGAGAGGAGGGCATGTTTAATATGGCGCCCCAGACCTTCCGCCATTAGAACAAAAAGGAAAGGGGAGAGAGGATCTCCTTGTAGAATACCTCTAGAGGGTTTGAAAGGGCGTGAGGGAACTCCATTTAAGAGGATCAAGAAGAAAGTAGAGGAAATTAAGCTCAGAATCCATCGAACCCACATAGGGGAGAAACCAAAGGCTGTTAGCATTTTTTGAATATAGATCCAGCTTAAGTTATCAAAAGCTTTGGAGAGGTAAATCTTGAGAAGCATACCTGCCTGTTTGGAGTGCTTGAGAGAATGTATGATTTCATGAGTGAGAATAATTCCGTCCAAAATCTGTCGTCCTTCAACATATCCAGATTTTTCCGGTGATATGAGCAAGGGCAGCAGTGGCTTCAACCTGTTAGCTATGACTTTGGATATCACCTTGTAAATAACATTGCAAAGTGCGATGGGATGGAATTTTTCCAGAGTGCTGGTGTTTTCTTCCTTAGGGATTAGGGCTATGAAGGTTGAGTTCAAAGATGGTAGGAGCCAATGAAGAGTGCGTGATTCCTCCACCACTTGCCACACCTCTTCTTTGATGAGATCCCAGAAAGAGTGGAAGAAGGTAGTGGTGAAGCCATCCGGACCTGGGGCTTTGCCCTCCTTGAGCTGGTGCATAGCTTCATCCACCTCCTGAGGTGAGATTGGTTGGAGAAGAAGTTGGTTGTGTTCTTCTGTGATGAGCTTCGGCACATTTTGAGTGATCTTTTCAATTTCAGGCTACCTATTAATTTGGGGTTCTTGATGGACCTCTTTGAAGTGATTGATAAACTCATGTTTGATCTCAGCATGGCTTTCCACGCATTCCCCTTCACACGTTTGTATAAAAGAGATATTTTTATGCATTCTTCTCTGTATTGTAGTTCTGTGGAAGAATTTGGTGTTTCTTTCGCCCTCTTTCAGCCATCTGATACGGGATTTTTGCTTCCAAAGAATTTCTTCCTGCTTTCTTCACTCCTCCAATTGATCGTGAATGAGCCTTTTCTTTTCCAAAGTCTCTTCCTTGTAGCCCTCTGCTATGATCTGTTGCTCTAGTTCCCTCATCTCTTTGTTTAAATCTTGTTGTGCCTGGAAGATGTTTCCAAAAGTCTCTTGATTCCAACGCTTGATTTGGGATTTCAGGAATTTGAGTTTCTGTTGAAACTGATACATTTTGGATCCCTCTGGAAATGGGAAGGTAGTCCAGTTGGATCTGATGAGGTTGTTGAATGCGGGGTGGGTGAGCCAAAAATCTTCAAAGCGGAAAGGGCACCTGATGGAGCTGCCTGGCCTTTGCCATTGCAGTGCGATCGGCCAATGGTCTGAGCCTGAAAGGGGAAGAATGGTTGTCGAGATGTCGCCTCCGAGATGTACTACATTTCTGAGATGAGGAATCTATCCAGTTTGGAAGCATTATGATGCTGGCCTGCCCTGCGATTGATCCAGGTGTGCATGCCATTGCAGAATTGCATATCAATTAACAAACTGTTTTGGATAAAGTCTTTAAAGTGGCTATTCTCCTGATCTAGTTTGGCTCGACCTCCCTACTTTTCCTCCAGCTTGGTAATCATATTGAAGTCTCCTCCAATTATCCAGAGAGGATGGAGTCTGTTGCGGTTGAGCACTTCTATTGTATCAAGTAGAGCAATTTTGTTACCTGCTTCCTGAGGGAAGTAGACATTGGTGAGATGTCCATGAATGTTGGTGCTGATGATATGAAAAGTAGCCTGAATGATATGATGGGAAGCATGAAAATCTGAAAGCATGATGGCTTGCATGTTCCAGGCGATTGCCAGTCCCCCAGAAGCACCTGAAGCGTCTACTGCTACCGAGTGATAGCTTGGCCATGCTTTAGAGAGGATTTGACCGAGAGTGTTGCTGGTACATTTCGTTTCCTACATAAAGAAGATCTGGGGCGGCTCCTGCTTTATCATGTTTTTTATCATTCTGAGTTTTCTGGGGATGTTTAGCCCTCTCAAATTCCATGAAGTGAGCTTCATGATTCACTATTAGTGGTGGGCTTATAGTACTTTGTCAACTTAGCATATCTGCCTGAGTCCACTAGGATTTTCCCAATTGTGATAGTTCTTTGAAGATCTGTCTTTCTTCCCCATTTTTTGGAGTCTTTAGGGAAGAAACTGCCATCCCATTGACTACCCGGTTGTATGCCCAGTTGTTGTTGCTCGTAAGATCTGGAGATGATGACTTCCAGGGTGTTGAGTTGATGCTCTTGAATCTTGTCGTAGTCTTTTCTTCTGCATGCTTGTTCCAGTTCAAATATGTCAAGACCTCCCAAATCAATGCTTTCCGGTTCTTCCTCCATATGTTTCGTTTGAATTATTTCTGCTGAGGTGAATGTGGATTGCAGTAGCTGACTGGGGATGCAATCAACATCCATGCCATTAGGCTTCCAATCCGGATCCTTCCGAATCTCTTCAGGAATCCCAAAGTTGTGATGTATGGGTGAGGGCTTGGGAGAAGAGCCCAACCGAGGGGGGGGAGAGGTAGAAAGGGTCAACGGAGGGATTGGCGAAGCGTTCTGAGGAGGGTCTTCCAAGGTTTTTTCCAGAATCTCAAAGCTATTTCTTGTGGAAGGTACAGCGGCGACGTTCTGAAGGGGCTTTTTCCCAAAGGAAGGTTTTTTGTGCGCTCTTTTTCGATTGACCACCTTGGTGAAGCTATCTTGGGCTGGCTTATCTGAGGGATCAGGGGTTTGGGGTTTAAAATTAAGAGGGCAGTCCCGAAATAGATGACCAAGGGCATGAAATTTGCAATAGCGAAAGGGAACATGTTCAAAATCCAAGGGTTGAATCCATTCATAGTCATCATGGTAGAGACTTACCGAATCTAGAAGGGGCTTTTCCAGGTGCATGAAAACACAAATACGGGCATAGGAGGTGTATCTGCACAGCTTCGTTTCTTCAGCTATGTTGAGGAGGTAAATCCCCTCTGCGGACAGAGGCGATCCCTACTAGCCCAGATCGGGTCTAGCAACAATCAAACACGCTACAATGCAGGTTCCTAATCGTAAATAAAACGACTTGCGAGGAAGGCTTACCTGGAATCCAACGCTGTCGTTTGTAGAAGAGGTGGTGCTCCCGTTCCTTTGCCCTGGCAGATCACAATCCTCACGATCTCCGTGATCGGACACCTGCACATGCAAGAAACAACACAAATGCAAGCATAAAATCCAATATATACAACTATATGTCAGTCGAAGAGGACATAACTCATGAACATGATCAAGAACAAGAGTGGAACCATAACCGATAGTTGCTTATCATTAAAGAGTCAAAAGAAGAATACAACCATAGCTTCGACGCTGCACTCTCCTTTAGCGGGTCGTCAGCACAACATGTCTTGATAAAGCCTGTCAGGGATGGGACAAGCCTCCTTCTCCAGATACTTGGCAATAGTCTCCTTGCTTGGATTTGGCCTTAGGGAATCAAGAAGGCTCTTGCAGCATAAGGATATGAAAGCTCTTGGGAACTTGGAGATTAGCTTGCCATGGAAATGAGCAAGCTTTTATAGAAGGAGGAAGGGTAGTTGGGATCCCTATGATTATGGGATTGGACCTATCATCAAGGAAGCTTCCATGAGAGGTGGCAAACCACTTCCTCTCTATGGAAATCCGTAGCCAAACCTCCCAACTCAAGATAGATATCAGTCCAGAGATCTGTTAGGACGAAACTTCCGCCTTTTATTTTTAAAAAACACCTCTTAATATGGTTGGCATGGGTGCAGCTCTATGACAGAGCGCCAATTGGCGCACCCTCTTTGGAGGATTTGCCCCCTTGTCGCGAGGGCTGAACTGTGGAACCGCGCCAATGGAAAAAGAGTTATTTTTAGGGTTTTTTGCAGGGAGATGTCTTCAGGGCAATGAAAGCTCATCTTCAGAGGGATGCAATGAAAGTATTTTCAAGTCTTCTCTCTGCTCACAGGTCACGGAATGAGCCCTCCAATGTGCGGGATGGGGATTGCAGGGACGGTGACAAATTGCTGTGTAACAGATGCCCCCTAAAGCATGAGGCCCGAGAGAGAGAGAGAGGGGTGAAATGCTTTACGATAACATGCCGACTGAAAACACCGCCATCGGAAAACCTGCGGAGCAAATTACAACTGATGTCTCAGATACATGATACATATGCGAGGTATGGGCGCAGCCATCCATAACAGAGTGTACAATAATCTAGATCCAAGGCATGGACGCAGCCATCTAGTGGGGATTGATAAATAGACTCAGGTATGGTCACAGCCATCCAATCAGTGAGTCATGTAAATAATCATAATAATCCACAATATCGCAGCCTGGATTACAACAGACACAATCCAGGGTCTTGCGCTCCATCTCAACCCGAACAAAGTACAAGTTTAAGCATGCGAATATGTGAGCTGAAGTCGAACATGCAAGAACATCGTATGATTACCAACCAATGATGAAAGCTGTTAACAGACGCGAGAGGAACCACCAATAATGAAAATGGCCCTCAAGGTACTATAGGTACAATCTACGGCGTGTGAATCAATGAGCTGGCGTCGAACACCCGTAGAATCACTCGATCGGAGGCCAATGAAGAAAACCTCACGTCGAATGCGACAAACCTGCCATTGAGGCATGCAGGCTCCAAGGTACCATAAGGGAGTCTCTAGATCAACTTCCCAGATAATGGGCTGAAGTCGATAGGAAGTGACCTTGATTGAAGGTGGGCCATAGTGTTTCCCACATCATCGACACGAGACAGAGGAACATGATGTTTTTTGTGAATCAGGATCAAACGAGAATCAAAGGGAGGTTGATATTTGCAGAGGTCAACTTCTCTTGAACATATAAAAGACACGACAGTGGACTTGGCAGTATTTGACATCAAAAGATCAGAGGTCATGATGACGAGGCAAAGAGCAGATGAGAGGTCAAAATAGATCACCCAAACCCACGGAGGCAAACAGAGAATGAGATGAGATGTCCCCAACCCGACACGAATGTAGACAAGTGCCATGTTCAAGAGCGACATACTGCCAACACGACAATGATGTTGGTTCCATTTTCCCCACATTTCGGTGAGTACCTCTTTATTTTTACACAAGCTTGAAGAGGATACCATATGCTTGTCATATAAGTCCGCCCTTCGGGCGAATCCATCCTAGTACATTTAACGAGCCCTAGGAAGGAGAAACTCGAATAACGTCATGATTGACAATTTCCGATGTCATTTAGATTTAACGAGTCTAACAAAGGAAGAACTCGGTGTCTTTTCATGTTTAGAGAGTTTGAAAAGACAGCGGAAAAGTAAACTCCAACAGTCCCTTTTCGTAAATAGTTCCTCGGACCCGAAAAGGTAGAAAACAATATCCGAGGAAACCTCCTAGTCGCGATAGGCTAGGGTATTCCTTTTTCGTAAATAATCTATCCCAGCCCGAAAAAGGGGTAAACGTATACTGGGTAGATGTCGTTTCGTGTCCACTTTAACGAGATCGAAAACGACAAGGGACTCGACAATCTTTTCATGTTTAGAGAGTCAGAAAAGAGCTGAAAGATGACTCCTCCTGGAGGAACGAGTGGTATAAAGGGTAGCAACTGGTTCCGATAATGGTGGAACTGCTCAAAACAAGATAAAGGTTAAGAGGCTGGCTAACAAGACCACTCATCGCAGCGGTTCCTCAAGAACGGGTAAAACAACCAAGTGAAGGCATATGATCTGGCGCGAAGGCGATGCGATTTGCGGAGGGAAAACCAAGGCTCATCCGGCAACAATAGGCTAATAAATGGCAATCACAAGAGGTAAAATGGGAAAGGTTTCATTTTTACACAAGCTTGAAATCAAGAAACTATGCTTGAAGTTGGTTTCATTTTTACACAAGCTTGAAACAAAGATAAACTATGCTTGAAACCGGTTTCATTTTTACACAAGCTTGAAATGGAAGTAAACTATGCTTGAAAATGTAAGCATGTCCCCCAGCATGGTGACTCAATTCGAAGTACATGCCCCCCAAGCTTCAATCCATATGAAAGGCATATGGATTGAAGGTTCAAGTTACGAGATCAAGAGAAAGACTCGACCGAGATTTTACGAGATATAATCAAAGACTCGAATTGAACAGGAACGTGTTTCATTGTTTTAACGAGGTTGACACATTAAAAGAACTATCCTCAGGACACCTTGTTTCATGGTTTAAGGAGCTTGGCACAAGACAAGGAATTCTGCTCCGACGACCTTGTTTCATTTTTAAGGAGCTTGACACAAGAAAATGAACCATGCTCCGACAACCTCATCATAATGAACAAGAAGTCATCGCTTCCAAGAGTTCCACTCCCGATGGAAGGAAAACATCCTGGAAGTCTGGGCCCAATGCCCCCAGCACCTGATGCACCATGGCACTATCACTAAGTACAGGCACGGGGTAGGTAGCCACATAGTTGACCTGTGGTGGGGCAGATACAACAGGTGGATAAAAACCAGGAAGGGATGATGGCGAGCCAGTTGCCACATCAGGACCAAAGAACGAAAGCTGATCAATGGTCACGATCCGTCCTTCGTGTGGAAAACAGACCACATGAAAAAGGGAGGAGACAAGTGCTCCCATGGCATAGGTGTAATCGCGCCCCAAGAGAATATTGAAATCCAAAGGGCCTGGAACAACCATCATGTCCATATGGACGGTTTTACCTCCCAAAGTAACAGGTAACCTTGGGAGGATCCCTAACGGTTGACTCGTTCTTCTGTTAAATGCCAACAGATTCTGCGTAACAGGCACAAGCGGTGGTGAACCAAAAGCTTGCCAAGTAGTTGAGGATAAAATACTAACAGACGCACCTTCGTCTATAATGGTGATGGGTACAACCAAACCAAAGGCCTGTACTGTTATCTCGAAAGGCACATAAGATGGAAGGCGATATCCTGCGAGTAGACTCCAATCAAAGGAAGCGACCAAACTACTTGGATGGGCTACCATCGAACCAAGAAGGTCTTCCCCTGGTGTTATGGAAGAATAAGAAGCATCCTCCACGACCTCCATCTCGAAGGTGGGAGGGGAATCCTCCGGGACCTCCATCACAGGAGGTGAAGGAGCTGCTTGTTGAGGTATAGGGACAGGAGAATCTTTCTCCAAGTTCGAAGAATCTGAAGAGATAAGAAGAACCCGAGGGATGTGAGATCCACTCTCAACGAAAAATACTTGGTGCACCGTAGACGGAGCCAGCTCAACCGATCCCACGACCAATGGTTGGTCGGGAATGGATTCCTGAATCTGAATTTCCGGGGGAGAGGGATCGACCAAGGATGACTCTTGACTAATCATAGGATCAACTGGTGGAGGACTCAAAGAAATCCGATTATAACCAGCTGGAAGGCATGGTGTAGAAACGGTTGAGTTGTCCAAGAATCGCTTGGCTTCATCCATATACGGACAAAGGTGAATGGCATGGTGCCCTTCACACAACTTACAGGGATGGGTAATCTTACCCTGCTTCTTAGGAGCCTTACCAGCACCAGTTGAAGACATGCCCCCAACTTGACTCCTGGAAGCCAAAGGCAACGGTGGGCGACCGTCGGACCATACTTCGAGTACCTTGGGAATGCCAGGGCAGTCTCGAAGAAGATGGTCTCCCGTGCACAACATGCAAGGGAACTTGACTTTCCGTGGAGGGTTGGAAGGTTTATCAAGAGGAGATGTTTCAGAAGCAGTAGCTGCACTCTTAGCCTCTCACTTATCAGACTTCTTCTTCTTTGTCTTCTTCTTCTTCTTCTTAGCCACCTGGTTACTAGAATCCAAACTTTCACCAGGAGAAGTAGAAGAGGAGGACGCAGAAACAGGCGAAGAAGGGGAGAGGTCCACCTTGGAATCAACATGACATTGTTCAGGCAGAGGAACTGATTGACCAGTAGACGAGACATTCGAGACCACAGAGGTCGAGAACAACCAAACAGGCAACCCAACAGTTAACCCAGGAAGGGACAACGTTGCCATATAAGGAGCACCAACATTTCCAAAAGGAGGAAAAGGACCAGGATTCCCATTGGAGGGGATTCCTGGGTTAGTGAACTCTAGGAAAGTTGCCATCATAAATTATCTTCAGAACAACACCCTAATGAAACTAACTTTAACCAGGAATATTTCGTGGGCAGTTAATTTTTAAAACATTGAAACAAAACTCTACCGTTTCATCTTTTAAGAGTCGAGAAATAGGTAAAAGGTGAATCTATCGCTTTCAGATTGGAAACAAGCGTGAAAGGACAAGCGCTTGATGACCTTTTCAAATTTAAAGAGTCAGAAAAGATTGAAATGACTACTCAGGAATGCTAGGCAAAGGGTGTACCAAATAACCGTGAACTGCAATATACACCTTGGTTTCAAAATGAAAGAGAAATCAACCAAGGACTTAATGTACATGCAGGCAATCTCCCTAAATGTTGTGTCCGGTGTATCACGGGTATGGGGTGGCAGACTCAACTTCCTATGGATAAAGGATAGAAACCTAGTGGGGTCTCCCTTTATATATGTGACGGTACAGGGAGCACAAGTCCGTACTAGCGCTGTCTAAAGCCAAGAGGCGAATGACAGCTACTAGGTTTTAAGACGCCGGAACACGTCTCTAGCCTAGACCTCTAAATGTGTTTTGTTAGATTTCAATGCTGCCTTAGTGTAAATTGAGTAGATTTTAAAGTTGATCTTCAATTACGTTTCAGTTTTCAGGCCCTAACAAATGTGTTGTCTCAAAAACTCCTAAATGCAAAACTACATGCCACAGTACATCATTTCGTTCGATGAAAGCTAGCTACAGAAGAGTTGAGAGCTTTTTACACAAACAAAATGATCGGAAGACAATCAATGATATCTCTAATGAAACTAATGAAACTAAAAAAATTTCTTTCAAATTCACTAATTACTAGTAAAATCGAAAAGATTTCAATTTGCACTAATCAACCAAAAGCAAAAGGGATTTTTTTTTATTTTCAATGTTTGATAGCTAGGTGCACTAAACAAACCGAAAACAAATGAGAAGCAATTCGAGAAATGATATTAAGAGAGAAAAACAAGCATATTTCACTCAATGGCACGAACAATCAAATCTCAAATCGACCAAAAGTCTCTCAAAACCAAGAAAAGTCCCAAAGACACCAATGAACCATGTAATCTAGGCCTAGAACGAAACAAAGCGAAATTCGAATGAAAACGAAATCAGTCACTCAAAAAGCGCAATAAGATGATAGACAACTGTCAAACGAATGCAAGGAAACAATCCCAAAGTTGACTAAACGAACGAAAACCAAAAACTCCCAAGGGAGGCTCGACTCACAAAGGCACCTAGATGCCCTAGGGCTCATATGCAAAATCGAAAGAAATAGGCAAAAAACCAAAGGATGGAGGTTACAACCAGTCAAACTAGGCTCCAGTGCACTCAAACAGCCGAAAAAACAAGATCAAAATCACAAGTCAGCCTCAAAAAGCATGAAACACAGCAAACCCTAATAGCTCACAGGATTTGCGCGACTATGAGCTTGAAATTAGCGCCATAAAGGCAATGGCGTGGGTGATACACAGGCAACCTGCACCAATGGGCGCGACTGTCACGCTGAAAAGCGCGCCAGCCGAGTTTACTATGGAAAAATGAAAAACAAGCAATCTTAGACACAGACAAGTGATGACAAGGCTAAAACAAAGCCAAAAAAACAGGAAAATCCAGCCCAAAGAGCTGACCAAGCAAGCAAGACCAAGAAATTGACCGGAAAGAGAAGACAAAACTCCAAGTTGTTCAGTCCGTAAACCGAACCGAAGATTTACTGAAGCAGCGTTGATCTACTCTGCTAATGCAGAGCAAAAGCGTTTCGAAGGCTATCTGGCTGTGCTTCAGGCTCCGTCTATAGTTTACAAATCAAACAACAAGCTGATTCCCCAGCGGAGTCGCAAAATTGTTGAGGAGGTAAATCCCCTCTGCGGACAGAGGCGATCCCTACTAGCCCAGATCGAGTCTAGCAACAATCAAACATGCTACAGTGCAGGTTCCTAATCGTAAATAAACCGACTTGTGAGGAAGGCTTACGTGGAATCCAACGCTGTCGTTTGTAGAAGAGGTGGTGCTCCCGTTCTTTTGCCCTGGTAGATCACAATCCTCACGATCTCCGTGATCGGACACCTGCACATGCAAGCATAAAACCCAATATATACAACTATATGTCAGTCGAAGAGGACATAACTCATGAACATGATCAAGAACAAGAGTGGAACCATAACCGATAGTCGCTTATCATTAAAGAGTCAAAAGAAGAATACAACCATAGCTTCGACTCTGCACTCTCCTTTAGCGGGTCGTCAGCACAATGTCTCGATAAAGCCTGTCAGGGATGGGACAAGCCTATTTCTCCGGATACTTGGCAATAGTCTCCTTGCTTGGATTTGGCCTTAGGGAATCAAGAAGGCTCTTGCAGCATAAGGATATGAAAGCTCTTGGGAACTTGGAGATTAGCTTGCCATGGAAATGAGCAAGCTTTTATAGAAGGAGGAAGGGGAGTTGGGATCCCTATGATTATGTGATTGGCCCTATCATTAAGGAAGCTTCCATGAGAGGTGGCAAACCACTTCCTCTCTATGGAAATCCGTAGCCAAACCTCCAAACTCAAGATAGATATCAGTCCAGGGATCTGTTAGGATGAAACTTCCGCCTTTTATTTTTAAAAAACACCTCTTAATATGGTTGGCGCGGGTGCGGCTCTATGACAGAGCGCCAATTGGCATGCCCTCTTTGGAGGATTTTCCCCCTTGGCGCGAGTGCTGAACTGTGGAACCGCGCCAATGGAAAAAGAGCTATTCTTAGGGTTTTTTGCAAGGATATGTCTTCAGGGCAATGAAAGCTCATCTTCAGAGGGATGCAATGAAAGTATTTTCAAGTCTTGTCTCTTCTCACAGGTCACGGAATGAGCCCTCCAATGTGCGAGATGGGGATTGCAGGGACGGTGACAAATTGCTGTGTAACAAGCTATTTTAATGAATTCGCCCAATCCCTTACCAATGTCTCGTAGCGATTCTTCATCCCAGTATTCCAGTGGGAGCGAGTACATCTGGATCCAAATAGGTGCCCAACTGAAATCCTCCTTGTCAGGGTTAAATCTCTCAACCCATTCCCTTAAATACAGACCGGCAGAGTTGAAGAAATAAGGGCCTTCATCCATGACCCTGTTCCGATCTTCAAGGCAAATGAATATCTCCGTGAAAAACCCCTTTGGTCCTAGCTACAGGGTAACATGCCCCTTGGGTTTCCATTTGGCCGAGATTCATCCTTCCAGAGCTTTCTCAGTTGGCCAATATCCAATAAATTTTCCAATGAGAGCATGGTCCCTCATGTACTAGATTTGACCATTGATTCTATGGCTAGGAAGTTCTATCTTGGGTCTTTCAGCAGCTATGGGTTTGCATGTCGCTGATGTAACCTTAGGCGCCTCCTTTTGCCCAATCTCTCTCTCTTGTCCTTCGCTGCTCTTGTCTGACTGATCAGTGGGAGCGTTTGTCGTTTCTAGCATAGGTGAGTCTCTTGTATCTGTGATACCTTGATCTGGACCGGAAGGCCTTGTCATTTTTTGCGCTTGATGCGCTTTCTCGGCAGAGGGGGAAGGCTTTGCGCCCCCCCCCCCTAAGGGTCAACCATTATAGAGCTTTCAATACCGGCAGTCTACTGTCGCGGGTAGAAGACAAATGGAATATCATGGCAGAGAGTATGCAGACTGCACCGTTGCAGAGTTCGCCAGGAAACCCTAGGTTGCAGAGCCAAATGAGAACAATGTTGCGTTCTCATGATCTTTGGGGATTTGTTACTAATTGGTATCCATAGTTTTCTAATGAGGCAGCAGAGATGGCTCTTACAAATGTTGTCAAATGAATGTTGTTGAAAGAGAACATAAAGAAAGAAAATAAATCTC
Organism: Pinus albicaulis; assembly: GCA_034641835.2. NCBI lineage: Eukaryota > Viridiplantae > Streptophyta > Pinopsida > Pinales > Pinaceae > Pinus > Pinus albicaulis. Next base: position 1,671,776,144 of record CM076580.1, on the reverse strand, counting down.
TTGGCCTTATTCAACATGATGATGACGCGATGCTTTAAAAAGTGTCAAATGCAGAATTTCGAAGAAGATGTATTGGCACTTTAATTCTCGTTATCTAGTAGTGAAAGTAAAGAATTTCAGAAGTTGCGTAATTTAAGAGAGATTTCAAGAATCAAATGAAAGATAGTGAAATTTTGGATGCCAAGTGACTCAAGTCATGAGTGTTGTTAACAAATTGAGACAATATGGATACGGGACCCTGAAAAGAGTGATCGAGAAAGTTCTTCAAGTTTTCCAAAGAAATTTGAATAAATTGTTGTATCCATAGAAGAGTTCAAGGAGAAAATTCAAATGCAAATTGCAGTTGATTGGTTCATTGATTGGGTATTAAGGAACGAGGATGTCAAGATAAGGATGATAAAGTAACATTGGAGAATGCTCTCTGAAAACTCAAATTCGTACTTAATAGAAGACCGATTAACAGAGCAAGGAGGGCACAATAGTTGATCAAAGATGTTCGCGAGATTATTATGAGCATGAAGAGAAATTCGCCAGTCAAATTTCCTCTTAATTTAAGGAGTAAAAAGAGAAAATGGTACTGAGAACGAAGGTATGATATGTCGAAGCCAATGTTATTAAATATCACAAGATATATGGTCATTTTTTCTGATTGCCAAGTTCAAGAGTTAGGAAGATGTTGGTAAGAAACTTAATAATATCCTTAAAAGAATTTGAAGATAATAATAATTCCGTTTTTTTGACTTGTAATGTAACTTGACTATTCATATAAGGTTTGGTTTTTAGATAGTGGTTGCGTAATTACATGATAGGAAACAAAGATTTGTTTTCCTAATGAAATTTGTTGAGCATTGGACAACTCATAGAGAAAAAGTATGTAGTGTTCTTCAAGAATAATGTGTACAATCATTGACAAATATCCAAGAAACTCTGCTGATAGGTGAGTTGAAATGACAAAGAATAGGATGTTTCCACTTATAATGAGAAGTGAGTTGTCTCCCTCCTGAATTCTTATTAAACTAAAATTTCGATGAATCGAAGTATGGAATTTTATATGGTCATTTATATTTTGGTGGTCTAGATTTGTTACGTAAGAAAAAAATGGTGAAAGGGTTACCTAGTATTCAACATACAACTATTTCGTTTGAAAGTTGTATACTTGCAAAGTAATTTGCGGTATTACGTAAATTTGTTTCCCAGTTTTCGTATAGGGAAAAGCTCCACCGGAGATTAATGCTACGCATTTGTGTGACCGATCCAAACACCTTATTTGGTCATAATGTTTACTTTTTAACTTTTTATTGATGACTAAAGTCAAAAAACATGGGTTTATCTTCTGAACAAAATCCTAAGCATTTTTTGTATTTAAAATTTCAAAGCCATGGTTGAAAAGGAAAGTGGAAAGAATATTAAAATTTTGGGATAAGAGGTGTGAATATATGTTAACCAATTTCATCGAGTTTTGTCAATCGCATGGAATCAAGAGGAGTTTATCGCATGTTATACTCCTCAGAAAATGGAATAACCCAAAGGAAAAATCGAACTATTATAGATATGGTTCAAAGTATGTTGAAGGAAAAGTATCTACCAAATGAATATTGGGGAGATAGTAGCTTTTGCTATTTATATCCTTAACAAAAGTCTAATCTAAGAGCATGGAAGGACTGAGCTCCCGAAGGCTATGGAATGGTAAGAGTTGTCATATATCTCATTTAAAAAATTATGGTCAGAGCTTTATGTACATGTTCCTAAAGAATGAGAAATAATATCGATGATAGAAGGAGGAAATGTATCTTTATCGGATATAATGAATTCCAAAGCATATAAACACTATAATCCCATCACTACAAACATATTACAGTAGAGATGTTGAATTCAAGTAAGAAGAAGCTTGAATGGAAGCATAGATAAATATTTTGCAGAGGGAGTTGTATTATCTCATGGAGATTATAATGAAGATGAGCAAGAGGTACAAGGTGGACAGTCGATTCCATATACACCACCAGAAGAATTTGTGAAGTCAACTACCAAGATTCATTCCATTACAATACAGAATACCGAGAAATCAAGAACATGGTGAACCATTAGGTTATAGGACAAAGAAAGAACAGGGTTAGAGTGTGTATCGTAATATAATCCTACAATGGCTACATTAAAGGATATAATTAAATGTCGAAAAATAGAAGTTTAAAAGAATTGTATGAGAATAATGATGAAATAGATCAAGTTTCAAATTTTCCGTTACTTGCATATGATCTAGTAATTTTGATGAAGCCGAAAGAAAAAGTATGGATAAAATCTTATGGATGAAGAAATTGACATCATAGAAAGAAATACTTGTGGACTCGTAGATTTTCCCGAAGGTAAGAATATTGTAGGTAAGTAAATGGATTTACAAAACTAAAGTGAATGTCGAAGGTGAAATTGAAAAGCATAGAACAAGATTTGTAGCTCATGGGTTCACTAAAAACCCGTATTGATGGCTATAATGAAACTTTTTCACCTATAGCTATATATATAAGAAAGGTATTAGCTATTGTTGCACAAAACAAAATGGAAAATATATCAAATGGATGTTAATTCCGCATTTTTAATGCTTTTGGAAGAAGAGGTTTAAAAGAAACAACCTCCGGATATGAAATTGATGGTAAAGAAGATAAATTTAAAAACTTAAATAAAGAACTATATGGATTTCGAGTCAGCACCTCGAGTGTGGTACAATAGAATTGATGAATATCCCACTAATGCATCTATCAAGAGTTCAAGTGAGCCAACTTGTATACAAAAGTAAACAAGGAAGGTAAAATTTTGATTGTGTGCATGTATGTTGATGATTTGATTTTCACTAGAGACTTCGCAGATGATTTTAAGACAAGCATGAAAACATAAATGATATGACTCAATTAGGCATAATGAAATATTTTCTTGGTATTGAAGTAACTCATAACTAATATGGTATTTTCATTTGTCAATCTAAGTATGCAAAGGATATAATAGTTCAGATGAAAATGTGTCACTTGTAACCCCAATCGCAATTGGTACAAAACTCGCAAGGATGATGAAGGCTCAAATATTGATCCAACCTTGTATAAGAAATTGCTTAAAGTCTTATGTATTTGACTACAACAAGGCCCAATATAATGTTTGCTGTAAGTTTCATTTATAGATTCATGGAGTCTCCGAAGAGTACCACCGGCTAGTTGAAAAGGGATTTAAGATATGTTGTTGGAACAAGAAACTATGGTATCTTGTATACATATGATCCAACTATTAAACTAACTAGATATACGTACAAGAAATTTGCAAGTAATATTGATGATGAAGAGCACATTTGGATATGTGTTCAGCTTTATTCAGCATGCTTTCATGGGGCATCAAAGTAGCTAACCATTGTGATTTCATCATCAACTGAAGTAGTGCATGTTGGTGGTGCAGATTTATGAACCGCATGTCAAATCAAAAGGATGAGAAGAATTTTGACTAAGTTTTTGCATGCTAAAGAACTTCTTTCAGGATAAAAATCTTCTATCGCATTATCAAGAAATCATGTTTTCCATAAGAAGAGGGGAACACATTGATACGAGGTATGATTTCATTCAAGAATTAGTAAGAAATAATGAAATATGTATGGAGTTTCCTTGCGTATCGTAAGACCTATTTGGGTGCATATTCACAAACTGGGAAAATAATTGTTTGAAACTCACACTAAAACATAGTGTGTATGATGTAACAAATTTTGATGTAATAACAAAGTTTTGTTCTTTTTCTTTTTTTAAGAAACAAATTAAGGGGGAGAATGTAAGCATAATTATTTCACTACCATTGGCCACTGCATCGCCACCGCCATGACTTTTCCAACGTCAAAGAGTCACCATCGTCGCAGAATTGAAAGGGTAAACACCACTTGGAGGTGCCAATATTTTAATTATTGTAACCGACACAATTATTTGTATAAATACCCATGCTCAAGAAACTCCTCGCATCTCCATTTTCTCGTTTGAAAAATTTCTATGAATTAATGGTGCACAAATTGCCATAGGCATAAAAGTGCTGTTTTGTTTTTCCTTTTCATCCTGCTTCTTTCATTTATTACAAAATATTTTATATTAGTCATTTCTTAATTTTAAAATATCAAAAATTAGTTTAATAATTCAATTATAATTAATTCATTTTAATTTCAATTTTATCTTTGATTTTTATTGATTTTGTTTTACTTAATTTCAAATTTACCATTTTTCTAACCTTAAAGTTTACATATTATAAAGATAGATTAACTTAATATTATAAAAATTTTAATATTATTAATTAAGCTATAATGTTTACTGCTCTCTTCTATAGTAATTTAAGCTATTCTTCCCATATCATATCTTTATTATTATCATCCTTTAGTTTGTTGATTGCAACAGCTAACAAAATTACTTTGTAAACACAACGAATCTCCCATTGTATATTAAGTTCCTCCAATTTGTCTACCTGTAGATAACATTTTACGGCATTATTCTCAAACTATATTAACCCTAATGTCCAATCTGACCTTAATTTACCTATTTAATCTTTAATTGACATATTTAATTCTAACATCTTTTTCACCGACTATGTGTAAATTATAATTAATTAAATGTATGTTTTTATATGATTAGTTAAATGGTTATTTTCATAACTATATATTTGAATATAACTTAAACGAATAATAATAAAGGAAAGTGTTATTATAATTATTTAAATGATATGCTTTTGTTACAATTAGTCAAATGGTTATTTTCATAACCATATATTTGAATATAACTTAAACGAACAATAAATGAAAAAGAAAAGTATCGCCACAAAATAATTGGGAGTAGAAAATATAAAATGAGAACATATGCGTGCTGTGAGAACTCCAACAATTTCTTAAGAATATTTTTCTTTAAGACTGCTACGCAGACAAAGACACCTTCTTTGTTCTCCCAATTGTTTTCTTGTAAACCAGTTTTGCCATTAGTTTACGTGCGGGATCCAACTGATGACGTATGAGTCCTTTCAAAGTAGCAAAATGTAGAACCTTGTTAAATATTTACATTACTCGTGAATATACAAATTGACACGATTTTGCAAAATTTCATGCCTGTTGTAGAACAAATTTTATACATATTTTGAAATTTTTTCTTAATGATATTTTAATTTAGTTTTCTTTCTTTTATTCGCTACCGGAAAAAATTCCTTAAAATGAATATGATCGTTTTTGGTGCACCGGATACAGAGCATAACGTCACATAAACTCCAATAATCGTTTAAATAAAGACAGTGTAATGGCGATTAAAAGTCTAATTGTATGTAAAAGTAAAATCGGCGTCAATCTATTTCGCAATCGAGTGGGCCACATCTTTAAATTATACAGTATAATACTTATTTATTTTAAATTATTATCGATTTTTTTTTAAAATTTTTATTCTCAATATAGTTTTAAAAGTTATATCATTGAGATTTGAAACCATTTAATATGGTTTATTCTTAGGACAAAAGTGAAAAAATTATGTTTCTAAAAGTTTAAAGAGCAGAAATGCACTTAAAGTTAACCCTTAACTCCTTATAAGTTAGGCGTTATAAATTAGCTTATTAAGAATAATTCCAGAAGCGCTAATCCTTAAAGATTTGTCCATAAAGGTCAGGCTAGCGCGACTTGATGCATTCCTAACATCTAATTCATAATCACACCTGGATCGGATGCATCTCTCGCTTATTTAAACCTTTCATGATTGATTTTTCTACCTTTATCTTGAGGATGAACCATATTGGGATATCCAAAAAGTCTACTAAATCGTTTCAAATGATGCGACATCCATAAGACAATCTCATTATCACAATATGGGATCAATGTATGCCTAAAATTTAGTTTTAGAAATAGTTAAAATATTTTTTATTTTCCAACTAATTTCTTCAATTTAAACAAACAAGATTAATGAAATGAAAATACCCAAATTTAGCCTAATGCAAAGGCTCACAAATAGAGAAATGGCTCATAAAAATTGTATTTAAGTCATAATGTAACAATGCATCCCCACCGTCTAACCATGTCATACGAAGGCGGAAGACTTATGTTATGATCATAGACAACCAAAATGTAACTAATGAATTTGATTAATTTATGTTATGATCATACCTTGTTTCAGTTTATTTGGCTAGCAAAGAGGTACACGAAATCGCAATGCAATGAGGAAACAATGGGAAGAAATCAAAAAATGTTATTAGTTATGTAAACCCCCCTTTAATGCATTTGTAAAAACGTTTACCATCGACACAGAGTCTCTACTATAGTCTCCAATTTGGATTGCACTGGATTTGCTCTACCCTTGAAATTGAGAAGGGAACATAATGGCACCTTGAAATACAAATAAATTGAAGAAGATTCAAGCTGGCTTCTTCATTCATCTTGTTGGCTATGAATATCCAACAAAGGATGCTCCCGCACTTGGGCTTACTTCAAACACAATATGATATTTTTGTTGTAAGTACTCCCAACCACCCCATATGAGAACAATGGTAGCAACCCACAACTTTATTGAATTTTCTATGCACGTATGACAATGCTGCATTTGCCAAATCTAAAAGCATTTTATGCAAAATTCAACAGTAGTACCCGAGCAAAGACACTCACGTTTAATTTATTAACCCACCGCATTACTTACCTTTCTTTATCATAGATCAGAGCCCACAACATTTTTGGTTTTACTACTTAACGTTTCATTGAAAGTTATTTCCTCGTCGATGCGATACTTGGCGAGACCCACTACCAACCTTTACCGTACTTGCAACCGCGCACAAACCTTTGCATTCTCGCCTATTCCTTTTTTTTTTTTTATGCATTTTACTTACCATGCTTTTTTCCGAAGGCGTTTACCCGCACTTCGCAACTCTTAGCATTTAACTTTAAGCCTTCACCAAATGTTATTTCCCCATCGATGCAACCGGACCCACTACATCTGTCAATATCAGATAAACTCTTTATGCCCGCCTTATTTCCTTACCTTTTGTATTTCACACATTTCTCACGACTCTATCGCCTGTACTCGCATTTCGTGTGTGTTATCTACGATGTGATGCGACCACAAGGAGCACATGCCGGCCTGTGGGAGGGTAGCGCAAAGCGCACATCACAAAGCCTGCAGAGTCTGACCCGATTAACGTAATAAAGTATTTAATATCACATGACAAGCACATTAATACTCCATTAACGTGTCTTATGTTTTTCCCGTAAGCACCTAGGCCAAATGTTAAAATCACAATGAGCGATTTGCGATGGAGCTTCCGGATGCGTGTGTTTTCGGCGAGAACGAATAAACCGAGGTCCGCTCGTTATGTGTTTCCGTACGCGCTTTTCGTGTATAAACAATCGATCAAGATCCAAAGGATTGTAGTTTGTTTTCGAACATCCATCCGTATTGAATTGTATTGATTTATGTAGTTTAGCCATTTTGTATAAAACTAATGTAATTTCCATATGTTTTTAGAGGAATGAAATTGAACCAAAGAAGAGTTGAATAAATTTCAAAATGCATTCCTCTCGTGTATTACGCCCGCTTCCACCCATGAATAAAAGAAAGTTTCCGTGATTATTTTCATTCCTCATGTTGTGGGGGAACGTCGTGTGTTTTTTTTCATTCATAATTTTCAACATGGTATCGAGAAGGTCTAGGCTCTCAAAGGGAAGAACGAGTCTTTACCGAAGATGCTAAAGCCTGCTTGAGAAATTGATTCTTTAAATAGCTAGAGAAGACTTTTTTACACAATTAATATGGCGTAATAGGCACAAGCCTGACAACCTCAACTACCAGTTCAATGGGAAGAATTATGATTATTGGGTTATTACAATGAAGGCCCCGTTCTCCTCACAAGATATTTAGGAGCTTTCAGTGAAAATGGTTTCCAAGAACGAGTAGATGCAAGAAAAGACATAACAAGCTTTTGTTACAGAAAGATATTTGTTGAGAGAAAAATAAGAAGGACTCAAACCCTCTCTATATTTTCCAAGCAATACACGAGAGTATTTTCCCAATCATTGCAGCAACAAAAGTCTAAGGAGGCATGATACCCTCCAGACAACCTATCAAGGCATGGAAAAGGTGAAGACAACAAAAACTTCAAATAAAGGAGAAGAGATTTTGAAACTTTGTATGAAAGTGAGTCTCTGATAAACATAGACTCATTCTTCACATGTGATTGGGTTGGTTACCCAAATCAGGTCTCATGGAGAGATACTTGAAGAAAGGAGAATGGTGGAGAAAGTTTTAAGTCTACCATCAAGGTTTGATGCCATAGTAGTGGCCATATAAGAGACAAAGGATATCTCACGTTTTTTTAGTGGATGAGCTCATGCATCATTACTGCCTCGTGAGCATTGAAATTGAACAGAGCAACAAAATCCTCATTGGAGCATGGACCAAGACATAAATTTCTTTTTGGTCAAGGTAGAGGTCAAGGAAGATCAAACTACCGAGGAAGAGGAAGAAGACCACACAGAGTGTGAAGATGTACTTAAGCACAAGAAGGGCGTAACGAACTAAGCCAAGGCTCAAGCTTAATCACACAAGGACATATGTATGATAAATCTCAAGTTCAGTGTCAATATTGCAAGTATAATGTCATTATGCAAATGAATGTAGAAAGAAAAAAAAAATTACATGGTAATAAAAACCAAGTGTACCCATACAAAAAAATCGTAACCAATAAAGTAGGATTTTAACTTGTAATGTAGCACAAGAAAAACAAGAAGATGTATGGTTCTTAGATTTAGGTTGTAGTAACCATATGACTAGAAACATAGCAATGTTTTCTCTTTTTGAGGAAAGTAATAACTGGAAGCAATAACGAGGACCGATAGCAAGGTCTCCGTCATGGGGAAAGGAAGAATGAATATACCGACAAAGAAGGGAGAGAAGAATTTCATGGCAGATGTTCATTATGTCCCTCGCTGAAATTTAACTTTATAAGCATTGGAAAACTCATGCAAAAGGGCTAAATGTTTTTAAGAATGATAAAAAAGAGCAATCATGATAAACTCGTTGGCAAACATCTCATTGAAAAAGTGAATATGACAATCAGATGTTTCCTCTCAAGATCATATTAGACTGAAGGAAGGATATGGTTGTAGCAGTTTTCTCTACACAAGAATTCTTTTCAAGAAGAAGTGAAAGATGAGAACTGGTTATGGCATTTGAGATTTTGACATCTCAATTTTGGAGGTTTGAATTTTTTTCATAGAAAATGCATGGTAAAGGGATCACCACCATAGAAACCAGACAAACTTATGAACGCTACATCTTGGGTAAACAACACGGATAATCATTTCCTATAGGAAAAGGTATAATGGAAAAGGCACCCTTGGATATTGGTCTACCCGCATTTATGGACTGGGAATGCAAACACCATCATTAGTCAGGTAGTCATTATGTTTTGACATGTATATATGATTACACAAGGAACACATGGGTCTATTTTCATGAACAAAAAGTGAAGTGTCGGAATAGTTCTACTACCTTAAAGCTCTTGTTGAGAAGCAAAGTGGACACTACATAAAAATTGTTGAGAATTACCGCAGGTGGAGAATATATCTCCAAAGACTTCCTACGTTCGGGCAGTGAATATGAATACATGCGCTTTACCACAAGGTATGAAGAATTCTTTGCCAGTAACCGTGTTGGCAGGAGGAAAGAACAGGACCACTGCGGACATGGTAAGAAGTATGTTGAAGGAAAAGTATTTTCTCTAAAATGAGTATTGGGCATAGCACTGTGTAGTTTATATTTTAAATAGATTTCCAACCAAATTTGTTATGAATCGCAGTTCCAAGGAAGCATGGAGTGGAACAAAGAAAGTTGTCATGCACATGAGAGTGTTTGAATGTGTGGTATATGCAAATTTGTCGTATCGGCGATGGGAAGAAAGCACAGCAAGGGGGGAGAAGTATATTTGTTAGATATAGTGATGAATGCAAGTGCTTACAAGCTTATAACTCATCGTCGAAGAAAGTAGTAATCAACAGAGATTTTTAGTTCATAAAGAAGAAGCTTAGATGGAAGTTTAGAGAAATACGTTGAATGAAGACATGTATTTCACATGAAGAAAAAGAGTGAACGAGATTGCGTAAAATAATTCCTCAACTCAGGCCTCTATCCACCTACAGCAATCTCAACAAATCACACTACAAGCAATCAATAGAACAACATTGAAAACCAAGGAGCAAGCCCAAGCACACCAGATCAACAACTTTAGTTCAAGTGAAACCTGCTAACATCTTCGTAAATACAAGAAGACCAAGATTCGGAATTAAAATGAAATTTACGAGCAAGAAGAAGTTGAAAATAATGCCGATTCGAATTCTTTATTTTCTTTATTTTGTCATGTTGATGACCCAATCCATTTTGAAGAGGCAGTAAAAGAAGAGGAGTGGATTGAAGCAATGAATTAAGAGAGAGCAATAGAAAAGAATGACACATGGGATTTAGTGGACTTCAATACAAAGGAAAATAAGTTATTGGAGTGAAAGGGTCTATAATACCAAGAGCAACATTGAAGGCAAGATAGAAAAGCAATAAAGCAAGGCTAGTTGTCAAAGGCTACAAGCAGTAACAAGGAAGAGACTATGAAGAAACTTTGCACCGCTTGCAAGGATGGAGACAATGTGGACAACACACATACACACAACAAATGGAAAGTTTATCAAATGATGTGAAGTCAACATTATTAGAATGGAGTGCTGAAAGAGGAGGCATATGCTGAATAGCCTCTCCCCGGCTATGAGATAGAAGGCTACTTAACACAAAGTATGTAAGTTGAAGAAAGCACCATGAGCATGGTACAATGTGATTGATGCTTACCCAGAAAATGGATTTGACAAGCAGACAGAACCCACAATCTACATCAGTAAAACATTTTAAAATTTTGTTTTATATATGTAGATGATTTTATTTATAGGCAATGATGTTTTCCTCTATTGATGATTTTAAAAGCAAGCCATGAAAATTGAATTTGAATGACCGACTTGGGTTTGCTAAGAAATTTGGGTGCATAGAAGTAAAGCAAACAGAAACAAGATTTTATTCTCAAGCAAAGTATGTTGTAGAAGTTTTAAAAGGTTCAACATGAAAAACAAAATGTGTCATCTTCAACTACAATTGTCATGGGGTTGAAGCTATAAAAGCATGAACACAAGAAAAGAAGAATGTCGATCCGAAATTGTAAAAGAGCATGGTTGGCAGCCTAATATATTTGACTGCAACTAGGCATAATATATCGTGCGGCAAAGAAGTCCGATATCCGCATTCATGGAGACACCCAAGGAGACATCGGGCAAGAAGGTAAGATGATTTTAAGGTATGTAAATGGAAAAGGTGAATATGGTGGCTCTACATCTAAAATCCGATGATTTTAAGGCCGATTGGGCGATAATTAACAAGGATCGGGCTGGAAGTGTAGATTGCGTAAAGAGCACATCGTGTGTTTCTTTATTTGGGATTGGGAGCTATCTCATGGGCTTCCAAGAAGCAACATTAGTTTTATTATCAACAGAAAGCTGAATATGCAGTGTTAAATAACAGCCAACATATCAAGGCATTGAGCAGAGAAGGATGCTATGATTTATGTCATGAATAAGACCAAGGAACCAAGCAAATCTTTGTGATAAATAACTCAGCAATTTCATCGTCAAATAATTATGTTTTCCACAAGAGAACAAGTGTATATTGATGTGCTAAATACCATTTCATAAGGGAATTAGTTAACAATAGTAAAATTACTAGAAATAAGCAGGTCGAGGAACAATTTGCAAATATCCTCACAGCTATCAGACACAAAATAATTTTGTTTATCTTAAGCGTTGTCCGGAATTAGATTAGTTTAGCTGTGATTAAGGGGAGGCTGGAAGACTTCCCAACCACCGCCATGAATAAACAAGTAAGAACCCACAACTTCATTGAATTTTCTCTCACAGAAGGACAAGGAGTAGACTACCAATCTAAGCACATGCTTTTTACACAAAATCGAAACAGTAGCACCGAGCCACACACCGTATTTAATTTCTTTACCCCTCCGTACTACTTACATTTCTTGCCCGTAGACTTAGGTCACAACATTTTTGGTTTACCACTTAACGTTTCATTGAAATTTATTTCCCGCCGATGCGATATTCATGACCCACCACCAACTTTATCGTACTGCAACCGCGCACAAACCTTTGCATTCCACCTATTCCTTTTGTTTTATTCATTTCACACTTACCATGCTTTTCCTTCGCCTTGCCTCCGCACTTCACAACTTTAGTGTTTAAATTTAAACCTTCACCAAATGTTATCAATGATGCGATCCTATAAATTCCACCATATACTTTTCCACATTATCGCATAAAGATTTATTTCCGTTCATTTTACTTGTATTTCACATTTCCCCACGCCTAATGCCCCGCAACCCGCACTTACAAACTTTTACTTTTTACTTTTTAAACCGCCCATAAGATAAGCACCGCGGGCGCGCGCAACCGCAAGTAACGTACAAGCCTGGGGAGGGTAGCGCAAGCGTACATCGGTGTTTTTCCAGAGTTCAACTGATAAGCCTCTCATGTTAAAGTATTTACATTAAGTGATGCGATATGTGCCACGGCCACACTTCCACATTGCAAAGTCTTATGTTTTTCCCGTAAGCGCACAGAAGCAAATGTTAAAATCACCAATGAGCGATTTGCGTATGTGAGCCTAGATGCGATGTTTTCGTGTTGAAAACCACGAAAATTTAGGTCCTCTAACATGTTTTTTTTTTGCACGTTTTTTTTCGTGTATAAACAAAGTAATGAGCCGAAGGACAATTTGGTTGTTGAACATCCAATCGTATTGAATTGTATTGATTTGCAGTGCCCTCTGGCCATTTTGTACAAAGCCATGTAATTTCATATGTTTTTAGGAGTGGAAATGAATCGAATTTAGAGAAGATTTTAATAAATTTAAAATGAATTCTCTCTTGTGCATTACATCATTCGTCTATGAATTTTATTTCTGCATTACCTGTATCTTCCGTGTTGTGTAAACGTACCTTCCGTGTTGTTGTTCATTCATAATTTTTCAACTTTTTTTTATTTCTTTTGCCTCTTCGTCGCCACCTTCTTATGTGCCGATAACGCAGTTAACAGTTGAAAAGAAGAGAAGCCATGTCTCGACCGTCAACACAAATTGTAACTTTCTCAGGGTTTTAAGAATAGAGTTGCCCAATTTGCAATCGATCATCATCGCTCAGAACTCCGAGAGATATTCTCTCACCAACATAAAGATCGCTGAATACATATAAAATTTCTTGACACTGTAATATTTAAATATATATATATATGACCTCGAAGCTGGATTTTTCTACGAACTCTTTGGATTGTCCCATCCATCAATATGAGTTTACAAGAATCGTTGTGGGTACAATAACTAGTGGTATTTGATGAAACACAACTTCCCATGCCTTGAATTCGCATGAACTTATCTCTGTATCCTCGATTTGGCTCACTTAAGAACAAGAAACCGTGAGTTTGAACTATAAATACGTGCGAAATCGTGTGCCCATAATTGTGAAAACCAGGAGATGCATCTTTAGGCCACCAAATTATAGGTAGCAAAACCTAGTGTGGAAAATGATGCACGAGATGTGTGCAACACCGTACTCCCACCACGCAATTTATTTTATCTTTCCATCGTTATTTTGGTTGCCCATTCTCAAAGAACTGTAATTTTTGGAATTCAGATGACATTATAAAATTCTAGCGAATAAGACACATGATGGGAGACAACACATTTGCCTTCGGTTATCCTATTGTTTTGTCTTGGATGTCCGGTGAAAGAAATGGGGCATAGCGTTTATGGGTTCCCTGATGATACGTTTGGAATCATTGCAATAGATATCAGTGTTCACTGTGGCTTGTTTCACATTTTCTAATATGGACATGTGTTTGTGAAGTACAAGGCATAAAAACAAGACACTAGGGTTATGGGAGAGGCTAGTGATTGTCTTTGTATGTATTAAAGTCTTTGTATTGTCAAAATCCTATAGTAGATGACAGCTCATAAAAATCTTAAACTAGAAAAATAAATGTTATTGTAGTTGTTTCCTAGAGCCGGCCAGTTTTTCATGAATCCTCGATTAATGTTTTGACTACTAAAATCAATAATACTATGCATATAATGAAATACTAAGGGCTTTTAATTATTTATCCATAACGATAAGGATGTTATTAAAATTTTGTAATATCCCTAAAACTATAATAGAAATAAATAAATAAAATAAGTATTTTTAACGTCCACGAGGCTGGTAGCTAGTTTGGTGTGATGATTGCTTTTCCATCCGGCTCTTATTTTTGACCCTTTTCCCCGTGAGTTTTACAATAACCGCTCCCATCTTCCTAACAAAATCTTTGCTGAATTGATTATCCCAAGAACCTGGTCGTCGAATACCCGCATAATTTTCCTCTTCTTGTTGTTCGGAAGATCTCGCATTCTAAAATGAATTTTTTTTCTATTTAATTTTTCAAGAGAAAAAAAAATACATACTTTCCTCCCAATATTTATTTTGGCCTTTTCCGCCGCCCGTTTCAGAACATATTTGATGAGAATTAGTCCATAATTGAGCAACAATAATTTTAGATCTCCGCAAAATATCGTCTCCATGCACGCTTTTTGCTGATGATTAAGAGTGGGTTAAACTTTCAGAATGTAGTATTTTTCTTTCTCCCTAGCTCTTTCTCCCAAGTACACGAAAACTTATCCATAACAATTTTAGACTTTCATCGTTTGTATGACACATGCTCAAGAAACCCCATTTACTAAACCATTTGTTATTTTTTCTAAGATCTTAAGTTCCTTTTCTTTTGCACAATCCGTCACTAAACACAACCTTAGGCCATCTACCATTTACCATTTATCAAATATTATTATTCTAATCTGATTGGATTTCATTTAATTTATCGGGAATAACATTACAATTAAATCAAGAAGCAATTAGGGTGAATAGTTGTTGGTAACGACCTTTTTTTCCACACCAAGGGCCGTAAAATTATGGACCGAGGATGGTCAATATTGTTTTTGGCAAGGAATATAGTATACACAATATAAATAGTACACAGAATGTTTGAAGGGAGTGATTTTATTAAATAATTGACTAGGGAACATGTGTCTTCTTTTACTTCTCAAGAAGCTGAGACATCTTTTTCTCGAGTCTGACACCAAGCCTAGCTTCTATTCCAATGTTCCTTCCATGATATCTCTAAGATGTACAAGTTAAACTATTTTCTAGGTTGGAATATTTTCTAAGTTGAAAGAAAGGCCATGTTGCAACTGTAGAGACATCTTTGGCTCCACTTCGAAGTTCTATCCAAACACGCTTGATTGTGTATCGATATCCATGTCTTGGTTTGAGAGAGTTCCAAATCGATGTATCCACTAGAGTATGCATTGTCTTGGTATGAGTTCCATTGATGTATCCACCATGAGTATGCATTCTCTGTGGAACGATGACGGAACATGTTGATCGCATCTCATTGAAGCTTTTAACATGCTTCTGTCACAAGCCACCGATTTATTTTTATAGATATTACGCTCAAGATTTTGAATATGTTGACTTTCAAGTCACCCCATTTTTATGCTAAAAGGCATTTTTCTCGTTATAAAAGTTCTTCTTAAATACTATAGAGATTTGAATAATATTCCGATGACACCATGAAGTTATGTTTTAGTAGTATTTGTGCCTTTTTTTCTCCAAAGAAAGGAAAATCACTATGTTATCAACTGATCATAGCCTCACTATCTCCGAGTTTGTCATTGATTTTTTCTCGCCCTAACAAAGTCTGACAGGCAACCGAACTCCGCATACCCACCTACTTCTTTTCTTCACTTCCATCGCTTTCTCACCAACTGCGATGATCTTCCTGTGATCCCTCATGGACAAGTCCGATGAAGCCTTTAATCGTTTGTGCATCAATCATTTAATGCATTGAAGTATCTAGAATATGTTAGCCTTTCCATTCAATTTCGTGCTCAGACTACATGTTCATAAGTTGAGGCGTTAATATTATTCCTCCTCTTTAATATGATGCCATGGGGTCGTAGCACCAAATTTCTCCAATTTCAAAGTTTATTTCTTTCAAAAGAGGTCTTCAACTTGCTGAAAGGATTGTCTCGTGTATTAACAATGAAGGGGCCCATCAAGCCTACCCAACTTTAACATGTAGCCCTTCGGGCAGAACAAAAGTGGGTTTTGTCAATGTGTAATCTCTATCGAATGAATTCTGTGAAAATATTCCGTGCATGAAAATGGGAAAACTAAGAAAGGGGAATGTCTAACCTATAGACCCCACTTTGTGTACTCTTCAAATAAATACCAATCTCTCACCGATGGTATCCTTTTTCTAAGTTGAGGATTGTTTTATGTTAGGGAATAATATTTTGGGGAGAGAGAAACGACATGATTTTGTTAGTATTGGATATGTATGTGGAAATGAAATGGGAATAACCCTCGTTTTCTAGTTTTCTCCTAATCTAATAAAAAAAAAAAAAAATTCTCTATTTGCGGGAATCCATAAGACTAAGGCCCAAATATTCAAATTAATCCACATGGAATACAAGAAAATTTAAAACATAACAAAGAGTAGCATCCTAAATGAAAGAGATGGGGAGCATGTAACCTAACTTTACAAGACTAACGAGAAAGAGTGTATGTCGAAAATAAGGCATGAATGCATCATTGTGTGTAAAAATCCTATGGAACATTTAGCATTACTGGGAGGTTTCCATTTTCCCTAACTAAAGGGAAAACAATGGTCGGATGGGTTGCAAGACTTCATTAAACATGGGTACGAGAAACAAATTTACGATGTGTAGGTTTTGATGGCTTTGAGCTATATCATTTGAAGAAAATATTATTGTTCTCTCGACCGAGAGGGAATTATAGATATAGAACAGGTGTGTCTCTATACTTTTAAAGTTTGGGAAACTGCAACGAAAGCTTTTTGAATAGTTTAGAGTTATTTCACAATTTTCACTCCATAGGAGGATATTGTTAAAATTTAAAAGGAAGTAGGGAATGCTTTTCCGTCAACACAAGGAGTTCACACACAACAGCAGTAAATCACTTTAAGCAAGACAACACAAATTATCGAAGCTTACATTGAAGTTTTGAAATTCACTTAATCCATACCATAAAAATTTTGTGAGTTCTTTCAATATAGAGTGGTAGAGATTAAAATTGAAACTATAGGGGAGTTATTAAAATCAATTAATTTTTACTCAAAGTAGAAAACAGTAGTAAAAATGTGAGTGTTGCGTAAAACACATAAAGTGAAATTCTAGAACTATACCGCCACTAAACTAAAGTTTATATTATGACTTCAAAATATTGGAAACACATTAACATATGGAGGTTTCAGCTCCTTCATTCAAAGAAAACAATTGTTCTTACCGAGATTTACATTCACCAGGATTGAGGAGTAATTAAGTGCGTTAGAAAACGTGTAACTTGTGTTTTTAGGCGCCAACCAAGATTTGCTCCACGATTTTCCTTGTATTTCTAGACTTACATCCTCCACATTACACAACACTCTCACTTACTTTTCTTTAACTCTAACATGTAACTCAAAACAACATATATATCTAAGACATTTAATTTGTGATAAATTGATTTAATGCCACAAGGATGGTGGACATCATTTTCCGAACATTGTTATAAGTTACGTGAAGTAAAACAAAATCATGGATTAAATATTTTCCCATGCACATTTAATAAATCATGCATTAAATCCTATTTGACTTTGACATTTTAACTCATATGTATCACATGTACTCTTCAACTTTTCCTTCTCTACAAACACACCGCTATCGACTATTCCCAAACAATATATGAGATAAAAAAAATCATAAAGCAATGGTTTAGAAGATGTCTCCAAATTATTCCTCCGACTCGTAATGCCTAAACCTACCTTCACCATTGTTGTAACACCCTTTATGAAATGATATTTAGCATCTATGTGCTTTGTCCCTCAAAAGACAAAATTATTTGATTCTCGCAATCATAAACCGCTATCACAAAAAATTGTGGCTGCTCCATCTGTTTCATGACATAAATCCCACAAAATCCTTTCCCTATCCAAATAAACTTCTTGACACGTTGTTGTTGTCATGGTGACATATTTAGCTTCTCAGCGTGTTGACAATGAAACTACGTCGCTTGAATCCCATGAAATGGCTCCCAACCCAAAATGAAAACATATCCTCGATGTGCTCTTTCGTCATCAACATTCTCCCAATCATTGTCGTTATAACCAACCAGCCTAAAATCATCAATCGCGGAGTACAACACGCCATACTCCTTTGTCCCATTGACATGCTTTTAAAATTATTTTGGTCGTCAGTTAACATATCTCCTTTTGGGTGTTCTCCATGAACCTCGCCACACCAAAACTTATCGCATACATTATATCAGCTTCGATTATGTCAATACATTAGGCTGCCCACTATACTTTTGTATAATTTCGGATTGACATTGTTATGCCGGCACCTTCCTTGCTCAACTTCAACCCCAAGGACAGCTTGGATTTGGTGATGGCTTTGTTCCGTATATTAAACCTCTCTAAAATTTTCAAATATACTTTTCTTTCGAGAGATAAAAATCCTATTTTCCGTTTGCTTCACTTCTATACCCAAAATATATTCAAAAACCCTGCTTTCCACTATTTCAAACTCACTTTTCATGATCGTTGCTGAACCATAAATGAGGAATTATCACAACTCCGTGAAGAATCAAATCATCTACAGTATACAAAACAACAATAAGAATCTTGTCTTAATTTTCTTTTGATGTAGAGAGAGTAGGTTTCACCGTCACAATTTTTCGAACCCATTGTCCATAAGGTAAGCATCTATCCCGCTATACCGCGGTACCGCACGCTTGTTTTGTACCTCATAGAGAGTTTAAACTTACATACCTTGTGTTCTTGGCCTTCTCACCTCATAAACTGTGAGGTCATGCGCAAACATACACCTCCTCTTTCAGCACTCCATTCAATAATGTTGACTTCCATGTCCATTTGATACACTTTCCATTTATGTTATGTGACAATTGACAACATTGTATGCATTGTCTCCATCCTCGCGACCATAAATGTTTTCTCTACACAGTCTCTCCTTATACCACGCTTTTACCTTTGGACAACTATCTTTGTTTTATTCTTTCAATCTTTAGCCTTCAATTTTTTTCTCTTCGGTATTATAGACGCACTACACTCCAATGACTTCTTCTCATGGAAGGTCCACCAAATCCCATAATATTCTTTTCTATTGCTCCTATTTCTTAATTCAATGCCAAAAACCATTTCTCTTTCTTTAGATTGCATCCTAAAAATGTATTGGTTAATTTACATCACAAACAATGTGTAAACAAAGAATTGTGGACTGCCTTTATCAACTTCATCTCGTTGATATATTTCACTTAAATTTCCCAAATTTGTGTCCTCTGCGTTTCGTCATGATGTGCTTGGTGTTGTGCTTGAAGTAGATGGAGTCGGGCGTGGATATTTGTGGTGTGATTTATAGCATTGCTTCTCAACACTATCCTATTAGTTTATCATATGTCACATCACTATATGAAAAAGACCCTCTAAAGGTATGTTTTGAGAACCCTGCCAGAAAAAATACCCCATAAATTCTCGTTTTCAGCGAGGTTACCAGAGGAGCGAAGGGCGGAGGATTTCCAGATGGTTTCTCTCGCAAGGACACACACGTCGCCCCGTGCTCGGGAACCGAGAAAGCACCGTGCGTACTCAAAACATCGCAATATCGAACACTCCAGGCACCCCGTACACACCCGCTTGCGTCTTATTATTCTATAGCACCTGCACGATGCATCCTCCGCGCCGGGCATTATGTACCACCGTGTCAAAAACTACAAAACTACCTAGTGCGAGAGAAAGAAACCGCATTCCGTGCATCATAATACATCGCACCAAAACACAAACCAACCGTGCATTTGTAAGAAAATAAAACCGTGCGCCTATAAACAATGCGCACCTAAGAAAGGTTAAATTAAAAAAAATATAAAATAACCTAGATTTTTCGCTCTTTCAAAGATTTTGAGTTTCTAATTACCGCACTTACCATAGAAATTATACCCTCACGTAAACGAGACATCGTACACGTAATAACTCGCGCGACGTACACACACATCTGTCTCTTATTATCGATCGCACCTAAGAAAGCCACCACTCTTTACACGTGCATCATAAAACACCTGTACACAAATAGAAATGCTTGCGTTTCATTCAAGAGCACTAAATAAATCGATAAACCGAATGCACCGAAATAGCGTTACATAAAAAAAATTTAAGGTACAAAACCCGTGCTTTACGACTATTCCACATCTCCATGGCGATTATTCTAATGTATCATCAAAATGTTTACCGAAAATGAACATCTCAAAGTGTTAGGAACCACCCTGGCAGCATTATAACACCCGCCCAAAATTGGACACAACCCAAATATAGCCTATAAGTAAGTACCGGTGTAAGCGGTATAAACCCCACGCATCGGAATGTATAATAGAAAAATTACGCCCAGAAAAATCATTTTTTCACTTTCTCATCAAGCTCTAGAGATCTCAAGCATCGATGCCATTTTCCTTTGTCTAAGCCGCTTCCGACATCGACAAGTTTCATTGCACCCATCGCACGCACCGTCGCTCGCGTTGGCCACTAACTTGCCTTGCATTTTGAAAATGGTGGTGTACCTTTTTGCAATTCTGCGATACCCAATATGCCTCCTCGCAGAAATGTACAGTATTTTTATATTTTTTCCATACCGTTTTGTGCGTATTCGATATTGAAATAACCTTAAAATAACCATTAAAAATAAAATAAAAAAAATTTGTCGAGCGGTGCGGCGGAGTCGTTCACTTTCGCACCGTATGATGGCGCGTTCGTGTACTTACGTGCCACACCGCCACCCGTGCCAATGGTATCCACACCGTTTCCGGGGCGGCACCGAAAGGCGCCCCGAACAATTTAAAAACAAAAAAAATAAAAAAAGGTGGTGTTTATTTATCCGTGTGCACCGTTGACCCGTCAGAACTGCGTGTAAGTGTTGACAAGACTATCCGCTCTCCGTGTATGTTAGCGCACCTCATTTTGACTTAAGAGTGGCTGACCCGTGCGCCTCGATAGAAGACCACACCGTCGTGCTAAGTAATTTTCATGAACTGGTGCAATCGACATGACCATATGCGCCCGGTGGCATTTTACTGTAGCTTAATCGAAATTCTAAACTTTGACAGTTAATTCAAGCTTGAAAAATAGACACCGCACTGCGTCAATGCATCGTATTTCATTAGGGCACCGGATCGATGTCGTAGATTCTTAAGATGCACCGTGACCGATGTGTGATTGCTTATGGTGCACCGACTTGTTTGTTTGTTATATTTTTCTAAAAATATATATATATACATGTATATTCCTAAATACATGTCTATTTTAATAAAAAAAAAAAATTATTTAATATGGCAATGATTCAGAGAGAAGAGGAGGAACAACAATAACAACAGTCGGGGTCAGCATGGCATGATTCGCCAATGGGAGGCCCGAGAGAGGGAGAGATATGTATACCCTCTCCCCACACGTGCATACCCGTGAGATCCTTAGTGTGGTAGGCTTCCTCAAGTTCTATGAGCAAAGTTACCTATGTGCTGCCATCAGCGTGTTTTTTGAGGATATCTATCCGCAGTGGAATGCCTCCACCGAGTTGCTTCGTGTTGGTCCTAACCGCTGGTACACACCCAACGAGGAGATATTTATTTTATTACGTGACTCATCAAGGAGAGGGGGTGGACGCCCTCATTCTCGCATGCGCCATCTCACAGTAGCAGAGCCGCTAGTTTACTCCCGCAGGATACACTGAGCACATGTACCGTCTCCTCGTAGCCTGCACGTGAGTGCCGGCCACGCATAGTGCTTGCAGACGGTGACGTGCGTTATTCTCCCTACTATTTCGACCATTTCGCGCACGTCGTTGACCAATATCCATTAGTTGCTCGCTATATTAAGTGTTGATTCTTGAGCATGTCGTTGTAATGACTCGCTTTGTCTACCATTTTTTTGCGAAATAGCTGGTATGGCCTTAGATAGATGTCGTTCATACTAAGTGAGTGCCTCAACTTCCCTTCACTCGTAGCCGTTGTTTATTTTTTGAGAGGTTTCCCGCAGGGGATGACACTTAGTTTTGTTCGTTGTCTTTCGAGGGCCATGTTTGATTCTGGATGCACATGTGGGGGAAGATGACGGTCAAGAGGGGAAACACTTTTGCTTCCATCCAAGATATCATATGATTCATCGGACTTACTAGCCAATGTTGAGGGCCGCATCTTCAATATGGTCCCATGTTCTTATGTTGGCTAGGATTGGAGAGGGTGTCCCAACATCCTCTTCTAAGGTACCGATGAGCTCGCATGATAAGAGGTAATATTATCACATTTATATTTATTCTAACATGTTCTTAATTAACTTGTTTTTATTAAATTGTGTAATGAAATTGTCTACTTATTGTTGTGTACTTGTATATATTTTTGCGACATTAATCTGATACAGGAGATGTCGGGTCCACCACATGATCTGGTGGATTCCGATGATTACTATCGTGATATGCACCGATGTAGAGCATGACCGATGATGAGGATGAGGCCGGGCAGCGAGAGAGACATGCCTTACTCACTGTGAAAATCGGGTACAGCCTTTGCCAGGCGTGGTCGACGAGACCAAACATAGGGATGGAGCCGCCAAACCACCTTCGCATTGATTGTTGATGCGAGCATCATGCCCGCCCATTAAGGGCAGGATGACAATGTGCCGTACACAGGGGCCGCGCGATGTGTGGAGAGGCATGTCGCGTGGACACACGGTCGAACGCGTATGTCGAGGGAGCCACGAAAAATGTTACGCGACTCGTGAGGAATGTCCGTAGCCATAGGTGTAGTCGAGCCGCGCACGCGGATGGACATGAGTCCGCGCGTCGAAGCCATCTTCTATGACCGGCTTCACCACGACGTGCTCGATGAGCATGACACTCCATTGGCGCATTCGATGGGGTCATCGGGCGGGAGATGAGGCCGGACCATCGGCCATGTCCACAGATGCGCCATTCATCAACACTAGCTGCGATCATGAGTAGGTCGACCAATGACTATTTGTAATGCTACTACATTTACTAAGTAGGAATCCACTTGTAGTACTCGCTATTGTCGTTGTTATACTACCACCAACGGTCCACCCATGACATTTATATTACAAAAATGTATATTTTTAACACTATATATATATATATATATATATATATATATATATATATATATGGTCCATGTATTTTATGTCTATGTTGCACTGTACTTAATTTTCATAGGTGATCATCGCGATGGCGTATATTGTTAGGTTGTATGTTGGATATGTTCATTTAATGTTTAGCTGCGTATAGATGTGTATATGTGATAGCATGAGTTATTTGACATATTGAGATGTATGCTGATGTTTGTGTTGTGATGATCTTAATATATAATGTTAATTTGATGTTTGATTGTGTTTATTAGTCGAATATGATGTTTAACATGGTTATCATGATCAAGATGATGTTTATTAATTAATTTAATATTAAATGACCACAGATATTTATTAAATATTATTTCAAGTGATTGCAATTGTAATTTAAATTTTAATTAGATGTAAAATTGTAAAATTGTAGTTGTATTTGTACTTATTGTAATTTAAACTGAATATATGCAAAATTTTTGAATTGTAATTGTATTTGTAATTGTAATTTTAATTGAATGAAATGTAAAATATTTATAAAATTGTAATTGTAATTGTAAATGTAATTCTATGTAAAATTTGTAAATGTAATTGTATATAAAATTCTAAAATTATAATTGAAATTGTATGTAAAATATTTGTGAAAATTGTAATTGTAATTGTAAATGTAATTCTATGTAAAATTGTAAATGTAATTGTATGTAAAAATTTTAAATTGTAATTGTAATTTTAATTGAATTGTATGTAAAATTAAAATTTAATTCTAATTCTAATCATAATTCGGGTGTACGTGAAATTAATGTAAAATTGTAATTGCAATTTTAATTTTTAATTGTAATTGCACGTTTAATTGTAATGTATGTAAGATATTTGTAAAATTTTAATTTATTAATATGAAATTTTAATTGTATTAATGTGAAATGATTTTATTAAAATATTTAAATTTGTAAATTTGCAAATAATTGTAAAATAACAAATCTAGAATAATACGACTTTTGTAACATAATAAAGTTTAGAAAATAATGAAAATAAATTCATGTACTTTATACCTACTATTTTATTATGATTTTACAAGCAAAAAAAAGAACTTTATACACTGGGTGTGCTTATCATCCTAACATGCACCAGCGTCGTATAACAGATGCACCTATATGCCATAACTCTTTTGAATTCGTAATGAATAAACTCAAATTAAAAAAAAACGCAACTCTATTTTCTTTTTATGGAAAAAAACGGCAATTTGAAAATGGGCTAAAATATTTTTGAAAATCTAATTTCACAAAATACCCTTGAATACCAAACACTTTTCATTATTTCTAATTATTTTTGATAAAATTTTCAGATATTTGCAAGAGACAAGAATGATAAAGAGCAGGAGGAAAGACTGTAGAGGCGAAACACGTTCGAACAAAAGTATTCGTACAATCGAAACCAAACTTCCGGTGATTCAAACTCAGATCATAGAATTTAAACCATCTTGTGATTAAATTTAATTATTTTTTTTACTTTTTTTCTCAAGTGGCTTTTTATCTTATTTTTACCCCAGACCCTTCATTTTTTTTTTTTTCCCCTTTCTTCTCCCCGTTTTTGTGATTTCAAAATTAGGTTTTTTATTTTAGATCGACGTCCAACTCACGATTTAATTTGCATAGCCTGATCCCAATCCATTCGTCATTGTGTAAATTTTTGAAAAAATGGATTTTTTTATTGGTGTACCGTGTACTATACCGCACCTGCTCGTAGTATAGTGCACCACGAAGTATCGTAGTAAAAATGAAAACATTTTTTCTAAACTGGGTATGCCCAAATCTGAATAGGCAACTATGTTCACTTAACCATGGTGTTGATCGTACGACAGAATATGCACCATTTTTGCAGCAAGGAGAATACCCCACGTACTGCTAGGTCTATTAATCGTTTTTGCGATGCATTTACAATACCCAATGGCCCCATGGTGTATTATACTCGCTTTGCGTGCGTTGTTAATATCCCCACGCACTAGCGTGGTGCAGACATCGGAAAGGCACATCACTACCTTGGAGATTTATTTTCTACCTGGTGTTGAGAATTTATTTACAAATATATTAATGAATGATATGGTTCATGTTTTACTGATAAAGAAATGTCCGACAAGGAGATCAAGTAACAAAAAATACTATTAACACATCAAGAAAAGAAAAAAAGACAAGTTTCGAAATTTTTTTATAAAAATATTATTATTGAACTACATGTAAGTTTAACTCATTACGGGTATTGTTTCCATCGTGGCATCATGCAAAGCGTCAAAATGACTTAAGCTCAATGATGATTATTTCTTATCTAGGACTAGAGGAGAGTAAAAGTTTAATGGAAAATTGCAAAAGGATGAACCGTGAAATGAAAAATACTATCGATCCAATATGAGTTTCTTTTTTTAATTATCATTAATAATATACTTAAAATTATTAGATAACATGCACAATAAAATTACCTACTAATTCACATATATGCTTAATGTTGTACAGGGACCAACAACTCGCAGAAAGGAATGTTGTTCTAAGAAAAGAAAAAATAGAACATGCAAACAAAACTAATTTGTCTAGCTCATCTAGAGTGTAGCCAATAACGAAAGGGGAAAAACTTTTATTAAAAGTTTGAGGATCTAGTGGAATGAATGCATAGACACTTTTCCAAAAATAACAACGTGCTTTAAATGCAATATGTAACTGGCTGAGCTTTTCGATCATTAGGTGCTACTTTAAATAAACAATTTAGCATTAAATATTAATTTTCAAGAATTTTCTCAAAAAAAGGAAAATAAAAATGGGAACCTATTCAAGACATAAAACAAAGACGACAAGGAAGAAAATGGTTGATCTCAAGTTTGTGAGTAATTTCATTTTATAATAACTTAACTAGATTTCATTTTTGTATTTTTGTTACTACAAAAATCATCATTGAATGTCTTCAAATAGGTGTTAACATACAAAGAAGAACTATTAGAGGAATTGATTGAAATTGGGTTAAATATGGGTTGTGAGACATGTTGGCATATTTGAATTTAATTGTGGAGTTTGTAATCATCTATCGATCTTGTTTACTTAGCCTCCGCCTTATAATTAATAGAACAAAAACGTCCTTATATTAAATATACAATTTTTTATGGGGTATAAAACTTGGTAAGAACAAAGTATGGAATTGTGCTAACAAATGAAATTTTGAAAGATGGCATGAAAACATGGTTTGGAAAGAATGTGTATAATTTATGAGTCAATTGTTTTTTTTTTACATGCTGGGATCGGCAATCGGGAAGGCACTTTGCCACCTGATGCCATACCTGGTCGATTCTCGCACCGCTACCACTATACCCAATCGTAAGGCGTGCCCGCCCTCTCCAGCTCCGATTTAGTCCCGAGGGATTTGAACCCCGTGATTCTCCGTCGGCTCGCCTTACAAAGTCAAAACTTCTACCACATTCTATCAACAACTCGCCTACTCCCGTGGGGCTAATTTATGAAAGTCAATTGTTGCTATGGTACGTCATTTTCATTTTCAATTTACATTGATGTATATTATTTATTATTTCTCAATTTTCATTATTTCGCCCAATGTACACTCATTTCGGCTTATTTTATGTTTATAAGATGAAGGCGAAGAAGAACAATCAACGCCCATGAACAAACATTCCCGAAAACAACCCGAGTCACAAAGGCCTAGCAATGACAACAAATAAGTTAAGAAAATGATGATCACTATATTTGGATATCAGCAAGGCATTTTATTTTTAAAATATTTATGTCCGTGAAATCGTACATTTTGTTTAATGTAATGGACATAGTGTCCCAATCAGTGACAAGGATAAGCCCACACTTGTCCCATTTTGTATGATAAAAGATTGTCTTATTCATATATATATAATATGTTTTAATTTATTCTATTGTATCTATCGTCGCTATTGCGTTCTCCATTGTCGTTTTAAATGCACTTAATAAAAATTTAACTATATGAATATTGTTATAAGATAGCAGTATCTCAACTTGTGATGAATAATTGAATTTTAAAAACCACAATAATTATGATGATATAAAATAATCCAAACATCACATTCAAACAAGCTAATAAAAATGTAATTAATATGAATATTGTTATAAGATGCTCACTTTTGATGAATAATGAAATTTAAATAATCACAACAATTGGACCCACACAGGCTGTATTTTTCAAAAATACAACATGAAACTTGTAGGCCGGGTGAATTACACTGCCATACATGTGTCTATACGCACGGTGTCGTTATACAATCTATGGGCATCGCAAAAAATACCGATACCAATTATCGTATACCCACGCAGTGATACCGTGCACCGGGTATTTATATTAACGTGCTAATCGTGTGCATTTTTACGTATCTATGTATAATCGCATGAATAATGATACGAATTATAAATCTCAATTCCTTTCTATGATACGATGCAGAACTGCAGCATTGATAATGCACTAATGGGCACCGCACAAATCCAAGACCAATTAGAATGGCCCCCGTGTGTTGTAAGTGAGAGAAGCAGAGATAGAACCATTTGAAGAAGCAAGGACAAGCATTAGGACAAGAAGAAGAGATGTAACAAAAAGATAAAGAGAGACAGTGAAAGGAGACAAAGAAAAAGAGACAGGCAGAGGCAGAGGTATTGTCGAGCAACAGAGAAGAGACAAAGCAACACAAAGGAAGAGATGAAACGGACATGCAAGAGAGGCAAGAGGTCAAAACAGTGTTGAAGCTGAAATGTGAAAACTAAACAGGTGGAAGAACACTGCCAGAGTGTACGAATAAAGAGGCAAGAGGAACCGTTGGAGAAGGGGAGACAAAGGCAACAGGGAATACAGACAGAAGCTGCCGAGCTGTTGTAGGCGTTAGCACAAACAGAGGCAAGAGGCGTTAGCAACAAACAGAGGCACAGACCTGTGAATCGCTAACCCCTGTGCGGAAGGACACATAAAATAACCTCCGAGAATCACCTCGTCCAACGTGGAAGATACATTTCAAAGGTCGGGAGCGACAATGGTAATGCATATATGTATATATGTACAAACCTTATTCCGTGAATCATATAATCTAGCGGCAAAGTATTGCGTTTCTATATTCAAAGGACCAAAACATATATATATATATATATATATATATATATATATATATATATATATATATATATATATATATATAGCCATATGCGCGCGAGATCCAAAGAAACATAGTAATATAAGGTGGGACCCTTCACACTATTGCAACATCGCAACATCACACCATTGCAACATCGCAACATCGCACTATCGCACCATCGCAACATCACAAACATCGCGCCAGCGACCATCGCAACATCGCGGAAATTGCAATATCGTCTACCTAGTAACACGTACACGTACATCGCAAATGTTACATTGCGCGATTTTTTTTGACTCCGGCCGACTACCGGGCGGGTAACGTGTTGTCCGCCGTCGCATGGGGCCCGACCCTTTTCATATTAGAGGTTGTGGACCACTTATTGATTGTAATATAATACCAGTTAAGCTAATGAGTGGCGATTATTAATATACAACGACCGTGGATATGTCCGTTCCGCTTGCGGAATGTTCCAACATCAACAAGACATCAGGCATGAAAAAGGAATATGGTCTGCATCATGCTCACAGACTATTTATATAAAGCGCTGATATAAAAATGAAATGCGCTACACAACATGGTTGATGAGCAGCCATAAACAGAAGAACACAGAGAAGAGAGAAGGGGACAAAGACATGTACGAGAAAAGATAAATGCGCAAAGAAGTCAAGAGAAAAAAATGGAGTGAACTGGAGTTCTCATTTGTAATTTGAATGTAATGTTTTATTTAAATTTATAGTGTTGTGATGCATTGGCAAGTCTCCTGGAAGAGAGAAACATCCACCAGAATATTGAAATAAGCACTCATCGTTATATTTTTCTCGAATGAGCAGATAAAAGAGATGAGAAGGCAGAAGGCAAAAAGAGACATGGCTATCCATTTCGCGAATTCCTGTTGAATACAAACAAAATTTTTAAAGATGTTTTTGCATAAAAACAAAAGGGCTATCCAAGAAAAAAATTGAAAAGAGTGAGAGAAGAATAGAGCAAGTAGCAGCACTAAAGAGAGTTGAAGAGAATAAGTGTCGTGAAGAATGTGAATAAAGAGGAGCGTGTTAAAGAAGAAGAAGGAAGCACAGAGATGATGCAACCGATGTAAGAGTTGATGAATGTCAGAGAAGAAGGCATGCACAGAGCTGATATCCAAGGTAAATCATCAAGTAAGCTTTTGAAAGAGAAAGTTGGAGCTTCCCTATCAAGTCAGAGCTTGATAGATGCGCTGTAGCTGACCGAGGTAGGAGCCTCCCTTGACAGAGAGTTGGCGGTGCCCCAAAATAGATGGGAGTTGGTGCCTGACATCAAGTTGTAGCTTGATAAAATGTCGCCAGAATGATCGAGGTAGGAGCCTCCTCGTAGGTCGGGTGCCTCGCAAATAGATGGAGTTGGTGCTTCCACACTGGTTGTAGCTTGATAAAATGTCACGGTAGCCGACCGAGGTGGAGCCTCCCATAGGTGCCTCATAAAACAGATGGAGTTGTTTCCTTATGTTGTAGCGCTGCGGCACTGAGGTTGAGCCTCGTAGGCTGGTGCCCGTAAATCGTTGGTGAGAGGGAGTTGAGCTGTTTGCATCACAAATAATAAGATGTGGTTTTCTCCTTTATGGGGTTTCACGCATATCCGGTTTATATGTGCATGACGTCTATGTGTTGATATGATATATCTATTCTCGCTAATACTTGTCAAGCAATATATTAAGATCGTCGGGTGTTACTATCTAACTGCTATTAATTGGGTTGCCTATAAATAAAGATTGCTCACACATTATGTCGATCATGAAATGAAAGTGTTAATAAAGTTAAATAAGTTTTAAAAGAAAAGTTTCAAAAATTCCATGGAATGTGTTAAACCGATTCACCCCTCTCGCTTTAACCAAGAGTTCAAATAATTGCACGCAGCGGTGTTCTTCGTAAGCTTAATAGCTTGAAGGAGATCCTCGTTAAGTCATGGACTATCAAAATGTATGTGTGTTAATACAACAAACTTTCCCGAATGGGAGAGAGACAAGGTTAAAAGTCGGGGTGATTGGCTGGAAGCCATGAACTCGAAGTATGGAAGCTTGTATGTACGGTTATTGGCATACCCCCACGGTGAAAGAACAACAGAGAATGCTAAGCAAAATGTGTGATATATGACAGTTTTCATAACAAGGACCTTGAGTTGATAATGGATCTAGACTCTACAAAAAGAAATTCTGGGACGATTGCATTTCATCCATGAGTAGACACACCGAGGATTTCTATTGTCGAAGCAGAAGAGAATTATGAAGAAAATTCGGTGTCAAAATGAAAAATAGTCAATCAAATATACTCGCTAGTGTGAATGGTAGTGAGAACGATAAAGAAATTGTACCGAAGAAACAAACTTGACATACCCTTGACCTGAATAGGAAGATTGACGCATGAAAACAAAGACCTAAAGACATTGGTGCAAATTTGTGATGAGAAAGAGTGCGTTAATAAGAAAGAGAATGTTAGCTTGAAGACCAACTTGCCAGCTACCTGGAAAGTAGAAGATACTCACGTTAAACAAATGAGAGAGAAAATCTAGAATGGGAAAATTGAAGAAGAAGTATATCAAGAAAAGAACTTAGAAAAGCCCAAAGAGAAATACTTTAATGAATACACTCCTGGGATGAAAAGCTCTGTAGCCAGCTTGACCAAACTCTCAATGCTCAAAGATCACCTCACATAAAGGTCGACAGGATATGAAGGGGAAACCAGCAAGTCCAAGATTGAAGATAAAAGAATGCTGGCTTTAAAGGCAGAAGGACAATGAAGTAGCTCAACAGATCACTACAAAATAGAAGCAAGAAGAATGTGGATTTGCGAAGAAAAAATAGAATCACAGCAACATGGTAGGACAAGTAGAACGATAAGATGAAACAATCAATGGGTAAAGGCTCATATGCTCTCGAAGATGAATCGAATAACTTGGAAGATGCTTCAAAGGGAGGTTCTCTCCTATGAAAAATAGCACATGTTTCTCCGTCATAAACCAGGATACAATGCAAGATATTGTAATACAAAGCTAATCCACTTAACTAAAGAAAGGATGCGCAAAAAGAGAAGAACCCCCAAGCAAGCAAATGGAAAGACAATTCTTCACTGCAATAATAAGTTATCGATGGCTATTGTTATGCACATGCACACTAACATAAATCATGGATTGTAAAATGTATTCAAGAAGAGGAACAAAATAATATACATCAGCTCAAATGTACTTTGAAAAAACAAGATGTTACAGCTTAAGCGTGGTCACAAAGCAAAAGATCGTAAACTGCCATATATATTAAAGAACTGTGACAGATGATGAAGTCCAATCCAATCAAACAAAACTATGAACTTTAAAGGAGTGCGTACATTATGATGAACCCCAATAAAGTATGGAAAGAAAAGAGAAAGGGGGAGCTATTATCTCAATAACATAATGAATACATCCCAGTCTCGTGGGGAGCTGCCTAGAAAACAAAGAAAATATCTAACCAAGCATAAAATATGAAGCAAACATCCTGTGGGAGAGCGCTCACATAGAACTCTATGAAAGTAGTCTAAGAAGAGCTCATGTAATGAGGAGAATGCCATGAGATCGTGAAGAAAAAAGGAATTAGAGACAGTAGCAAGGAGTTGAAAAGGTCCTCAAGGTAATAAGGCAGCTTTGCGATAGTCAAATATTTATAAATTAGTTGAGCATAGACTTTAAATGGAAGACTAAAACCTGTGATAAAGATCATTATGCTTGGGGATGAGTTGAGCAAGCATGCTTAAATGGGTTAAGAGGACCGGAGAGGGAGCCCAAGAGCCGCAAAGAGACAAAGAGAACCTCTGCAGTCACATAGGAGGATAATGGCTATCGAGTTGAATATCTAGCTCCGCAGAAATTGTAAGAATTTGCTTCCGAGATCTATCGCCCGTATATATACATATATCCGTTTATGAAGATTTGGTAAATAAGTTCCATGTATAGTTTTATGTCTTCCGGTCGAATCATGAGGAAATTATCTCATCTTAACCGTGCATTTGTTGCTTAATCAGGTGGGAGGGACTTTCATAATTGTGCATTTGCTCTAGTTAAATCATGTATAAATGTGTGTATGTCTTCTTAATGAAGGATACGGATTTGTGTAATTGAATTTCAATCCCATAGCCAAGGATACGGCGCAGTGATAGAACTCGTATACCCTATAATAGGAATCTCTTGCTTAGAAGACGAATTGAAATCATGTATATGATTGAGTTTGTGTGGTGCTTTGGGGAATGCGTAAGAGTGCTTTGACTCTGGGCAGTGTACTCCATCCTCGTGTTAATGCATAGCCCTGAATGTTTAAAATATACGTCATGTGTGTATATATCGCAACATATATAAATCTGTGAATAGACCGTGGAATGGTAATGGCTGAACAGTATCGTTGAACATATTGGAACAACGCAGTTAATGTTGTACACGCGAAGTGTCGACTGAAATCCTGGAGCATAGGAGGAAGTGGAACCATGACCAGATGAATAGGGAAAAAGGTGAATTGAATTTGCAATATGATTTTCAACCATTAAGTTTAAAACCTTACATGAGCAGAGAATGCAGTTACAAGTTCGAGAACAAAGATGGTAATAAATGATATCGCCGTATTCATATGTATTTGAGAATAAACTCGAAAAGTGCTTATATATGGTCGGTGCATGCACAAGTACAATAAACGATGAATAGACACAGATGAACCAAGATATATAGAATAGTTGAATCAGATATAAAGAATGGTTCTAGAGCAAATTTAGAAAATAATAAAATGTTATGACTTTCCGAACATCATGACAAGGCAAAAGATTAGTCGAGACTAAGATCGTATTCGGTATATTGATGATTTTTGTTGAAAACAACAGAGGCCTGTCAGTTAGATGTCTTAATTATAGGTAAATGTGCAAGTCAAGTGAACCTCCGCATGGTTTACCAAAGTAATATCAATTATGTTTAGGCATAAGCAAGACGTGCTTATCACCGTATTTCCAAGCATTATCGCGGAGCAACAATATGATACGTGTCCACAAAGATCAAAAGAAACATGGCAAAGAACCCTCATAGTCTCTTTCTTCGTAAGGCTGCCCATAAAACAAGTATGAAGGCTATTTGCTAGGGTTTTCAATCAAACATCTTGAATATGCTCTTTGTGGAAGTTCATCCCTGAGCAGAATGTATCAAAGCATCTCAAGAATAAAGACTAGCCGTGATTACCATCTAAAGCTCAAATTTTTTTTTTTAAATACTACTTCAAAGACAAAAGAAATTTGCTGGTAATCAACCTTTAAAGAGAGATTGATTACTGACATATATACCTCCTTATGTCATAAATGAATTGCATGGTTGATAAGTGAGATTGACAAATATATTGAATGCAAGAAAAGTGAACCACAACTATAACATACATATTGGCTTCATCACAATTGAACAAATAATGTACTGCAGATGAGTATTGCAGAAGAAGACATATTCCATCTACAATCTTCCTCAACAGAAATATATTGGCTCACTATATCAGACTGAGACAGAAGTATATTTGAAGCCTTATCAGCATTTTAGTTTTTAAATCAAATGATGCATCTCTGGTTAGTTAAAGATAGTACAATGTGTTCTATGAAGTGTCATTATCCTCACTTTCAGCTCTATACAAGTGAAAGGAGTCAGTGCTTTGGGATTGTATCAACTTGTAGTGTACATTCAAGAGCAATAATCCTCAAAGTGTTCTCTCAACAAGTCTTGTACATCACTTTGGAGCAGCATGTTACAAAGTCAGCAGAAGAGGTCCTAAACATAACTCAGAGAGAGGAAATGCATAAAGAAACCCTTTGCCATTGATGTCAAAGGGGGAGGAAAAGCAGGTAATAGAAAGACTTGGAGGAAGCAGGTAATAGAAAGGGTCTTCTAAAAGAAACCAGGCAGAGAAAGACTTGGAGGAAGCATTGGATTATCAGTGGAGGTGTTGCCATCAATGCCAAAGGGGGAGACTATTGGAAATGTTGTCATTGATGGCAAAGGAGCACAAAGGAGCAGCACTTGAACTAGCAATAAGGCGAAGGAGATGACAAAGGAGGAGCACTTGGTGATGAAGACTCACCAAGAAGAAAAGAAGAAGCAAAGAAGAGAAGGTAGACAGGACCATTTGAAGAAGCAAGGAGCAGCATTAGACAACAAGAAGAGATAGAAACAGAAAGATAGCAGAGACAGGCGAAGGAGGTAGCACTGAAGAAGAAACAGGCAAAGGAAGCAGCGAATACAATGGAAGCAGCAAAGAAGCAAATGAAGGCAGAGGAAACGAATATAACAGAGGCAAAGAGACAGGAGAATCAGAGGCAGAGGCAGAGCCATTATAAAATTCCGAGAATCGCCCAAGCCGGCAGATACAGTCATATTTATAATTCCGAGAAACATTACCCGATGGGCGTTGCACATAATACATAAACCTTATTCCGGGAATCGCTTAACCCCAAGCGGCAAGGCACATAAATTCCGGGAATCGCCCACCCCGATGGAGGATACATATATATATATATATATATATATATATATATATATATATATATATATATATATATATATCCATCACCTTACATATATGTGCAACACATCATATAAACAAAGGTCTAAGCTTAAATATATACAAGAGGAGCGCTTTATATCTATATAACCAAAGGTTCTATCAAAATTAAATGGCTTATAAGGTGGGACCCCTCCCCAATCGCAATCGGAGATCGCAAGGGGAGCAGAACATGTAACCAACAGAAAAGTTGCGATTGCGATGTGAGTCCGGACCCGATGGGTCTATAAAACGCAATTGATAAGTCTCGAAACTCAAATAAACAGAGAATTTGCAAGTGCGATGAAGCCCGGAGCATATAACCAAAGGTCCATGGTATATATTATGGAGCGCACAAAACGAAGTTTTATAAGGTGGGACCCTTTCCCATCGCAACATCGCAACATCGCGCCATCGCACCATCGTACCATCGCAACATCGCGAAATCGCAATATCGCACCATCGCAACATTGCACATCGCAAATGTTACATTGCGCGATTTTTTGTTTGATCCGCCGATCGTCGTTGCGACGTGTTGTCCGCCGTCAGATGTGGAGCCCGACCCGGTCATATATTAGAGGTTGCGATTCAATTTATTGGATTGTAATATAAGACCAAAGGCTTAAGGTGGAGGGCGATTGGTTATATAAAATGATTTTTGTTAGATATATAAAACATGGTTGCAGTTGTATTAAAATATGCCGCATGGGCTGTGAACCCACGGGCCTCAGCTTAATGGGAGGGCGATTATTATTATACAACGACTGTGATATATGTCCATTCCGCTTGCGGAATGTTCCACATCAACAAGACACT
The DNA here is from genome assembly GCA_034641835.2 of Pinus albicaulis. Classification (NCBI taxonomy): domain Eukaryota; kingdom Viridiplantae; phylum Streptophyta; class Pinopsida; order Pinales; family Pinaceae; genus Pinus; species Pinus albicaulis. Next base: position 1,671,740,306 of record CM076580.1, on the reverse strand, counting down.
CGTGGCATGAAAAGCGTTGGAATATGGCCCAGAATTATAGTCAGTAGATTCATTTATATATAAAGCGCTGATATAAAAATGAAAAATGCAGTTACACAAATACAGAAGTTACGCAGTAGCCATAAACAGAAAGGCATACAAAGAAGAGAAAGGGACAAAGACACAGTCAGAGAAAAGACAAATGCGCAGCAAGCCAAGAGACAAAATGAGTGAGTTAGAGTTCTCATTTGTAATTTGAATGTAAATGTTTTATTTAAATTTATATTGTTGTGATGCATTGGCAAGTCTCCGGAAGAGAGCAAATATCCCACTGTAATATTAAAATAAGCACCTACTGTTATATTTTCTGAATGAGCGGATAAAAGAGATGAGAAGGTAGAAGGCAAAGAGACATGGCCATCCATTTCGAATTCCCAGTGGAATACAAAGAACCATGAAGCTGTTTTTGTATAAAATAGGGTAATATCCAAGAAAAAAAAAGAAGTCGACGAAAGAGAGTGAGAGAAGAAGAGAGTGTGCTGCAGAATTAAAGAGAGTTGAAGAGAATAAGCAAGCTACAAGAAGAATGTGAATAAGGAGGAGCTGAGCAAAGAAGAAGAAGGGGCTGAGAAGAGATGATGCAGGTCTGGTATAAGAGTTGATGAACAACAAAGAAGAAGGTACAGAACAGAGCTGATATCCAAGGTAAATCAGCAAGTGTTTTTCTTTTGAAAGAGTAAGGAAGTTGGAGCTTGCCTATCAAGTTGTAGCTTGATCGATGTCAATTGTAGCTGACTAAGGTAGGAGCCTCCTGTAGGTTGGTGCCTGCAGAAAATAGATGGGAGTTGGTGCTTCCACATCAAGTTGTAGCTTGATAAAATGTCAGTTGTAGCTGACTGAGGTAGGAGCCTCCTGTAGGTTGGTGCCTGTAGAAAATAGATGGGAGTTGGAGCTTCCTTGCAAGTTGTAGCTTGCATAATTGAGGTTGGAGCCTCCTGTAGGTTGGTGCCCGCAGAAAATCAGTGGTGAGAGGGAGTTGGAGCTTGCCTTTGCATCACAACAATAATAAGATGTGGTTTTCTCCATTTATGGGTTTCCACGTATATCTGGTGTCTATGTGCATGATGTCTATGTGTTGATATGATATATCTATTCTGCTAATACTTGCTGCTAACATATTAAGACTGTTGGTACATTATCTAATCTGCTTATTAATTTCTGCTCATAAATAAAGATTGCTCACACATTATGTTGATCATGAAATGAAGGTGTTAATAAGGAGGAGCTGAGCAAAGAAGAAGAAGGGGCTGAGCAGAGATGATGTAGGTCTGGTATAAGAGTTGATGAACAGAAAAGAAGGAGGTACAGAACAGAGCTGATATCCAAGGTAAATCAGCAAGTGTTTTTCTTTTGAAAGAGTAAGGAAGTTGGAGCTTCCCTATCAAGTTGTAGCTTGATAGATGTCAGTTGTAGCTGACTGAGGTAGGAGCCTCCTATAGGTTGGTGCCTGCAGAAAATAAATGGGAGTTGGTGCTTCCACATCAAGTTGTAGTTTGATAAAATGTCAGTTGTAGCTGACTAAGGTAGGAGCCTCCTGTAGGTTGGTGCCTGCAGAAAATAGATTGGAGTTGGAGCTTCCTTGCAAGTTGTAGCTTGCAAAATTGAGGTTGGAGCCTCCTGTAGGTTGGTGCCTGCAGAAAATCAGTGGTGAGAGGGAGTTGGAGCTTGCCTTTGCATCACAACAATAATAAGATGTGGTTTTCTCCCTTTATGGGTTTCCACATATATCTGGTGTCTATGTGCATGATGTCTATGTGTTGATATGATATATCTATTCTGCTAATACTTGCTGCTAACATATTAAGACTGCTGGTACATTGTCTTATCAACTTATTAGTTGCTGCTCATAAATAAAGATTGCTCATACATTATGTTGATCATAAAATGAAGGTGTTAATAAAGTAAAATAAGTTTTAAAGGAAAAGTTTTAAAATTCCATGAATGTGTTAAACTGATTCACCCCCCCCCCCCTCTCAGTTTAACTAAGAGTTCAACAAAAACTTATTTGAATCAATGACAAACTAAGGAACCCTTAGGATTCTCATAAGAGCTTATCAAACCTTGAAGGAATCAGCTAGCTAGGCCATAAGAGTAAACTCGGTTTGTCTCATCACCTTAGCTAAGTGTTGAAACAGATTTAGGACACTCTTAGAACTCATAGGACTGAAAAAACTCAGAAAACCCAAAAATATTTCAGATTGGTTTCAAATAAACATGGTGGTGGACCATAAAACATTTTACCTCCAAAAGAGCTAAAAATTTCCACCTGGTGACTCCACAATCCTAAACAGACCTTAAGACTCCACTGGGAAACCCATTATCATCATAATATTATTTAAACTCAGTTAAGAAGACTTTAAGGATTAAATTTTTCTTGTTTAAAGATTATTTAGCCTCCTAAATATTGTCATATTTGGTTAAAATTTTCTTGTAATTTGGGTCTGAAAAACATAACATAGTGGCTTCTAGAAGAGTTCATACTAGAGCCTATCCCAACCCAAATCCTCTTGAGATAGTTGATAACCCTGAAATAATACTTAGGATGTCTCCTAAGTCTAAAACTTCAACTATTGTTAGACCACTCCATAGAGCACATTCTGTCCTTGAAAACCTTGCAGCTCTACAAGAATTGCAGGTTGACTTAAGAAATCCATTTAGAACTAGGTCACTTGATGATATAGATCAGATAGATTTAGAGTCTCCACCTTCATCCCAAGATAGAGGTCAACATATTGGTAGTAGAGAAACTACTCCACCTGATTTACATTTCCTTCATAATTTTGGCTTCTCTCATCCAAGATCAGCTCAATAGTCTCTTGCTGGTCCATCCACTTTTGTTCCTCATACATCCATTGTCCAAAACACTCCACTTCAGCCCACTTTCCCTCTTGTCAATCCACCCCTTGTAAATCCACCTCTACCTCCTATCATGGCAACATGGCATGCTCCCTTGGTCCTTCCTTTACCTTGAGTCAATCTTCCAGAGGACTATTAGTCCAAGATACCTTTGTATGATGCCAGTGGTGCTACTACAGCTTCACAACATTTGGACAAGATGAATGACTACTTTGACAGAAACGATATTGATGATGAAACTGTCAAACTTAGATTATTTGCTCAAAGTTTAGGGGGAGAAGCAAGAAAATGGTTCAAAGGCTTAACCCCTAACAGTATCAATGACCTTCAAGCCCTCCATCAATTATTCCTAAACAAGTGGGAAGTCAAGAAAAACCCTCTCCAAATACTTTCAGACTATAACAGCCTCAAAAGAAACACTGGGGAAAGTGTTCAAGCTTATTGCACTAGATTCAATAGTGTGTATAATGCTTTACCCCCAGAATTGAAACCTCCACAAGGCTCAGCCTTAAACAAGTTTCCTGAAGGATTTGATCCTGAAATGGCTTATCAAATTAGAGAAAGAGACCGTCTGACTTTAGAAGATATGCAGAAAGGAGCCTTAGCTATGGAAGTAAATCTAATGGAGAAAAGAGCTAAAATGAGGAATGAGAAGAAAGTATCATTTAGGGAAGAGTCTGCACCTTCCACATCTAGCTCAAAAATGGAGAGAATTATGTAAGAAATGATGAAAAAGATGAGCATACTTGAGAGAGCACATGCTAGTCAAAACCAATCAGCTCTTCAAAATAGAAATCAAAATCAAAGTCATAATTTTAGGAGAAATCAATCTCCAAATAGACCAAGGGAAGATGATCAACAGATTACACCTCCTTTTCATTAAAACTATGTAAGTGAGGTTGAAGAAAAAATTGAACAAACAGAGGAAGATGACATAAACATGTTGGGAGTAAATAATCATACTTTTGATGTTCATTACAATAGAAAACAAGGTCTTTACACACTATGATGATAAAAGAGCAGAGGATGAATATTATTATCAAGAGCTGGAAAATGTCATCATAGAAACTCCAAGAGAGTATGACCTTAGGAGTAAAAAAAATCTCGAAACTCCTAAAAGTAAAACCTCTGACAATTCTGCAAAAAAGAGCCCTCTGATTAAACCCAAAAACATTAAACAGAAAGGCAAAACAGTGGTTGTAAATTCTGATAAGAACAAAGAGAAAGGCACTCAAATTAATGAAAAACATAGTGCATACCTTAGAAGCGTTAGCACCTCAGCTAGTGCTCCTACTAAAACAGTTTTGACCAATGTAAATAGAGAAAATCAGCAAGCTGATTTTGTTGAGAAAATGGTGGTTAATAAGGCTGAAACAAACATTGTAAAAAATCAAATCCCTTTTAGTTTGGAGCAAGAAATTTCCAAAATAATAATCTCTGTTTCTCTTACTAAATTAGCCACCCAAGATGTATATAGATCACAAATTTTGAAGGCTTTTAACATAACATAAAATAATGACACTGTCAATCTTAATGATGACCAACCAGAGCTTTTATTTGGTCCTAAGATTGAGGGAAGATACCAAGAAGGACTAGTTCCTCCTTTTTATGTTAGTTTGAAGATTCATGACAAAATTTTACACAATTTTATGCATGACTCAGGGGCCTCTCATAACTTAATGCAAAAATCAGTGATGGAGAGCCTAGGCCTTGAAATTACCAGACCATACGAAGATCTATACTCCTTTGACTCCAGTAGAGTGAAATGCCTAGGTTTGATCAAAGACCTTTGTGTAAACTTAGCAAAAATTCCAGCCAAGTGTCTAGTAATGGATATTGTAGTGGCTGATGTACCCCCAAAGTATGGTATGTTGTTATCAAGATCTTGGGGAGCTAAGTTACAAGGAACAATACAAATGGATATGACATATGCTACCATCCCTGTTTTTAATCAAACTAGAAGACATTATAGGGAATCTCATATGCAATACATGGTAAGTAGCCAAGAAAGACTAGAAAACTATCCTATCTATTATGTACATACAAGCCTTGACTCATTTATTCTCTTCAATCATGAAATATTTAATGAGCAGGAAACCTTAACAAATTTAGTGGCCACTCCTCACTGTAATGTAGTGGCAGACGTAGAAAAGGAAGGAGACATAACAAAAGGGTCAAAATAGTGTGTCAAAACATAAAATCACTGTACACTAATCATGGGTCTTGGGCTACAAAACAGTGATCCGTTTCTTGTCAAATTTGAGAACCAAGAGAAGAATCCTCAACTTAATGAAGAACATGAGGAACTAGAACACTTTCAACACAATAATGACTATCAAGAACAAGCTGAAAACACACAAGATAAAGAGGATAGTAGCCAAACTAGTAATTCTAAAGCTAGTCCTCTTTGGAGTATGAATTTTGATGGGTCGTGCACTAAGAACAATGCAAGTGCAGGCATTTGGATACATAACACTGAAAATAATCATACTGAAGGGCATTCCTACAGATTAAATTTTCAATGTTCAAATAACATAGCTGAGTATGAATCCCTCTTTTTAGGCCTACACTTGTTGAAGAAATTAGGAGCCAAAAGGATAAAAGTTCATGGGATTCAAAGTTGATTGTTAGGCAAGTGAATGGGCAATATAGTGCCAAACACCCTAGACTTAGAGCCTATAGAAATGATGTCATGGACTTACTAAGAACATTTGAGGAATCCCAACTTATCTTTGTCCCAAGAGACCAAAATATCCTTGCCCATAGTTTAGCTTTTGCTGCTAGAACATGTTTAACACCTTATGAAACCAAACAATGCACTACCCAAATCAAATTTAGACCAGCTGTCCCTGATAATGAAAAATATTGGCAAGTGTTTGATGGAGATAAACAAATAGAAGACTTCCTACAGTCCAGAAATGAATTTGAACTAACAAGTTCAAATTCAGATTATGAAGATGATTGTTCTATTGAAGAAAACCCACTTGATGAAGAAGTAAACTCTCCAAATATTGCTGATATAAATCTGTTAGCTAATAAACTAGAAAATACCATAGAAATTAGTGCAGATTTAGGAAAATAAGACATAGAAACTCTGCAATCTAACAATCAAAGTTTGCCAAAGTGACTGGTCCCCTTAGAAGAGTTGTTTGATTTCAATGATGTGGCCAAAAAACCAAAACTGGACACTGTTGAAACTGAAGTGGAAAAGTGTAACATAGGCAGTGAACTAAAACAAAAAATGATCAAACTGTGTAAAACTTTGCCAGCTCACGTCAAGTTGAAATACATTGAGTTGTTTAAGGAATTTTCTTATGTATTTGCATGGAGTTATGAGGATCTAAAGTCCTATGACATAGAAATAATTCAGCACAAGATACCCCTCAAAGAAAACCAAAAACCTTTTAAACAAAAATTGTGCAGAATCAACCGTGTTCAATTTCCTTTGGTTGAGAAAGAAATCAAGAAAATGTATGAAGCTGGAATTGTAGTTCCTATTAGGTATTCAAAGTGGGTGTCTAATCTAGTGTCAGTTAGGAAGAAAAAATGAGAAATAAGGCTTTGTATTGACTTTAGGAACTTAAACAAAGCCTCATTAAAGGACAACTACCCTTTACCTAGGATGGATCATATTTTACAAAGGGTAGTTGGTTATAAAAGGATTTCTTTGTTAGATGGCTTCTCAAGATACAATAAGATATTAGTACATCCTGATGATCAACTCAAAACAGCCTTTACTACACCTTGGGGTACTTTCATGTATGTGAAAATTCCTTTTGGTTTAATGAATGCTGGTGCTACATTTCAGAGAGCCATGGATATTGCATTCTCAGAAGAATTATGCTACTTCATCATTATTTACCTTGATGGTATCATTGTTTTTTCCAAAACAAATGAAGAACACCTAGAACACTTGAGAAAATTCTTTGAGAAATGCAGAAAATATGGGTTATCTTTAAATCCAAAGAAAACAATGTTTGGTCTCCAAGAAGGTAAAATTATTGGCACATAATATTAGAAGAAGGAATAAAGATAGACCCAAAGAGGATTGACTGTATATTGCAAATCACCCATCCTAGAAACATAAAGGAACTTCAATCTTTCATTGGGAAGATTAATTTCTTGAGAAGGTTCATACCCAACTTGGTTGAACTCCTTAGAAACATAACAAACATGCTGAAGAAGGAAGAAGGAGTTAAATGGACCTTAGAAGTAAAGAAATCTTTTGAACTGGTAAAACAAACATTAACCAAAACACCAGTTCTCATTAGTCCTGATTTTTCAGAAGATTTTTTCATTTTTTAATTTGCATCAAAACACACTCTGGTTGCTGTCCTTCTACAGACGAATTTAAATGGACAAGAGCAGTCAATTTCATTCTTTAGTAAGGCATTGAGAGATGCACCTCTGAAGTACAATATCATGGAAAAACAAGCCTTTTCCTTAGTCAAAGCCTTGAAAGACTTCAGAGTTTACATTTTACACTCCCACATAATTGCATTCGTGCCAAACTCAGTTGTAAAAGACATTCTAACACAAGACCTAGATGTCAAAAGAGGAAAGTGGATAGCTGTGATACTTGAATATGATTTAGAAATCAAGCCCACTAAGCTCATTAAAGGCCAAGGACTAGCAAGATTAATGGCTGAGTCTAATTTTGAAGCTCTTGATATAAACATGATAAATGCATTAGATGAACAAGAGGAGTTGTCCACTCCCATTATTGAGGATTATTTTTTGAATTCATCTTGGTATGTTGATATTTCATATGTTTTGCTCAATTTGAATACACCTCCTAGTTTGTCTAAGACAAAGGCAGGATTTTTAAAGTTGAAAGTTGTAAATTACTGCATTTTAGATAAATGTCTATATTGGAAAAATGCTAATGGATTATTGCTTAAATGTTTGCTTGAGAATGATGCAGAGAAAATCAAGCATGAGTTCCATGAAGGAGAATGTGGAGGCCACCTCTATTGGAAGACAACTGCCAATAAAATCCTTAGAGCTGGTTCATATTGGCCCACCCTCTTTCAATATGTCCATAAAATGATTATTGCCTGTCATAAATGCCAACTCTTTGAAGGCAAAAGTAAATTGCTTCCCTTACCTTTGCATCCAATCACTGTTGAAGCTCCTTTCCAGCAGTGGGGTCTAGACTTCATAGGGTAAATCCATCCACCCTCATCTGCCCAACATAGATGGATTCTCACTGCAACAAACTACTTTACCAAATGGATAGAAGCCATCCCTTCTAGGCAAGCCAATGACTATGTCATCATAAAATTCCTTGAAAATCATATCCTATCTAGATTTGGTTGTCCTAGGAAGATTATCACTGATAATGCTGCTGCATTTGGATCCAAAAAGATGGTGGAATTCTATCATAAATATCAGATTACTTTAGGTTAGTCTATTGCTTATTACCCTCAAGGTAATGGGTTGGCAGAATCCTCAAACAAAAGTTTGGTGAATATAATCAAGAAGTTGTTGGAAGAGAATAAGAAATCATGGCACACAAAGCTAGTACATGCACTATGGGCTGACAGATTAACACTTAAGAAATCAATTGGAATGTCACCCTACCAGCTTGTTTATGGAGTAGATGCCATTTTTCCAACCAGCCTAGGAGTGCCAGTCATGAAGTTGATCCAAGAAGTATAGTCTGAAGAAAATGACATGACAAGAAGAATAAATCAGACCATACATCTTCAACAAACTAGAGAGGAAGTCTATAACAGAGCATTCAAGAAAGCATCAAGAAGTTGTTTGATAAAAGGACAAAGGCCAGTGATTTCAACATTGGTGACAAAGTGTTAAAGTGGGATTCAAGGAGGGAAGATAAGGGCAAGCATTGGAAATTTGATAACTTATGGCTTGGCCCTTATCTCATTCATTCTACTACTGGTAACAATGCTTATTTCTTATAGGAAGTCAATGGAACTGAACTCTTTGGAGGTCCTGTCAATGGAAGGATGCTCAAACATCATTTTTCTTGACTGCACCAGTCTGAAGCTTTTTTATTTTTTCTCATTGTAAATATTACACCCATCATTGCATTCAAAGTTAGAATATGAAAAAATACAAAAACAATATAAGGAGAAAAGAGGGCAGATTGTAAAAAACAAGAAAGGTACAACCCCATACCAAAAAGAGAAATAAAGTCTGAAAGTGTGCAAGCTCAAATGCCACTCCTAAACAAACACACTCCTAGTTAGTCATATAGCCTAATCATGACTAATTAGTTTTAAATTTACTGCTGATAGGTTAGTGGAATAAATTTTTCAAATAGCTTAATCTTGGCTTATCAGTTAGGAAGATTAGGATAAAAAAAAAGGGGTTCAAACAAGCTCAAAATCTGAACCTATGAGTTTCAAAAAAGAAGAGAGGCTCTAACTAGATCAAATATTGAGCCAAGGATAGAAGCAAAATGATTCTAAAAAACCCAAAACTTGAACCAGTGAAGAAAGAAGTAGCTCAAACAAGCCTAAAAACAGAGCTGAAGAAAAGAGAAGGATGTTCTCAAACTTTCAGATCTTAAGCCTTCACCATTTTTCTTTAATTTTCTACAAATTTCAGTCTATGTGCAGCTTGTTTTTATGCCATAGATATGCATCAAGTAAAACTGCTTAATCTTGGCTTGATTTCTTTTAATTTTCTATTTTAGAATTTAGTGAATAAAAATCTGTCAGACAGTCTAATCCTGACAGAGTGGAGTTAGGTAGAGAAGTTTATGAAGTCAACTGCTTAATTTAAGTTCATCGAGAAATAAGGGTAGAAATAGACTAGTTTTATGCTTTCAAAAGAATAAAATGTTTGTAAAAAGAGTTATAACCCGGAGTTAACCCCCTTCATGAAATCGAAATAGGGGTTTTCTTATCTCCTTATTTACTTTTCACTTTGAAAACTCTGATTGCGATAAGCCTTTTCTTTTAAATCCTCGATATCCTCGCCTTATTTTTAAAACCATAGCCCCGCAATTGGGTGCTTAAAACACTAAAAAACCTTTCCCGAACCCTTTTTCCTTTTTTTTATGAAACCCAACGATATGTTTTAAAATAAATCTGGGCCGTTGATCTCTGCAAGATCAACGACCATCGACTAAATCGCAATCACAAGTTTCTTCCCTTTGCAAATCGCAAATTAATTTTCTAGTTCTGATGCGATTCTGCGATCTACTCTCAGCCGTCAATCATCCTTTTGATCCGACGGTCAGCGCAACATCGCATCAAAACTCTTCCCTTTTATATTTCCCTTTTCCTCCTTCGACGCAGATCCTCCGATCTAATCTCAGCCGTCGAATCCACAAGAACTAGCGTTTGAGATTCAATCGTGCTCCCCCCTTTGCCTTTCGTTGATGCCTTCAGCGATTTAATCATGACCGTCCATTCCGTCAGATCCAACGACCAACGTTACATCGCATCTCGCTCTTATATCACATAAGCCTCCATTGTCCCGACCTCCAATTTAATCTTTGTCATTGATATTTTTAGATCGGACGGTCCACATTGCTTCCGCTCTTCCCACTTCGCCCTTTTCATTTCTTCCCATCAATAGATCTCGATCGTCCATTCCCAAGATCCAACGGTCAGGATCTAAACCACCATTTGACCCCACCTGCCTTTTCGCCCATGCATCTTGCCCTCCATCGCGTGCGATCCGCGCTGTTGGATCTGTTGTCCCTCATCCGACGGCTCACAGTCAGTTTCGCGTTTTTTCTTCATCCGGGGTTTAACGCCAAGAAAAAACGCGAAAAAAGTGGTTTTCTAAGGGACGTGTGTTAGGAAGCGAGACATATTGTGTTTTTTTTGAAGATTTTCGAAACCACTTCAGAGCAGCGAGAAACCAGCAGTTCTTTCCACTGAAATCACCTTTCCCCATTACATTGATTTTCCTCCTTTTAATCATAGTTGTCCATCGTTTCAAATCAACAGATCCTATTCATCCTGCATCTGAACTTCATTTTAGCCCCTTTTCGCTTCTGCCAAAGACTTTTTCCTTTTTTTATTACATTTTCCTCCATTTCGCTATAAATTTTCCCCTCCGCATTATAAACTCCCCAATTAATCCTAGCCGTTGATCAATCTAGATCGATGGCCCGAACTTAATCTGACCTTCACTCATTCAACCGCTTCCCCGTCAAACCTATCGATCAATCTCGATCGTCGATTGATGTGGATCAACGGCCACGATTAAACCTTGCCTCCAAAATAACCTCTGACCTATTTTCACCGGGTTTTCTTAATTTTGTTCGTATTTTGCAGGTAAAGCTTTTCCACAGTTTTTGAAATAAAATCAAGGGTCGGGGATGACGATCCCCCAGGCCACTATTCATGAAGAAGATCAATCTGCAGGGTCCACATCATGATTATTTGTGCCTCATGAGCACTGATAACATTATAAAGCCCTCTATGCGCCTGCAAGAACAACAAAAACACGGTGAACCTTAATTATACAGAGATTATCAATGTCAAAGGGTGAGATCAAAGCATAAATCAATGTTTAAAGGTTTTTAATGCAGTTTTGAGGGATTAAGGCATAAATTCGACTATCAAAGGCCTAATCCTCATAATTAAAGACAGTATGAAGATCTGAAGACAAATATTAGGCCTAATTAAGCCTAAAATGCAGAACAATAAGCAAATTAACAGTGTTTTAAGGAAAACGAAGATAAATATCATTAAAGGGACTCCACTACCACATCAGAGGCTAATTAAATCCTCTTCAGCCACCAAAGAGCCACCTGCAGCCTCGAATAAATCAGAAGAAGGCATAGTTATTGCCTTATCAATGATATTTTGTTAAAGACAGCCAGAGTTATTTCCAGCCTCCTTACAGAGCTTTAAAGTCAACAAAATCTGCCAAATAGCCTAAATATTTAATGAAAACCAATTAATACAGAGAAATATCAGAAAACTTTCCTTTGAGCCCCTCAAAGGCCAAGCAGCATTAACTTGTATTAATTGAACTAGAGATCTTTTATTTTATCCCACCTCCTCTTTTCTTCTATAAATACTTCTGTAGAAGATGAGATATGGGTTGGTTGTTGAAATTTGATGTAATACTTGTGCTCGAAACTTTCTACATGTAAATAGTTTTCAGAGGCTCTTGAAGCTTTGTTTGTGATCAAATAAGTTAGGCTGAGAAGAGAAGATGATTGCTGTACTGAAACATTGGACTTGAAGTATGTAACTGGATTGACATCAATATACAAGCTGATTTTTGGGATCCTGGTCTATATCATTGGTGAAGTACTTCTTACTGTGTTATTGTTTTCCTTTCATGTATGCCATTTTGTTCACTTTTCTCTGATAAAGAACAACAAATATAAAGCTAGTATTTACTGTTAAAAGTACCCTACTCTCACTGATAAGCTTTATCTTTATGTTTTCCTCCAATTTTGTATTTAAGAATGACTTAAGTTAAGTATAAACATTATCAAGGAATGTTGGTTTGTCCATGTCTTGATGTGCAAAACTTGAAAGGAAGTTCTTGAATGATATTTTATTTACATGCTAAGTAGAGTTAGACTAGAAAAGTTTATGGTTAGCCCTGTCTTCTAGTTCTTTCTCCAAAGGTTGTTTTGAATGTTTCCCTAAGAGTATGCTGAAGTAGGCTTAGATTTTAATGTATCTTGCTTGATCTTAAGCTGCACTTTGTTTTCTTATCTGTTTTCATCCCTTCTGAAAGTAGTCATGTGGATTGCTGGATTGTTTGTCTGATAAGTTAGCTTTAATACAAGCTTGTCCAAAGAAGTTTAAGGTTGGCCATGTCTTTGGTTGGTTTCAAACAGTTGCTTAAAAGGCTTTTCTTGTTTGGAAAGTTGATAAATCCTTGTTGAAATTATTGACTTCTTCCACCTTTTCAACACTTTTAATGTTCCATTCATCATTTAATCTAAAGGATCATTTGATATAGATGACTTTCCCCTTGGATCACTCTTGAAATTGTTGCACAATTAAACCCTTTTATGACTCCATAGCCCAATGGATTAAGTGTTGTTTCATATCTATCATATTAGCTAAATCTTGTTCTGATTGTTCACACCTTCACCCATTTGAAACTCTTTCATTTTTAGGACTTTCCACTCAATTAAAAATCATGCTCAACCATCCAAACAAACAAAAAATCCTTGTTCTTAATAACTAGCCTAATATCATACTAAAATACTTAAAGATAAATCAATCTTTGCACTTATAAGAGAGATCCCTCTTTGGATTCAGGAGGGCTAGATCCTAGAATCCCAAAGTGGTTCATAATGTTGTCTCTGCAAATTTAGTCTTGCCAATCTGCTAAAATTATAGAGGCCTGACAAATACAATTGTATATTTTGCATTAAAAAAAACAAACGAGCTACGGTTTTGTCACTTCAGTGGTATCAGAGCCATTCGAGCCTTTGGATGTTATCTGTTGCACAAATACGTCATTAATTTTAGGTGTTGAAAATCATGGAATTAAGTGAATATCATAAATCTAAAATATTAAAGGAAATTGGAGAAGCGTTACCACAAATAAAACAAATGCAAATATCATTTTTAGAATCAACAAAATATCTTGAATCATATGCACCATGTCTAACAAAAGAGAACATTGACATGAGAGAGTCTAACGATAAATATCCACGAGTAGGATATTTAAATTTTCCATTCCAATAAATCTCCGAAAGGAGAACTAAGTAGGTATAAGTTGAGTCAACCATGTTTGTTCGTCAATAATTCAGTCAATTATGTTAGTCTATTAGTTAAAAAAATTACATTTCCATGGTTTGGTCAAGTTGTGGACATATGTATGCCCATGAGTCACCCCAGTTGCGGAAAGATATACACCTCACCGCAATTGATTGTCGTCAAGGGGATACCATACGTGTTTTCAATAATTTCACAATAATTACACCATAATTCTATTGTCAGTCCAAATTTGAAATAAATATTTCCGGTATTAGAAATATCATCCCCTAATAAATCACGCCCATCACTACATAACAATTACCCATCACCTCCACTCGGATTTCCAAGATAGCTTCAGCCAAGTCAGATCCAATTCACCTGTTGTAAGCAAGTCATGTTATGGAAGCCGGGGGGGAGAGTTTCCAAAATAATTAGTTAGGAGGTCTCATCACCATATGTCGTGTCAAAAATATCTACTTAATCTACATGGTTAGGTTAGAATTTTCAGAGTCGAGAACCAGGGTGCTCAAAGAAAGGAGTCTAGAGTCTGTTTCTGTTAGAAATTTCCTTGAGTCAAAGTTTACACTCGATGTATCAATTGTTTTATAGAGACGTTAAAAAATTACAAAGACCATTATCTCAGTTGTCGAACCGGAGTTTGACAGAAGAATTAAAAAATGGAATCTATAATAGGGAAATATGACAAGGTCGAGTTGGTTGATATCGACTTTACGGACTCATTTCAGTGTTTGGCACTAAAATGATAGGTATATGGAGAATATTACACAAAGAAGGAGGAGAGTTAGGCAGTATGATTTCTTAGCTACTTCAAAGGTATTCATAGGTTAACATTACTTCACTTAAGGAGTCTGCATGTCTTCGACACTCAAGGAGCAGCGATGAAATGCAAAAAAATTCTTCTCAGTAGGATACACGTAGGTTAAATGTGGACACAGAATGAAATCAAGATACATGCAGTGGACATCTAGTGGTTAATAGGACTTTCAGTGGCAGGAAAAGTGGTTTCATCTGCCTTCCAAACAACTTCCAAGAGAGCCAATAAGGTTATAAAGGAAAAAATTTTATGACAAATATAAAACCAAGAGAGGAGGAAAGGGAGCCCAAATTGACCCCATCAACAAGGTAAACATCAAATTTTCCTATTATCTCATACTCAACAAGATTATGTGTCATTACATGAAAAATGAATGCACACTCGATATTATCTCAGTTGCAGAATACTGTGTAGACAAAGCACAACTCAATTGGTGCGCATATCTACTCTATGAATTATTTGAAGCCTGTGAGGATAACTACAAAAGAGCTACAAACTTCATATATGTATATTTGATCATGGCATTGGCCATGTGGAAATGGTGTCCTCTGAAGGGAAGGAAACTAGCAGAAATAACTAAGGAGAAACCACTAACCCTTAGGTACACACCATGGAGGGCGTCAATCGATCCAAACAAAAAATAGATAAATGAGGCCTTCTTCGAAGGGTGGCATAAAAAGATGTTGGATGTTATCAACGCGGGAGAAAAGACACCCAGAATACTAATGGATGAGTACTCGGAAAAAATTTGGTTTGAAGTCATTCATGGTCACACCTGGCTAAGGCCACATTGTGTACATTTCTAGATGTTCTAGAAGAGGGCACAAAGGTTCACCCTGATTGTGGAAGCATCCCAAAAAGAAGTAATGTCATGGCTTGGAGTTATAGGTGAAGTTCATGACAGCCAACACTTCTATTTTTTCTAGCCAATGGTGTCGCAGTCACTACCGGGAGAAACAAAAGTAGATGCAAGGTAGAGGCTCATGGAGATACAGTTGCATCTTTTTATTCAACACATGGAGACTCAAATGCAAGCCATCGACTAGAAAATGGTAAGTATCAGAGTCATGAATAACCAATTTCCTTCTTTTTCTCAGTTTCAAGCTCATATTCAGCATCCCACAACTGTGAGCACCCCAGTGGTCACCGTAATACCATTCATAGACTTGTATTCACATTCCCAACCCACCATTCCACCATTCAAAAAAAAAATGCCTCAAAGTCACCCATACCAGCCCCTAAAAAGAAAAATACCAAGGTCAATAAGGTTATAACCCATCTGGTGGACTTAGCAATAGATGACATTCTAACTTAGTCTGGTTTTTTAGTAATTGAAGGAAACCCGAGGTCTACATCAGTCGCATTGCATGTATATAAAGAAAACCAAACTTAGACTGCAGTTCTATCACCCTCATCGAGAGACCCATCACAGTAGACAACCTCCACCTCTGCCACCATCTTTGATATTATCATGACATTTACCATGGTTGCGACTGATATGGACATGGAGATAGACTCAGAGACCCCATAGGTGACTACGGTTACGGAAATAGGGGTTGATATGGGCTCATTCTTAACCCTCCTGTTGGGTGCAGGTCCTACAACGGTTGAAAGAACAACCATTAATGCCCCCCTCACCATCATATCACACTAAATATCATTACCACTTTAGTTAGCCACTTTCGTCCCACCCATGCCTGAATTCACATTCCATAGCCCGCACCAAGTTGAAAAGTCACAACAACCGACATCACCCTAGGGATGGTCAGAAATATCATTTTCCAGTCGGAAATCACTCCAAGAAAGGTTCCCAAATCCAAAGGAGATGATCTAGGGCGATTTACAGGGTTGGACAATAACCCAATTATTTACTTTTATTGAAGAAGTTGCACGTAGGGTGGAGGAATTGCACAATGATATTGCATCATAGCACGAGCACCTACAAAAACATATATTGGCGCTTACTGAAGAGTGCAAACAACCGCAACACGAGATAAATGGTCTACACAACCAGCTAGAGTAGATCACAGATAAATTTCAGAACTTATGGCCTAAAGTTGTGGATGTGGTAATGAATTCCCTAGACGACATGACTGCATGCACACTGGTGGAATGTTGTGACCACATAAAAGTAGCATGCAATGAATTGCAGACCACAAACCGTGATCTAAGGAAAACTTTTTCAGCAACAAGGTAAGAGTTACCAGACCTAATCACAACATATGAGGAAAAAAATGAACAAAAGACGATTGAGCTGAGCCAACTTAGAGATGCCTTAAAAAACACAATAGAGGAGGAACATGCATTGTTAGAACAAGTTCATGATTGGTTGGGTTGCCTGGATATCAAGAATCAACCATCTACCCACTACGAAAGCAACTCCAGAAAGTAATGGTTGATGCCAAGGCAAACAACGATATAACTGCCTGACCATAACTTTATGATGAGGTCGAAGCCCTACAAACACAGATATAAGCAATTGAAGATGAGTCTGCAAATATGAAGAATCTGCTTTAGGACATAAGGCCACCTATGAAGAAACAAGTTGAATCGCTGCACAAGCTAAATTTTTAGTCAGAAACACACTGGAAGGCCATCCTCAACACTCGACTACAACAAGAGGAATCCACGAATACAGATCATTTCATTATCAATGCTTGCGATAGGCGATCACAGAATTTCAGTAGTTCAAGGAGGGGTTCCTTAGAACAATGCTTGATTTTGGTCCTTCATTTGAAGGAATTAGTCAAGATCAGGCACGGAAGGAGGAACAGGCAGCAGTAGCACGGGAAGAAGAAGCAGAAGAAGCACCAGCAAGACTGACACCGCTTAGATAGGATTGAATTAGGGATGAGTCAATAGACTGTGGTCAGGGCCTGTTGGGGCCTTCATTTTTTAAATGAACAAGGAATTTTTGAGACATTTGGAGTGATAGTGGGTGGCGGGACAGTCGTTGCAGAGTCGCGGATGCGAATGGGAGTAAATTGGAGTGGACTTTGAGTTGTGGAAGGTAAGTGGGAAAGAGCAAGAGCAGTCGAGTTGCGGAGGCAGCCAAGGGAAGAAATAGGAGAGACTAGAATTTTGGTTAGGCAAGAGGGGGATAAGGAAGGAAAACCAAGAAGAGAAGAAGAATAAGACAGTCGTGGAAGAGGAGGAAACCGCTCTCTAATGTGGTTACCCTACAACTATGTATTGTTAGTCCCGAATGCTCTCTAGGAAAGACAAATTTGTGGTTGATGTAATGTATTATGATGAATCTAATATAAAGAGATGATTTTTGGCCTATATCTTGTGTATATGCTCTAGATTACTGTTATTTTTTTCCCAAGGAAAAGTCATAATTTTCATTAATGTTGAAAATTAAAAGTTGTATATGCATTGAGAATATTTTGTAATTGTGGGCGCAATCACTCAACAAATAATAAGTCCATCAAAAATCCGCTGTTCTTCTATGTGTCAAATCCCTCGATGTTGGACCGCGGCCTCCTTGGATAATGCGTCAGAAATATGATTGTGTTCCTTGTAAATGTGATGACAAGAAATAGATGTGAACTGAGACTTGAGAAGCCATAAATCCTCCAATATACTCCATAGTGAGTGTACGTGACATTCAGATATCTAATTGAACTCTGGATTACTGTTATTAATTGAATATTTGGTAGTTAAAACTTTTTTATTATGTATCTTCCAGCCCTCTTCACTTGATGGTATGTTTAGATCTTGCATAATGATTCCTCAGTTATGATGGCCATGTGTTAAAGAAGTAATGATTGATAGTTCTTTATGATACCCCATTCCCACTCTCTCATATTATTAAGCAATGACACACCTTGAATGATACTCCTTACTCAGTCTTGGGTAAGTTGAAAATGTCAACATTGTCCTAGACTACAACGGAGCCTTGTTGGCTCCTGTTCCTAAACCTGGGTCTTTACCCAGTTATTATTTTCAGCCAATGTCACTTAGAACTCATTTTAGTTCTTTGAAAAATATTGGGGAGTCTAAGAGAGCCGAATCAACCTGTGTGACCATGCAAGCAAATAGATTAGCCAAATCCCATTGATCTCTAAAATTTGTTTCCTCTAATGCTTGATATTGCTTACTAAAATATTGGACGACCTCCACTTGAATATCCTTCACAACTGTAAGGGTATCATTCTGTTGATTCTGAATTTTCTAGATGGCATTAATACTTGTTTTGTTCGACACCACCTTGTGGAAGAACCTGAAATATTTATCCCCAGATTTAATCCATGCCATTCTACTTTTCCGTCACCAGTAATCCTCCTGCCTTATAAGAATTTGGTGCTTTCTACTAACCAGGTCAGAGATATGCATCTTGTTTGTCTCAGAAAAAATTATAACAATTTGATGGGGCCATCAAAAGGTCTATTTGAAACTCGAACTCAACTAATTCCTTAGTGAGCTCCAGTTTCTTCTTTCGATTCCATATTTTCACCTCATGTTTGAGCCTACTCAATTTTTGAGTAACCAAGTCCATTTTATGTGCTTCATAGAATTCCACAGGCTTTGTCCATGATTTTTCGATCAATTCCACAAAGTATTGGTCTTCCAACCATGTGCGACTAAATTTAAAAGGAAAATTAATGTGGTCATTTTCTCCAGACCATTGAATAAAAATTGTGTCATGATCAGAGGTGCCCAGGTATGAGT
The DNA here is from genome assembly GCA_034641835.2 of Pinus albicaulis. Classification (NCBI taxonomy): domain Eukaryota; kingdom Viridiplantae; phylum Streptophyta; class Pinopsida; order Pinales; family Pinaceae; genus Pinus; species Pinus albicaulis. Next base: position 1,671,721,238 of record CM076580.1, on the reverse strand, counting down.
TCCATGTTTTAAGATTTTGGAGCCTTTCGTAAATGGAAGTGTGGATCAAAAATTGATCCATTTTTTTTTCTATCCCTTCAGTGCTTGTTTTGTCGTTCCTCCAAGTGGGGAACAAAGACATAGGTTTGATGTCTATGAGAAATTTTTGCGAAAATAATGATTCGAAAAATCCAACAAGTGGATCAGAATTGTTGTGCTCTCCACAGACCTCCTCCACGATTAGTGTAAGGTTCAAGTCGCCAACATTGATTAGCCCACGGAGATCTAAAATCCCACAATAATCCAAATTTTTCAAAAAGTGCTTCTGATTTTAGTATGGGGCATAGATATTAAGGATATGTACCTTGTGTGTTGAACCCTTGTAGAAACCAGAAAGAATTATCCCTGCAAAAACTCAGTAGGATTTAAGGGAGAAAATAATCAAGATCCAGATAGCTACAAGTCCATCAGAGTTTGCGGCAACACTAATGGAACATATGGCCCAATTTGGGCATAAATTAAAGAGTAATTTGATTGATTTTTCCCTGTCAACCATTTTTTCTTAGAGAAGGATCATCGTGGGTATTTCAGTAAGAATTAAATTATGCAGTGATTTCTGAGAGGGTAACGACCCCAACCCTTTGATATAATAGGACAAAATTATCATTTGGGATGGCCAACCTTGAGGATTTTTGCTCTAAGCCCCCATATATTAGGAATTCCAGTAGCTCCTTACGTGTCTGCAAGAGAACACAGATCGAACGATGTGTAGAGAGTTTCTTCCAAGGATTCAATGAACCTATTATTGAGATCGAAATATAGGTCGAAACATGAGTATATCTTATATTTGAGAGGTTTTATTTTATTGAATGGGCCAGGCTTTAATTTATCAGAACTGGAAACCCCTTCACCATTATCCAAAAATGTTATTTTTATATTTAAGGGTTCCATACCCATCGGGTCATCATTAAGTATGTTCTCTAGCTCCGAGTTTGCAGGAGGAGGAAAATTTGATTATCCATATCTAGGTTTGTACTGCAGATGAGGAGGGATGGGATGATCTCTCACATTAACGCCAACAACCCTTGGTTTATGATTACAGCCAACAACAGGGGAGGAGGGAGTCGATCGTGAAGCATTAAAAGGAGCATCATTCATATCCCGAACCCTAAAATCGTGAGGATACGATTCTTTCTCATTATTCTTTTGGGTTGGACTAAAAATAATGTTGTGAACTTTAGGCAAAGACCCATATTCAAAGGGTGCATCCTATTTTTTTCCTACCAAGTAGATCCCCTCCAAGCCTCCTTAGGCACCTTGAAATCATATTTTCAACTTCATGGTAGCCAATGCACCTGAAGGGGATGCCCCAATAGGCCACCCGCTATTTGATTGATAAGGCTTCCTATAAAATATCTAGAGAAGCAAGGAGCCCTTTGGAGAAATCAGATTCAATCAAGAACCAATCCACTCTTTTTTCAAGTAAACCTATGCATGCTTCATCCACATGACACAATGTCCCAATCTTTTTTTCTATCTCATATATTTCCCTTTTGGACCAAAACTCAAGTGGGAGCCCTGGTAATTCGACCCAAATATCTTTTCTCTTTGGATTCTCTTTGATGGGATCAAATCTAATGTACCATTTTGTAATATTAAGACCCCTCTACCTATCACCCATGGCCTTGTCCTTATCTTTTTTGCATCCTCTGAGGACATAAAATGGACACCAAACCACCCATTTAATAAGATGCTAACCTTCGAATGATACTCAACTATAGATATCCAATTTTTATCAATCCATTCTTTCATTTTGGCTCCTGTCGTTTTAATGTATGTAATCCCAACAACCCACCAGAGCTCTTTCCTTCAACCTAACAACATTTTCCCAGTAAACATCAACACCCATAATAAGTTTTTCAATTTCCTCATGACATTTGACAAGTTTTTCCTTCCTTCTCTAGGAGCGTGGATTGCCTCCATGGCAGGTCTAAGCAACATGAACGACTTATAATTCCATATTCTTGTTTTTAGAGGCACCTATGTTCTTTTTCATAGTCGGAATGTCAACCGAGGTTGTCATGTTAGCTGCGTATTCATTTTCAGCAGTTATTTTAATGTCTATTAATGTTTCCACATTGTTCGCTAATTGGTTGAAGGATTTCCATTTTAGCACAATTAAGCCCGCTAGTACATCTAGGTGTCAGGTGAAACCAAACAATCTCAGATGGTAAAAATGTCCATTCTATTTGATAAACCACTCTATTGTACGGATGTGGATCCTGGGGCCCTATTCACATTAATACCCCACCAAACCTCTTGCTCAACTAGCCTTTGGGCACAATCAAATAAGGGTTGGACTAAATGATACTCCGTCTTCATTAAATCTTGCACAAACCAATGGACATAAACAAGTAGTTGAAAATAGGCCTCATCGTCGAACCCAGAATCTAGTTTGAAATGAATGGTTTAGGAAAGTGTTTTCAGCAAATGGGTCTAGGTCAGAAAAACCTTTATATCTAAAATAAAGAATTGTATATTAAACTACATATTCATCAAACCATCATTTCCAATCAATTGTAGATTCAAATTCATATACATTCTTAGAAGTTTTTGTTTTGAAGTCAATTCCAAGGGTATTGAAATTGTGGAGCTAACCACTGGATATGAAAGTAGTTTTCCATCATTCAATGTGATTCAATCCTTTGGAATTATATGTTAGAGAGAAGCCTTTGGACTTATATGTTAGAGAGTAAATACTATTGTAGGATGGAGAAATATTGAACATTTTTCTTTTGCCTCATAATATGTCATGAAATGAAGTTCCAATTGAGGATCTTGCATATTCAAATTCAATGACATGAACGCATTTTCATCAAATATAAGTGGGTTTCTTTATCATTTTCAAGGTTTCTTTCCAGAATTGTTAAGTTTTGGAAATTTATTTTCATTGAGATTTAAAAAGACTTTTTTTTAGCTTAAAAAAAAATATTGGAGTTTGTTCTCTATTTTTTCATAAAGAATAGATATTTAAGGTAATTAAAATCACTATTTGGTAACTTTCAATGTTGAAACCACCTTAAAAGAAAATTTAAATTACTTTACTTATTTTTTTGATATATTTTTTCATACCATCTCTAGAGAGACAAAAAATAAATTGTCTTGAGAGAGACAAATGAAATTGTCTCTTAAGAAATAATAATCCTTGTGTTCTATATTGTATTTATAGAGATAATAATAATATGTGTGTTATATATTTTCTTTATTGAGACAGATTTTTAAGACAATAATTTGAGACACTCACTTAAAGACAATATTTAAGACAAGGCACAAGTTGTTTTTTGTCTCAAATTAAGACAATTGACTCAAAATTTATCTTAAAACCTCTGTACATGTAGTAGTGTTCATAGATTGGTGCGTGATAGATATATTTTCTCAAGTGAAGGATTTTATATTTAAGATGGTTTCTCTATCTTGAGACAAAAATCATTGTGCTTATGCAATTATAATTTTGTTGCCCCCAAATGTAGAATCATAGCTTTTGTAAGTTTAAATTTTTTGAGGTTTGAATCTAAACTTGTTACAAAACTTTGATTCATAATTTTGGCTAAACTCAGGAATTTGGAAAAGAGATTGAAGAAGTGCTTAGCCTGTGTCCTGACTTGTTTCCAAACCTACATCTACTCTCTCTAGTTCCACCCTCTAGGAGGGAATTTTTCTCCCTCCTACAAGGAACTATTGATCTATAAAATCATAGTAACCAAATTACGAACAACTGAAGGAAGCTCAAGACAAGGCAACTTAATACTTCATGCATCATATAGGGTGTTTAGTACACAATTGAGATCTTGTTAACCATTATGGTAAGAAGCATTTTACTTCGAACTTTGAAGTTTAACTATTTGATAAGAAGAATGCTACTTCAAACCTTGAAACTCAAGATATTAGTGAAAATTATAGGTGTAATAGTACTTGTATATTCTACAAGTATTCAAGTTTTTTCTCTCACCCAGTCGGGTTCAATTCCAAGGGATATGTTTTCCCCCTTGTGATAAGGATTGAAGAGTAGTACCCCCCATTTACGTGACTTGTTAGCTCTTGCTAAGTCATAAGTTATAAAGAGTGGACATCTAATGTATTCTAGTCCTTGAATAACATTGAATTTACAAGAATATTGAGATTTGAAGGGAATATCCCTATAAATATGACTCGCAATTTCATTGCCCAATAACCAATTTGATCTCCCATAGATAACGGTAGATTGTTTAAAGATTAGGAACAACAAGTATTGGAGTAAGTTTTGATCCAAATGATTTGCACATACATCCTATCACATAATCCTTTAATTTGTACCATTTGTTATTTCTAGAAGTTCAATTTTTGCCAAAACAATATAGCCAAGAAAGACCATCCAACCAATTGTAAAAACTACTAATCATAAATGATATATTGTCTATGTAACAAAAAGAAATAGGTTCATTAGTTCAAATCCAACTCGATGAAACCAATATTATTAATATTAATATATAGGTATGATTATATTCATGCAAATTCATTTTATCATTTTTCTTGTCATAGTAGTGCCAAAAGAAGTTGTTTAAAAAACAAATAGTAGGATAATGGTGCTTAGTCTTTCAACCCTTTGGACAGTTAGGGAGAAATATCCTCCCATGTTTTCTTGATTTCTATATGTACCTAGATGACCAAAGGAGTTCTCAAAATGAAAAGTGCAATAAGCTTGAGGTGTTCAAGGTTAATCTCTCTCTCTCTCTCTCTCTCTCTCTCTCTCTCTATATATATATATATATATATATATATATATATATATATATATCTTTGTTATCTTATATTTTATATGTTTTGAGTTACAAAATGGTGCATGATACCTCTTGTTTGTGGGATAAAGACCTCCTTCGCCTAGTAATTTTATCACTAAATTATATAGAGGTGTATAAATTTGTTCTTCCATGAACCCAAATCCAATCCTAATGGACATATTTGGTCCCTTGTGATAAGGTTAGAATAGGTGCCCCCATCTCCCTAATGTCTAGCTCATCATGGTTAAAATTGATTAATTAAATTTAAAAATTTATGAAAATGTACATAATCTAATCTACTCTCTCAATTCAAAATTCAAACATATTCTAAACCTTTAAACCCACTCAAATTATATAATTATAATAAATTTATAATTAGTTACATAATTATTTTACATTTACAATATATTTGCATAAATTTAAAACCTTCAAATTCCTTGACTAATACTATGTATTATAAAATAATTCACAATAATAAAAATTATAAAAAAACCTTAATATTTATGTTCAAAATCCAATATTCAATAACGCATTTTACCTTTTATTTTTTGAGATTAAAATATTAAATATAAAAATTTTCAAATTTAAATAAAATTATATTTATAAATATTAAAATATAGATATAAATTTTTTACAAATTTACTACAATAATACTTTGATAAATTTTTTCATCTTAATAATTCTCTTTAAATTATGACATGACATTAAGTTTAACCAAAAGATTTATTTTAAATCTACCACAACTCAATTAAAATATTTCAATGGAAACAATTTTTTTCTGTTATAGAAGAGCTTTCAACTTTCACAATCTAAACTTTTCACAATCTAATCCTTTGTGCTCGTAGAACTTGTTGGAGCAATCAGTGCACAACTAAATAAAAGACAAGCAACAGCAGATCAAACACATCACAAAAGAGACACAGGGTTTAACGTGGTTCACCCAACCATTCTGGGCTACGTCCACCAAACATGGGCATCGACAATCTTATTATTAATCAGGAGATTACATTACAATTCAGTTCCTCACAAACTCTCACACCCACAACCCAATCCGTCTGGTCACCTGTTTTATAGCTAAGAGGATCTAACTTCCTCATAAATCCTCCTATAGCAAATATAGGATGCATTAACTCACTCCCAACAAAATAGAGCTAATATAGCAACCAAATCAGATTGTTGTCACCTACTGAGATTTTTGCCTATTTAATTAAAACAGAAAATCTCAACAATCTCCACCTTGACAACAATTAGCCTGATACCCTGTTTGTTTATTATTTTTATCTTTTCTGCAAGCCAAGAGAAGCCAAACACCAATGCAGCTTCTCCAACAAAACTGGTTTCGTGAACACGTCTGCACAGTTTTCCTTTGTATGCACCTTTTCAAAAGAGACTCCCCTTTCAGTAATAACCTGTCTTACAAAATGGTACTTAATTGGAATATGCTTTGATTTACTATGATAGGCCGGATTCTTAGCCAAATGTATTGCACTTTGACTATCACAAAGTAACCTGATGTTGTCTTGCAACCTACCAAATTCACCAAGCAAACCTTTCAACCAAGCCGCCTCTTTGCAAGCATGAGAAGCAGCAATGTATTCTGCTTCAGTAGTGGATAAAGCAACAATGTTCTGTAGCTTTGACATCCAGCTGATAGCTCCACCTGCAAGAGTAAAGACGTACCCTGAAGTTGACCTTCTCTTATCCAAATCACCTGTAAAATCGGAATCAACATATCCGCAAACAAATTCACTACTCTTATTGTAAGTGATACAATAACTACTTGTGCCTCTCAAATACCGAAGCACCCATTTCACTGCTGACCAGTGTTCTTTACCCGGATTTGCCATGTACCTGCTGACAACCCCAACTGCATGTGAAATATCTGGTCGATTACAAACCATCGCATACATCAAACATCCTACTACATTGGCATATGGAATTCGAGACATATAATCCTTTTCTTCATCTGTATTAGGACATAAACTGGAAGAAATCTTAAAATGGGAAGCTAAAGGGACTGACACAGGCTTCACATTGTTCATACCAAACCTCACAAGTATTTTCTCAATATACTTCTGTTGTGATAGCCACAGCTTACCACTGCTCCTGTCTCTGAAAATCTCCATGCCCAAAATCTGTCTTGCTGCTCCTAGATCTTTCATATCAATTGTCCTTGCCATCTGAGTCTTCAACCTGTTGATTTCTTCAATGCTTTTGCTTGCTAAAAGCATATCGTCAACATACAACACTAAGATAATGAACATGCCATTACTTAACTGCTTAAAGTATACACAATGATCATATTCACTTCTTATATATTTTTGACTCAACATGAAAGAATCAAATTTCTTGTACCATTGTCGAGGCGACTGCTTCAGACCATACAATGAATTCTTGAGCCTGCAGACAAATTTCCTGTTGCGATTTTGAACAAACCCTTCTGGTTGTTCCATGTAAATCTCCTCATCTAAATCTCCATGTAAAAATGCAGTTTTAACATCTAGTTGCTGTAATTATAAATCAAGTAAAGCAACTAATGCTAACACAATCCGAATTGAAACAATTTTCACAACTGGTGAAAAAATCTCATGAAAGTCAACGCCTGCTTTCTGAGAAAAACCTTTTGCGACCAGCCTCGCTTTGTACCTGTCTTCTGTATCATCAACACCCTTCTTCAATTTGTAAACCCACTTACATCCCATAGTTTTTCTGTCTTTAGGAAGTTCTACCAGATCCCATGTGCCATTCTTACCTAAGGCCATCATTTCTTCCTTCATGGCTGCTTTCCATTTGTCACTCTTTGAACCTTCTACAGCTTCCTGATAACACAAAGGTTCATCATCGTTAGTGGTCAAAGCAACTGAAGTAACATAATCATCATACCTTCTAGGAGGGCGTTTGATTCTTGTAGACCTCCTTAAGGATGTTTCTGGTGCTTCCACAATTGGCTGACTACCATTTGTAGGAACTTCTTCATGATCACCATCTGAGACCTGTTCATGACCTACATCTGAACCCTGTTCATAATCTGATTCTGAAACCTGTTCATGACTAGAATCTGAACTATGATCATCATGACTATCATTAGAAGTGTTGTCAAACTGAATGTGCTGAAAATCAGATACATCATCCCGTTTCAATTTATTATCTACATCTAACTGTACAAGAGAGGATTCATCAAACTTTACATCTCTATTGATGATGATTTTGCGGGTAGTAGGATCCCACAATCTAAATCCCTTTGTTCCATCACCATACCCAACAAAGATATACCTTTTTGATTTTGGATCTAATTTAGTTCGTTGATGTTTAGGCACTAGAGCATATGCATCACAACCAAACACTCTGAGTTTAGAATAATCACAAGGGTGACCTTTCCATACCTCTTGAGGAATCTTGCAACCTATTGCTGTCGATGGTGACCGATTTATCACATAACAAGTTGTAGCCACCGCTTCTGTCCACAACTCCTTCTACAAACCAGCGTTACTCAGCATACTCCTTGCTCTCTCCAAAAGAGTCATGTTCATGCGTTCAGCAACTCCATTTTGCTGAGGAGTATAAACAGTAGTCTTATGTCTCTCGATCCCTGCATCCTTGCAATAGTTTTCAAACTCCTTGGAAGTAAACTCACCACCATTGTCAGTTCTTAAACATTTTATAGTTCTACCAGTGATGTTTTCTACCAATGCTCTAAACTGCTTAAAAACTGTAAAAACATCAGACTTCCTTTTCAACATGTAGACCCACACTTTCCTAGAAAAGTCATCAATAAACGATACAAAATATGACGAGCCACCATACGAGGTTGTAGGTGCTGGACCCCAAACATTTGAATGGATATAATCAAGTATTCCTTTACTAGTATGTTTGCCTGTTTTAAACTTTTGCTTACTTTGTTTGCCAAACAGACAATGTTTACAGAAATCTAACTTTCCAGACCTTAGATTAGGAAGTAACTTGCGATCAGCCAAAATCTTTAACCCCCTTTCGCTCATATGGCCCAACCTTTGATGCCATAGGCGAATGGAACTACTATCATGTTCAGACACCGTAGACACATGAACTGACCCTGTTCTTCCTTCTAATTGAAACAGATTTCCTACTTTCTTAGCTTTCATTACTAGTAAAATACCTTTGTAAATTTTCATTACTCCACCTTGAATTACAGTTTTATATCCATTTGTATCAAGTGCCCCTAGTGAAATTAGATTTTTCCTTAAATCTGGTACATGTCTTACATCAGTTAACATTTTAGTTGTCCCATCAAACATTTGCAGCTGTATACTCCCTATTCCCACAATATTAGATGTGACATCATTACCCATGTACACGACTCCATCATTAATTGATCTATACGTCTTGAACCATTCTCTATGAATACACATGTGGTTTGATGCACCGGAATCTAACAACCAATGTTGATCATGATTTGACAAATTAACTGATAACACTTCGTCGCTCATACCTGAACCAGATGCTGAACCTGTATCTGTCGTGTTTGCTTCTTTCTTCTCTGTCGAAGAGTCTCCTTTCTTCTCTGTTTGCTGTCTCTTCCAACAGTCCTTCTTCAAATGCCCCGATTTGCCACAAAACCAGCACTTTACTTTGCTCTTCTTCCCTTTCGACTTTGAACGCGAGTTGCTGTGCTTACTGAAGCGTCTTTCTTTAGAACGACCTCTAGCCATCATTGCCTCTGATGTAGAGGTGTCAGCATTCGACCGCTTCCTGGTCTCCTCGGACAACAAAGCTCCGACGACATCATCAAATTCAATGGCTTCGGATGAACTAAGACTTATAGAAGTAACAAAATGATCCCATGACTCGGGCAACGAGCACAATAAAGTAATAGCTTTATCCTCTGATTCAAATTTTACTTCTATACTTTCTAATTGCACCAGTAGAGTATTAAAAACATTCAAATGATCAGTAATCGATGTACCTTCCTTCATTCGCAAGTTGTATAGCTGCCGCTTCAGGAGAATTCGATTTGTCAAGGATTTCGTCATGTAGAGCTTCTCAAGCTTCGACCACAGGCTTGCAGCTGTTTTTTCTGACAGGATATTAAACAACACATCATCCGCCAAACACAGCCGAATAGCACTCACTGCTTTTTCATCCATCTCGGCCCACTCATTATCTGTGATGTTGTATGGCTGTTTGGATTTGCCCAACAACACCTTAGCCACGCCTTGCTGTACCAGGAGATCATGCATCTTTACCTTACAGATCTCGAAATTATTTTTTCCATTAAACTTCTTGATTTCAAACCGGGCACTTTGTGTTTTTGCCATATTATGTCACAAAAAACAACCTCCAATTGCAACTTTTAAATAAAGAATGCCCTTAAAAAAAAATACCCTTCACCTTTAAAGTGCCTTTCACTTCATACCATATGCAAATGGTATTAGAATTACAAATCGATTTTTTTCTTTTAAAAAAAAAAACACCACTTCAAAATACCATGTGCAAATGGTAATAACATCGACTTAAATCGTAACTTAAAACAAAGCCAATACAAATCGATTTATACAAATCGATTTTACAAACTTCAAAGTGAGCATTCCAATGAATCGATTTATTCTTCAATTCAAAAAATTGATTTATTCTTAAACCTTTTAAAATCGATTTTTTCTTTTTAAATCGACTGCTTCAAAAAATCGTTTTAATTAAACCACTTCAGAAAAAAAAAATCGATTCTTCACAAATCGTTTTATGAAATATGAAACAAAAAACGATTTCTAATAAAATAAATCGACCCCTTTTTTCTTCAAACGTCATTTAATAACTGAAGGCATTCTAATACTTGTCTAGCTCACGGAGCAGCGACTCCTCATTCGTCGATTTCCATATATTAGCTCTCGGTTAAATGATCAACGACTTACTGTGTTTGTCACGGCGCTAATGGTTTCACACAGTTCTGGTCAGCATTTCAACGCACTAACAATTCTGCGCACCATTCAACTGAATACACCAGCAGGCAAGAAAATACACACCACGCAGCAATCCTCCTTACGCAGACACGCTCCACGCATCAGCTCCAGTGGACATACGCAGATACGCTCCACGCATAGAACAGTCGACCTCCACGCAGGTGGAACAAACGACCTCCACGCAGCAATGTTCTCTGGTCTGCGCGCTGGCGATTCACCTCCAACAAAGCTCTGATACCACTTGTTGGAGCAATCAATGCGCAGCTAAATAAAATACAAGCAACAGCAGATCAAACACATCACAAAAGAGACACAGGGTTTAACGTGGTTCACCCAACCATTATGGGCTACGTCCACCAAACATGGGCATCGGCAATCTTATTATTAATCAGGAGATTACATTACAATTCAGTTCCTCACAAACTCTCACACCCACAACCCAATCCATCTGGTCACCTGTTTTATAGCTAAGATGATCTAACTTCCTCATAAATCCTCCTATAGCAAATATAGGATGCATTAACTCACTCCCAACAAAATAGAGCTACTATAGCAACCAAATCATATTGTTGTCACCTACTGAGATTTTTGCCTATTTAATTAAAACAGAAAATCTCAACAGAACTTTCATTTTTCACAATTTAATCCTTGGTTTTTGTAGATAGGATGTGGTTTCATTTTTCACAATTTAATCTTTGGTTTTTGTATATAGGATGTGGTTTAATGGTCAAGTGAGAAAAGTTAGTCTTACCAGTCTTGTAATCTAATCCAATCCAATTTTAAATCAGACTATATATATATGTGAATTATTCCAAGCACCCATTTTTAGTTGAAAAAAAAAACCAATTTCTGCAAAAAAAAATAATAATATTTAAAACCAGAAAACATATTATTTAAACCCAAAAAACATATTGAAGGTTGATGAACATATTTAATTTTCATATAATTATTTAAAATGCACACAAAAAAAAATATGGTTTAAAATCACAACCCCTAGTCCCTGCAAAATAGTTTTTGAAACCAAAAAACATATTGAAAGTTGATGGACACATTTAGTTTTCATACTCCATATAAATATTTAAAATGCACACCCAAAAAAAACCCTCCTTGAGCTTTACATTAGCCTCCCTTTTGGGTGCAATGAAAAAATATTGGAACTCACCGTTATAAGGTCAATGTGCTCTTCGTCGATCTTTCCAAAGAACGAATATAGCGTTTCCTTCACTTCCACTATCTCCAGGAAACCACCTGCAACTAACTTTTCTTTTATTACCTTCCGCAAACGGTCGGCCTGCGCACTCACAAGTTGTCTCTCTCTCAGGATTGGCCTGGAGCTCTCTCGACTTGAACTCATTCCCCCGTTTTACTTTCACCCTTTCGGCTTTCTGGTTTAGGAACAAAGATTGGATTAAGCCGAAAGTAGTAGAGACAGGAAGCTGTTTGATAATTAAATCAGAGGTAAGGACAGAAGCCGTAACAATAAGAAGAGGGTTGCCTTCAAAATATCAGGCTGGGAAGGTGGAGGCGCATCGTTTCCCTTGCCGACATCCTTTACAACTAAGTTCTTCGTTAACCGAAACGTTCGAATTTTGAAATTATGGGCATCTTTATCTCCATTGGCCTATTGGTCAGTTCATTAATATTTTGGAATGACAAAGTGACTATTTTGGTCATATCTCTTAGATTTCAGAATATTCGTAAAATTGCCATCAAAATAAGTTCAGAAATATATAAACTATCATATCCAATTTATGTTAACTGGAAAGTTCAGAAATATATAAACTATCATATCCAATTTATATTAAAAATCTAGTTAGTTACATTCATCTTATCTTTACAGGTTGAAATAAATATTATCGTTAAAGAAACAAGGCTGCATAGCTAGCCTTACCTGCGGCCTCCTACATTTAAACAAGGGCTACAAAAGCTATTGATAATATATATGGTCAATTAGCTTTGTAAAATACGTGACTCAACAATTATTTATTAGCCATGTTCAAATGTACACAAATATTATGATAAAATTATGTTCTCACTAGACTTAATGACTGCACTACTACTGCACTAGATTTTCTTCAATGTTATTGTGTGAGAAAACCCATCTTTCTTTAAAATAAGAGAGCATAAATTAGTTAAGACAAAATAGGTGCATGGAAGTTAACTTTTCATAATAATGTTAAAATAATCAATAATTAATAAATCTTTCACACATTAATTATATATATATATATATAATTTAATTAATAAACAAAATGTCTTTTTTTATATTTTTATTCACAAATTTTATTAAAAATATTGTCAAAAAATAACAATTAAAAGTTTAGGATATGTAAAATAAAAATGCAAAATATTTAATATGTAAAATTTATATGTTTTATTTTTTTTGGATGTAAAATTAATTTACAAACCCATTTTAAACAAAGGATTTGAAAAAAGCACGAAACCATTTTGTTTATCAGTTACATTGCAGCATATAATTATGATGTCATGTTCGGATGTTTTCAAATCACTAGAATATAAAATAAAGTTAGAATTAGAATAATTATTATTATTAAAATAAATTTTAAATTTTATTTTAAATTATTATTATTATTAAGTATAAAAAGAATTGATATTGGTGTTATATATATATATATATATATATATATATATATATATATATATATAAAACATGATGGTTAACCATATAGATACAATTCTCATGTTACTATATACAATCATCATGTTACTATATACAATTTTCATGTTACTATAGATATTATTAATTTGTAAAAAAAAAATGCAACGATATCATGGGCTAATACCATAATTACAAAATTAGAGTTTGAAATTGATTCAATAGGGGAAAAAATGGCTATATAAAATTAAAATTAAATACTCAAAAAATTAGAGAATATACATCTTAAAAATTTAACATATTATTTATTTATTTATTTTCAAAATTTTAAATAATTGAATTGAATGAAAATCATATTCAAAACTTCAAAAAAGATCATTAAATATCTCTCACAAGCATACTTAAGCATACCTTAATATTTCATGTCTATATAGGTGATAAAAAATAATGAAGGATACAAATAACCCCTCTAATTATTGGACAATTATGATCAGCCCTCTCTTAGCCAAGTTAAATGGTATTATTTTGGAAAAGAAGTTGAGCATTTGGCTTGGAAAATGAATGACATTCAAAGACCATGGGTTTTCAGCAGAAGGTTGCTCAACCAGCAGGACCACCTAGTTAAAACTTCCAGGTATTTATGGAGAATGCATAGCCAGTAATCAATCTCTTCTGTTCCCTTTTTAGGACTTTAAAGGCTTTGATGGGCTCCTAAACCCCTCTGGAATGATTGAAGAGCTAATCTGATGTTCCTTTAATGACTAAAGGCAGCCTTATAAGTTATAGGATATGTTGAATGATTAAAGAAATGAGGAGGACAGTTCAGTCTATAAGTATAATATGGAGTTAACAGTTTACCCCTCTCTCTACTCTTTGGCATTATCAGCAAACTGAAAGATTTATTTAGAGGAAACGAGTCTGCTGGCAGATTCACAGCTAGGAATGATCATGATCTTATATATATAAAGATGATATTGTTCCTTCTGCAAAATATACAGTCTTTATTCACAACCAGACTTTTTAAGGTTATCTTTAATGGTATATATTCTGCTGTCCATAAAGTTATGATTATCAATCAAGAGGGACACCCCGTATTTTATGTCGGGGGGGGGTATGTAATACTGAATTGATATTCACTCTTAAATATTTGATTCTGTATTAGAAAGGACATAATGGGGGTTGAAGAAACATCCTGGTCTTGAAAATAATTGTATTACTGTAAACCTCGTAATTTGGGATAGAAAGAAGTTCCTCTTTGAAAATTTAGTCACTCCTATTATCTTATATGGATGTGAGGTTTGGGGTTGCAGCATCTCTAGAGAATCCTAGAGAAAGATTGAGCAAATCCAAAAGCATTTTATAACGTATAACCTTAAAATTAAAAGCAATACATCCTATTCTATTCTCCTTATAGAAGTGGGTCTTTCCCCTATCAAGAGCCTAGCTATGACTAGGCTTCTGTTGTACAAGAACAAGCTCAATAGCATAGGAGACCATAGACTTCCTAAGCTAGCTTTAAATTCCAGCCAAAACCACCTAAGGCTTAAAAGAGGTTGGTATAAAGACCCTAGGGCTTGGTTAAACCATTGGGAGATAAACGAGAATGTTGCATTGCAAAACATTAATAACATTAAAAAAATTGTTACTTCTAATTTCAAAGAAAAAATGTGGTGTGAGAAAGATCTAGCAGCTAAAAGAAAATTAAGATATTATAATTAGGCCATCAACCCCACCCTAGAAGATCAAAAGTAGCTCTTTGTTTTAACTAGCTCAAAGAAGAAAATTAATATATCCAAGATTAGAACGAACTCTCATGAGATCCATAGTGAAATAGGTCATTGGGCAATTCCTAAAACACCATGGATGGAAAGGATTTGCCATCTCTGTGAGAATATGAGCATCGAGGTTGAAAATCACTTCCTCTTAGAGTGCCCCGCGTACAACCACATTAGAGCTCAATTTCATAATCTTTGTTGCAATACTGACTTTCCTAGCCTTTTAAGATGTCAAAATTATGGTGAGCTTGGGAAACTTCTTTCCAAGATTTTCAAGCATAGGAATACAATCTTAAATCAAACTAAATAACTATTTTCTTTAGGTCCATGTTGACAGGAAAAGTTGTCCGGCCAACAGTAGGGGATCTCCCTGGTAAAAATTCCTAACTAGACTCTGAACCGTTTGGAATAGGGATCCTGTCTGGGGTGTGGGTTCGGCTACCGCTTAAGGTCTCCTTCCTTTAGGTCTCAAAAGAACTCAATGAACCTGCAAAAACACACATATTCAAATGATACCAGATACATGCTTGATAAGTTAAACCGTATACAACACTATGTGTAGCAAGGCAAAATAATAAAGCATAAACGCCGAAGGAAATGTTGTTAACAACACATCATTGGGGTCATGCTTGTAGGCTGTTCTGACCACAAAAGAAACAATTCTTTATGGTAAAAATTCCCTTGATTTCTTGGAAGATAAAATGATACTACAAATGCTAATAAGAAAAGTCATTAACATTCATAAGAAAGCTAAAAGAGTTGAACATCATTAACACAAATACAAAGAACTATGATGCATAAATGATGCCACTAAAAGGGCAGCTTCATTAATCAAAAGACATCTGAAACTGTATAAGAAATACACATAGTGTTCGCACAGCAAAACACATCAGATCCAAAAGGAGTTTTGACAAGTATCTCATTCATATGCATACAGAGTGTTATCCTTCAATACAATGCTCTATCAATTTTGAGTCCCAAAAAAAGGATCCTTTACATTTTCCCTGGAGGGGGTTTTATAGATCAAAAGTTTCCCTTTGGGCTTCTTGACTCTTCGCCTTCCTGACTGTTGAGCTGCCTTGTGACCTGGAAGGGAACTGCGACCTGCGACCTCGATGGACAGCGCGACCTGCGACCTCGCTGGGCAGTGTGACCTGCGACCTGGCTGGGCAGTGCGACTTGCGACCTGTTTTCAAATGCTACCTACTGCCCCTGGATTATGAAGATGGGCATGCAATCATGAGGTTAGGTGCATCAATCTGTTGTCCTTTGAGGAAGTCTTTCCAAGTCTGATAATTGGCCACTATGGGAGAAACCAAAGGGACCTCTTCTTTCAATCGATGCATGCATTCCAAGGCATTTTGGATTAGAGTCTCCTTCTTCTGCGAGATCGAGTTGGACAGAGAGGTGAGCTTGGTATAGATCCAGACTGGCGTGACAACAAACTTTCCCAGGTTCTCTTGTGACACTGCAAGGTCGGGAGTGGCAGCAGCTTGCTTAATGGGCTGCAGAAATGACTGGATCTCCTGATCTACCTGTTCCTAGGTCTTCCCCTTGTCCAATTCACCCAACGAAGGAATGTGGTGAAGGATGTGCATCGAATCGATGTCACTGATCAGGTGTTCATATGCAGCCATTACTTTGTCTAAATCCTTGGACTGCATTTTCATACGGATTTGGACTTTGGCATCTTGCGTGTGAATCCAGTCCTTCTTTGGAAAATGTTCAGGAGCCTGAGGGTACTTCACTGTCCAGTCCATCATTCTGTCCAAGGCAGCTGAGGCCTCCTTCAACTGCTTGTGCTTCTGCTTTGTCTCCATTTGGGCTCTTACCAATGGGGCGACTGTTTGTTTTATGGTGAAAATTTCCCCATAAAATTGCCTCATGGTAGCCTCTAATATATCGAACTCCCTTTGAAAGGTAAACGAAACTTCATTGACAGGGGGATTTTTGTTTCGGAGTTGCTGAACCTCCTCTCTCAATGTCGTCCTTTCCTGTTCTGCCCTTTTTTCCCGCTGCTCTGCTTCTTGTAGCCTGTTTTGTAGGGAAATGATCTCCCTACTCATTCTGGTCACATTCTCTTTCGTGGCCACAGCGAAGGTTGTGCCAGCCGATGCTATCATCACGAGATTAGTCCTAGTATCAAGAACTATGTCTTTTCCAGTTTCAACTGTGGATGTGGCGGAAGGATTTTGTGCCAGGCATCTTCTTTTCTCCTGCCGGATTTTGACAGAGAATTGATCGAATGTGAGCCTGGTGAGGTCGAATACCTTCTCCTCTTGCCCTTGGGAGGTACTGACATCGGAGAGCGTGGCTCGTGTGCTGACTAGGGTTACCTCAAGGGGAGATACCTTGATGTTATCCAGCATTTCATCCTCTTCTTCTTTCTTCTTCTTTTCTTCCTCTTCTCTTCATAGGCATTCGGCTTCCACCTTTTCATGTTCCCTCTTCTGCCTGAGCTCTGCTTCTGCCGCTGCTTCCAATTCGGCTTTTCTTTTACGCTCAGCTGCTGCAGCTTGCTCTACTTTCTTATGGCGGTCAGCTTCCACTTTATCTAACTCTTGCTTGAGTTCCTGTTCTACTGCAGCCTTCACCTCTTTTTTCTCCTTTTCCTTCTTGGCCTCCTCAGCCTGCTTCTTCTTCTGTTCTGACCTTAGGATCTTCTTGCGCTTATCCTCATCCTCTTTCATTTTCTTCTCTCTCTCTTGCTGGGCCTTGGCCTCTATTTCTTTCTGTTGGGTAGAGGTACTATGCCCTGTACTGGTCCGAGGCTTTTTAGCCAGAGAGGAAGAAGCACCTACTAATTCACGGCTCCTGTCTTCCAAGGTTTGGTTATCCGGGTCTTCTTGGCCAGAGTCCGCCCTCGGAGCAAGTTGTCAGTATGCATTGTACCAGTTCATTCTTTCATCTTCTCTTGGGCGTTCCGTGTGCTGATAGTTCCATTTGAACTTAGCCCTCTTGCAATGTTCAGGAACTATCCTCTCCGGGTCATATGTTTGATATTCTAAAGCCTCAAGGCGGTAACTTTTCATTTCTTCTCCCTCTGCCTCTACCTCTCTGAAGTATTTAACTGTGTATGTGCTGATAGTGAGGGGTAGCGCAGGCCACAACTTCTTCTTACCCTTGGACAGGACCCTGGAGAAACCCGAAGACATTTGGGAACAGACCTCTTGCATGAGCATTTTTTCCATGACATATCGAGGCATAGCATGTGGGGCCTTGAATGAGCCAAAGACTCGGATGAGTGTATATTCAGCAAATGGAAACCAATGCGCCACCTTGCCTAGTATTTCCATGGCTCACCAAGACATGCAAGGGGCGTCTTGGCTGAACAATTTCCTGTAAAGAGCGGGGATGAACACTTGAGATATCAGCTCTATGTCTTGTTTGTACCTGGACTCCCAAAACACCTTGATTTGTAAATGGATTGCACGGTTCTGCTTTGGATCCCAGTTATGTGCCCATCCCTCAAAGTGAAACCTTGAACAAACGACATCCAACAGGTAAGAAGCGATATAGAATTCAGAAGGCATTCCTTCATCTGGTACCAATGCTGAGGATAAGTTTGTCTGCATGGAGGTCACCAATATGCTGGCCCAGTTGAAACGAGTGACGTATGTTGTGACATATTCCATGATAGTTTCCCATGTGCCACTAAAGGTGGTGGCATCGGGGTGCCCGTACAATCTGCAAAGCATGGTAGCCACTAGTCTATATACTTTCCTAAGGCTCGCCACTGGATATTCCTGGTCTTTCTTGACCTTAAATTGCTCAGGCTCCTCCCACCATTGCTTTATAGTGTCAACTATAGGAACTGCATGGGCGATAGCCCATTCTTCTGTGAAGTCTTCTTCTCACTTAGGCAAAGAGTAATAAACATGGGCGTCTGAGCCTTTGAGTGTTGCGAAAGCCTTGCCTTCGCTGTCTATGATCACGAACTTCTTGGGATCAGTTTTCTGTATAATCCAGTCTATCATCTTTGGGCAAGGGAATATGGCCAGATGAGCTCCTGCAAGATGTAGCTTGGACCTTTTGACCTGTAAGTATATCTCCCGATCAGGGAGGTCCTCTGGGAATTCTGTTCTGGCGAACTCTTGGTCCACTTGGTACCATCGCATGCTGTCCCCTTTGGCAAATGTGCAAAGGGTATCTCTGTATATCGAGGGTGGGGACACTAGCATGTCCATCTCTACGTCCTCCACTGTCGGGCCCTTGTCTTTTTTCCGAGATGCTGGGGGTCGAATGTCGTTGGAATCTGAGGGGATAGGTATACACTCTATATCTGCTTCGAATTCACCTGTCATATTCATGAAAGAATCCCAAGATAAGAAGGATGCCATGATGATACAAGACTAGTTACAACTTATCAATTATTTCAACTGGAGATACAGGAAAAGTTGAATAAGTGGCCTACTGGGTTGCGGGGTCGCAAGTTGCAAGAAAATGGAAAGGTGCGACCTTGCGACTACGTCACAGGGTCGCAGGGTCGTGAGTTGTGAGAAAACGCCGAAGATGCGACCTTGCGACCTTGCGACTGGGTAGTGAGGTCGCGGGATCGCAAATTGCGGAAAACAGTGGAAATGCGACCTTGCGACCTTGCGACTAGGTCGCGGGGTCACGAAGTCGCAAGTTTCAGAAAAATGGAGGGAATGCGACCTTGCGACCTTGCGACTAGGTCGCGGGGTCGCGGGGTCGCAAGTCGCGCTAGGGCTTTCCGGGGTTTTGGCGCGCGCGCGGCATGAAGTTGTTTTTTGCCTTTAACTTGAAAAACATAGGGTTAAAGTGGTCCAGACAAAGCCAATGGATAGTTTCTGGAGCAGGATATAGGCTATGGTAAACTGGATGAGGAATTGTGATAAGTAGGGAAAGCAGGGTGAATGCTATAATTACAAGGGAAACCCTAAGTGACAAATGAAGACAATGGCTAAGGCAAAGGGAAAGTTAAAGGCTAAGGGCTGAGAGATTTAGCAAGAATAATAAAAAAGGAAACAGTAGGAGGAAAACAACAACTTACCCGGGAAAATCACGATCCAGTCGACCTGACAGAGGCATTTTTTCAATCCCCTACATATGCGAAATGAGACCTAGCGACCTCCTTTATATAAAAAGGTCGCACGTGTGGGCCATTAATGAGGTCGCAGGGTCGCAAATCAGGGTGATTAGAGAGGTATGCGACCTTGAGACCTCAGGGTCGCGGGGTCGCAAGGTCGCAAGGTCGTGGTTTTCCAAAATTTGAAGTTTGCGACTTCGCGACTTAGCCTCCTGGACTCTTTACTTAGCTTTTCTTTGTGTTCACGGGGCTCCAAAAAATTTTGAAGTGGGGGATTTTTTGGAGGGTGTTGTAGAGGCTACAACAAATGGCGATTCACTGGTGGAACTCAGAGTCTCTGCCGATGGTTGGCCTTGGAGGGGGGAGGGAGGGGCCTTCAATAGCTATTATTTTTACCTTAAGGTCAACACTGCCTTGCCTTTGTCACCTTGCGAGGTTGCTTGGCCTGCTGGCTTGTTTGGGTGCTGGTTAACCGAATTTGATTCCCTCAGGTTTTCGAACTGAAAGGGTCAGAGAACTCCAGGTGGCTATAGGGTCTGGTATGATTATTTTGTCCTCATCCTGTTGCTCTGCTACCTGCGAACCTCTCTATCCCAGTGGAGTCACTGCCTAGGAGTCATAAATGTTGCTCCGCTACCAGTGAGCCTGGTCAGTACCCCAACGGAGTCGTTACATCACCTCTCTGCGCAGGAAGCCTTTCTCAATCCTTTACCCTTTATTGGTGTGCTATTGCACTTATTTTGAATGTGCCTAGGCACTTATTTAGATGTGCTCATGGCACTTATTGAGATGGGGCAATTTTTCCTGGGCGGATGAGGGATCCCGAATTATTTTACTTGCAGAGAGGTTGCTTCTGGTCTGATATGAAGACTTTGGTTTTTCCTGGATGTCCTGATGTCACCCTGAGTTAAATTTGTTCCTTCTCGATCTAGTTGCCATTGTATCACACTTTCTTTTCACAGACACCCTTTCAAGCTTGCTAGGTGGGGCTCCCCATGCTTGATGGCTCTAGCTCGATCATGTGTTACCTTTGGGTGCCAATTACAAGCGAGCTTTGACCACCTTCGTGTATTTCAGGAAAGGCCTCCCATCAGCATAGAACCTGTCGCAGTGTGCCAATTGCGTGGCTCCGACAAGGCCTTTCGTTTTTTTATTATATATATGTATATTTTTATTTATTTATTTATTTATTTTTTGACAAAAGGAATGACAGCAAGAACTATGGTACAGGGGTAGGACAGCCCTCTGAGGGCTACTAAGTGAAGAAATGTTTGAGGTCATGCCCGTTTACCGGGAGGACCTCGACTCTTCCCTCGAGAGTTTGCAGTCTAAACGTGTGGGAACCCAATTTCTCCTTAACCTAGAAGGGACCTGTCCATAGTGCTTGAAACTTGGAATGTTTTCCCTTTTCTTTGTGAGCCTTATCCCACTTAAGGAATAGGTCTCCTATTTCAAAAATTTTACTCCCTGTCGATTTTTTATCAAACCATATCTTGATTCAGCTTTGGTGGATGGCGAACTTTTCTCGGGTTTTCTGCCTTTCTTCCTCCAACTTCAGTAGGGTGTCGATCCGGGTCTGCAAGGTGGGGCATGGGGTACCGTGACATTCTTGGGACAACTAAAGGGCAGGGAGAGATAAATGGGGAGGAAGAACTGCTTATTTTTCATACACAAGAAAATACGGGGAGGTGCCTAGGGAGGATTTGGGCGTGACACGGTCAGCCCAGAGAGCATTGTGAAGGGCGTTGTGCCAGTTACGCTGGTGGGACAATAGATTTTTCTTAATGATACATATAAGATTTTAATTAGTTGACTCAGCTAAACCATTTCCTTGGGGATAATAATTTGCAGAATGTTTAAGAACAATATCGTTTTCTAGAGCAAAATCATACAATTTGAAAGATGAAAAGTAAGTTGCATTATCAAAAACCAAGGAAGTTTGAACGCCAAACCTGGTGATGATGGAATGCATGACGAATTCTACTACCTCTTGATCAACAGATTTGGCACTAGAAACCATGGGAAACCAATAGAAATTTTCGTCGGGGAACAACCATGTGCAAAATCATGGGCGCGGACTACCCACTGGAAATTAAGGACCAAAATTTTTTCGTCGAGGCGCTGCCCTGGACCCCTTGCGCCCATCGCAAAGAGGGGACTATCGCCCCCCCTCTTACCCCCCCACACGTGCTTAGTCATGGAAATAATATAACACATACCCAACAATTTTCTTAATAAAGAACTTACTATTATTTAATTACAACTTTTTAATATAGAAATTTTATAATTTTTTTAATATAGAAATTATTGTTGTTTTTTTTTTAATATTTTAATAAAAAAAATACTATCTTACTAAACAAAATTAATATTATTTATGTCACATACATTAGTCATAGTAAAAAAAAAAAATATTTTTTACCACTTCGCATTAGGATTATTACTAATTCCCATGCTATGGTATTTATATAGTTGTAACAATTCCTTGACATAATCATACCATAGTCTCACAAACATAAGAGTCATACCACATTTTTGGATTTTATTGTCAAATCATAAAACATATTATAACATTAAAAAGTCAACTATTATATAAAAATAAACAATAACATTGTTTTTGACTTGACCTACCACTTGCTATACCCGAGGTGTATCAACAGGGTGGTAATTACACATGGCATTCAAGACTTTAATGGACTTTGAGTATGGTATCGATGGCATTTAAGTTCACGATCCGAATTTAGATCTATTCCTACAGTTGTAACCCTACTGTGCCTCTCGAGGGGTACCCGATGTGTCTTGCTTTGATCTGGGCCATTGGTTGGTTTTGAGTATTACGAAGTGTTGAAGATTTGGCGGGAATGTTATTCATTGTATCGTTGCCATTTCAGAATTTCCTCATAGACTGTTGTTTCATTTCACTCTTTCTTCTGCAACTGTGAGTTCGGCCCTCACCGAGCTTGGTAGCTATGAATTCATGAAAGCTTATAAATTGTTTGCCGTCGTGCAAAAACCCTCACACAACAAACAAAGGTAAGCGATTTTTTTTTTTTTTTTCGTTTTCGGTTATGCTAGGATTCTCCATTTTGTTTTCTTCTGCTCAGCAAGCGACTGCATTTTTTTTTTTGTTCGATTATGTTTGGGTTTTATATATTTTTTCCTTCCTAAATGTCTTATGCCTCGTCATTGAGGTCATTGTGTTGTTTTCTCAGTCCATGAGTACATCTATAATCTGTTAATTATTATGTTTACGAAACTCTTTGGTTTTCCCATAGATAAGGTTGCTCATGGCGAACCCTTTCGAGAATTTCCCAGGTAATAAAATCTCGTTTTCTACTACATGGCTTCCATATGTTTCTTTCTTTATTTAAAACCCATAAGATTATATGATTGAACCCTCATATTTCTCGTTTGACAGTGAATTTGCAGGTATAGTTTATAACTTGCAAGGCAATTCCTTTCCGATAGTTTCCACGGTGGTATCTCCAGCTTCGTTCTTACCCTATAGTGTTTACAGGTATGATCCAAGGCTTAATAAATGTGATGTCTGGCTCGCGGGCTTACCATACTTCAATATTTTCGAACTCGAAGTCCCTCAAACTTCAGTTGGGGTTTTGATTTATTGTTTTTCCATAAGAAATCTCATTTTTGAGAAATGTATTAAAGACTGTGTAATTCGAGTCTTCCGATGGGGTTTATACAGTTAACTATTTCGGGTTTCATCCCTTTTTTAATTCATTACTCTGCAATAGATAAGGCTATGGTCACTGAGTATGGGCTTAATTCCCTAATGCTATTTTTTTCATGTATTCAACCAAGACTCAGTAGAATCTAAAACTTTTATTGCAATCTTTTTGTTATCATCTGTTATGAATAAATGTTCCATTTCTTTTTATGCATCGCTCTTGGTTTAAAAGGCTCAACTACCATACCCTTGGCATTTGCATGCAGTGGCTGTGATGTTTTTTCTACTGCGTTGAGTATGGGTACTCTCTTATATGGTATAACTCATGTTATTATATTACTTGCATCTGTATTTTAATATTACAAAAACAGTGAAATGGTTAGTCCTGAAAAAAAAAACGTTTCGCTATCTTGCTCCTGTTCAGATTTTCTATGTTCAAGGAAGTTAGGTTCTATTTCTATCTATGAGCAATTTATTATTATTCTGTTCGGAATTCGAATGTATAATTTTTCTGTTAGTCTGTATATAGGAATTCTGGGATTATGTTTCTTCCCTACTTTGTTCTATGTATAAAGAATCTTTTACACCCCTGAACATAGTATTTTTTTGTAAATTTTTTACTCGAATAAGTACTATTAATATGTTGTTATTTTCATAGGTTTATGGTGACCGGACCACCAAACTGTTCCGTGTATAGATAGGCAGGGTTTGAACAAAGTATTCTGGGTTTCTTTTCCCTAACTCCCATAGTTAATAGTTCAAACCCGACTGTTAAGATATATAGATATTGGATGGAAATTTTCAATAGATAAATTAATATAACAGAGCAGAAAATTTCAAGAAATCTTCTACATACTAAAATTTACAGAATAACAACTTCATGAAATAGAATTAAATTTTCATATAACTGTTATTCTCTCCATATCTAGTTAAGCTCATTCATAATGAAAACTTATCTGTGAAATGTAAATGTCTTGCTAATATTCCTCCCAACCTTAAGAGTAGCAATAACGTCCAGCTCTTCCCCCGTGCTTCCACTGGAAAGCTCAAGTTGGTAGTAGACACAATTCTACTATAACCTCAGGACCTCCAGTCCAGTTAAGTTAGAATCCTCAAAATTTCAGAGTATATTTCCACTAGTACACTAGCTCAGGAAAAATCTCTCCTTCTGTCTCTTCTTCCACAGAACCCCTTCTCCCTCTTGGAATAAATCTCTTATTTTGAGTAGAGTGGGTAACTACTCTAACTACCCAACCACTTTCCAGTTCTTGGAACAACATTATTATCAACCTTTATTACTTTAAAAATTCTTTTTTATTATTATTTCCAACAAAAAGAAAATAACAAGATGGAAAACAGCCTTTCCATCCACATAAAAATTGTCTCCGTAGTTTTCATTAACAATAATAATAAAGATTACTTAACTAATTTAACCAATTAGTTAGCAGTAAATGTAGCTGTCACAACCTCCCCCCTGGAAATAACACCGTCCTCGGTGTTTCACTTTGGCTCTGGAAAGAGTTTTGGGTAAGCCTTCCGTCTGAACCCTTCATCTTCCCAAGTGGCTTCATCTGGGCTAAAGTGCTTCCATTTCACCTTCAAATGGGTGATAGCTCATTTTTCGAAGCATGATTTCCCTTTGGTCAAGTATGCGTTGTGGCTTGACTAGGAATTCTCCATCCGGATCTACCTGAAACAATAAACGATTTCCCAGGTAAATTTCTCATAAATAATATCACATTACAAGTTAGGATTTCATTACTATCCTACCTCTATATGCTGCCAATGAATTACATGCTTCGAATCGTGTACATAATGCTTCAACAGAGACACATGAAATACATTGTGTACTCGGATATGGCTAGGTAATGTTAGCTGATAGGCTACAGGTCCTACTCTCTCCAAAATCTCAAAGGGTCCACAAAATTTGGGAGCCAATTTGGTACAAGAGGCCCACTGTAGGGTACTCCTTTTTGGCTTGATCCTTACATACACATGATCTCCTATCGCGAACTCATAGTAAGTCCTTTTCTTATTTGCATAGACCTTCTATCAATCTTGGGCAGCCTTCAGATTTTGTCTTATTTTTCTCACCTCCGCTTCCATTTCCCCGAGCATTTCAGGTCCCAACATTAGCTTTGTCTCAGGGTTATTCCAATTTATGGGTGTGCAACACTGCCTCCCATACAAGGCCTCAAAAGGACTCATTTTCAGAGATGATACCCATTGTTGTAAGAAAATTCAACTAAGTGCAGGTAATCTTCCCACTTAGTTGGATGCTTCGTCACATACATGCGCAGCATGTCTTCCAGAACTTGATTTACTCGCTCCGTTTGACCATCGGTCTGGGGGTGATAGGCAGTACTGAAGTTTATCTGCGTTCCCAATCCTGTAAACAAGGTTTTCCAAAAATTAGAAGTAAACTTAACATCTCGATCTGAAATGACAGTCTTTGGAATGTCGTGCAATCTAAAAATTTCCTTCATAAAAATATCAGCTATTTGTGCAATCTTGTAAGTAGACTGCACGGGAAAAAAATGTGTAGATTTACTCAATCTGTCCACTACAACCATTATAGAATCATTCTATCTTTTTGTTCTTGGTAATACTATGATGAAGTCTAGAGATATGACTTCCCACTTCCACTCGGGCATAGGTATGGGCTGCAACAATCCTGTAGGATTTTGATGCTCTACCTTAACCTTTTGACATTCCAAACACTTTCTTAAATATTCAACAATATTCTTTCGCATACTAGGCCAGAAAAACACCTTTATAATCACGGTCAACATATTCTAATACCCTGGATGACCCGCATAATTGCTGCGATGGTATTCATTCATTATGAGTTCTTTCAGCTCCATACAGTTAGGAACATACATTTTACTCTTGAAGGTTAACATTTGATCTTCATTTATACCATACTCAGATGGGCCTCCATGTTTTTGAATTTCCTCCGTTTGTTGCCACAAAGACTGATACTCAGGATCTCATTGTGCTTCTTCCTTTACCTGCTTGGAAAATTTGCTTTCTAGCTGATTATAATATAGCTCATATATACCATGTAGTTTCCTACTTAAAAAATCAACTACTCGGTTTTCTTTTCCTTTGACATGTTGGATATCCATGTCAAACTCACTTAGGAAGGCATTCCATCTTGCCTGTCTCGAGTTTAAATCTGCTTGCTTGAAGTAACTCGTCAAGCTGCTATGATCGGTTTTTAATACGAACTTTTTGCCCAGCAGGTAGTGCCTCCATACCCGGAGCACATGAACTACTGTTTTCAACTCCAAATCATACGCAGAATATCTTTACTCATGATCCTTTAACTTCCTAGACTCATATGTTACCAGTTTTCCTTCCTAAGACAGGATTTCCCCTACACCTTCTTTACTCGCATCCGTACATACTTCAAATTCTTTGATGGGATCAACCACCCTTAACACAGGAGCAGTGGTCAAAAGATGTTTTAGTTTTTCAAAACTGCTTTGACATTTCGTGGTCCATTCAAAAACTTTTCTTTTCCTTTGCAAAGAGGTAATGGGAAAATCAATTCTGGAAAATCCTTCAATAAATTTGCGGTAGTACCCAGATAGTCCCATAAAATATCTAATATATGCCACGTTCCGGGGTACTCACCATTCCATGATTGTTTTAATCTTCTCTGGATCAACAACGATCCTTTCAGAAGAAATGGCATGTCCTAGATACTGGATTTCTGTTTTGAAGAAATCACACTTGCTGAATTTTGCATATAACTGGTGTTTTCTTAGCACTTCCAGCACTAATCTCAAATGCTCCTTATGCTCTTCCTTATTCTTAGAATATATCAGAATGTCATCTATAAAAATAAGTACGAAATTGTCCAGGAAAGGATGGAAAACCCCATTAGTCTCATGAAAGTTGCTGGTGCGTTTGTTAACCCAAATGGTAATACCACAAATTCATAATGACCATATCTTGTACGAAATGTTGTCTTGCAAATGTCTTCCTCCTTATACATTTATTCATTTGGGATGCTGTTATTGGATGTAACTGTAATGGTTTTCTGATTCCTTGTATTTCCTTCTGGGTTCCATCGGGCATTTTGTAATAGATAACCTTCTCCTTATAGTCCACTAGAGTCCAATGCTTTTCTAGCCAATCCATGCCTAACAAAACATCATAGGACCCTAATGGCAAAACATTCAGATCGACTTGTAACTGTTGTTCAGAAATTTCCAGAATACAATTTGGAATCTTGGCAGTGACTTTTGTTTTGCTCCAGTAGCTAGCTGTACTAACCATGAACTCTTAAATTTATGTTCTTTCAAATTACACATTTCCACTGTTTTGGGACTAACATAGCTCAAACTTGCTCTAGGGTCTACCAAAATAGAAACAAGTTTAGTTAGTAATTTACCTTCTAGCTCAATCATTGTGGGTTGATAATCAGCCTGCCGGTCTTCCAAAGCCGCATTGATATGAGGTATATTCCGTGCTATATCACCCACAGTAGAGGCTTCCTATAAATTTGCAATTGTATCATTTCGGAGTTGATGTGGAAAATTTTTGTAGTAATGTGCCTCCCCACATCCCCAGCATTGTAGTGGTGGTTTAGTAGCTTGAAATTGCTCAAGTTTACTGGACGCTTCCGTAGGATTTTCTTCGGCTGGCCACCTGGTCCTTTGGTGATTCCTACCAAATTGTTTACTAGCAGGATTTCGTGTTGCACTTTTAAAGTTACCACTTTTGTTTCTTTTGAAATTTGAATTACTTTTCTGACCTTTCTTTGGCTGCCAATTTTTACCAACCTCCCCCTTGGCCTTGGACTGTTGATAACACATTCGTGCTTTACGAATGACTTCATCCATAGTCCGAGGGTTTACGAATTTGATTTGTTCCTTCATATGTGTTGGTAAACTACTCAAGAACCTTTGCACCTTAGCATTTTCCTCTCGAAGATAGGGAACATATCGCAACAGGGAGGTGAAATTGGTGATATAATCATCCATGGTCATGTGTCCCAGCCTTAAGTCATGAAATTCTTTTGCTTTTTCGTCATAGAATATCTCTTTTATGTATTTTTCCTTGAAATATTGCTGGAAAGATTCCAAGGTGACGTCTTGTTCTTCAATACTACGTACATTCTTCACTTCCTCCCACCACAGGGTGGCTTTCTCCCTTAGCTGATATGTAGCCAATTTAGCCTTCAGGTTGCTGTTATATTCATACACCTGAAAATACTTGTTCATATTTATTAACCATGCTTCTACCACCTCTTCCGCCTCACCATCAAAATTCGATGGTTTAATCTTACGAAATTCCCCTTGCAATTCTACTTTCCATTTCTTAATCGCTTGTTGATCTGATATATTTCCAGATTCTGCTTTGTTGAAATATTTGTTTTTGCTTTGATGGGAAGGGCTTCTTTCCAATCTATCTGTAGTGTTATTTTTCATTTGTTGTTCTTCTTCATCTTGCATACCTCTGTCTATACTCGGATGTTCCATCTCCTAGTTTTGTTTGTCTGACAGACTCTTTAGTATATTTTCCTGATCCTGTAGTAATCGCTCATTATCCTTTCGGACATGTAATATTTCTTCCTGCAGTTATTGAACAATGTTTAACAGGAAACTAGTTTGGTGTTGTTATTCTTCTAATAGCCTACTAGTTTTCTGTTGTTTTTCGACATTTAGCTGGATCCACATTTCTGGGTTCATCACTAGTTGTGCTGGAGGGTCCCAGTGTCTTGAGGGGGTTGCTGCGGAGTTCCTATTCTCATAATGTTCCTGCTAAACTGCTAAATGTTCTCTCTCTTCTCTGTGCATCATTTGCACACAGTGTCATCGTTAGTTGACCCTTAAGGTCCTAGCGTATGAACGTCACTCTGATACCACTTGTCACATACATTAGTCATAGTAAAAAAATATATATATATTTATTACCACTTTGCATTAGGATTATTACTAATTCCCATGCTATGGTATTTATATAGTTGTAACAATTCCTTGACATAATCATACCATAGTCTCACAAACATAAGAGTCATACCACATTTTCAGATTTTATTATCAAATCATAAAACATATTATAACATTAACAAGTCAACTGTTATATAACAATAAACGATAACATTGTTTTTGACTTGACCTACCACTTGCTATACTTGAGGTGTATCAACAGGGCGGCAATTACACGGCATTCAAGACTTTAATGGGCCCTGAGTATGGTAATGATGGCATTTAAGTTCACGACCCGAATTTAGATCTATTCCTACAGCTGTAACCCTACTGCGCCTCCCGAGGGGTACCCGATGTGTCTTGCTTTGATCTGGGCCATTGGTTGGTTTTGAGTATTACGAGATGTTGAAGATCGAGCGGGAGTGTTATTCATTGTATCATTGCCATTTCGAAATTTCCTCATAGACTATTGTTTCATTTTACTCTTTCTTCTGCAACTGTGAGTTTGGCCCTCGCCGAGCTCGGTAGCTATGAATTCATGAAAGCTTATAAATTGTTTGCCACCATGCAAAAACCCTCACACAGCAAACAAAGGTAAGCGATTTTTTTTTTTTTTCGGTTATGCTAGGATTCTCCATTTTGTTTTCTTCTACTCAGCAAGTGACTATACTTTTTTTTTGTTCGATTCTGTTATGGGTTTTATATATTTTTTCATTCCCAAATGTCTTATGCCTTGTCATTGAGGTCATTGTGTTGTTTTCTCAGTCCATGAGCGCATCTATAATCTGTTAATTATTATGCTTACGAAACTCTTTGGTTTTCCCATAGATAAGATTGCTCATGGCGAACCCTTTTGAGAATTTCCCAGGTAATAAAATCTCATTTTCTGCTACATGGCTTCCATCTGTTTCTTTCTTTATTTGAAACCCATAAGATTATATGATTGAACCCTCATATTTCTCGTTTGACAGTGAACTTGCAGGTATAGTTTATAACTTGCAAGGCAATTCCTTTCCGATAGTTTCCACGATGGTATCTCCAGCTTCGTTCTTACCCTACAGTGTTTATAGGTATGATCTGAGGCTTAATAAACGTGATGTCTGGCTCGCAGGCTTACCATACTTCAATATTTTCGAACCTGAAGTCCCTCAGACTTCAGTCGGGGTTTTGATTTATTGTTTTTCCATAAGAAATCTCATTTTTTAGAAATGTATTAAAGACTGTGTAATTCAAGTCTTCCGACGGGGTTTATATAGTTAATTATTTAGGGTTTCATCCATTTTTTAATTCATTACTCTGCAATACATAAGGCTATGGTCACTGAGTATGGGTTTAATTCCCTGATGCTATTTTTTTTCATGTATTCGAACAAGACTCAGTATAATCTAAAACTATTATTGCAATCTTTTTGTTATCATCCGCTATGAATAAATGTTCCATTTCTTTTGATGCATTACTCTTGGTTTAAAAGGCTCAACTGCCATGCCCTTGGCATTTGCATGCAGTGGCTGTGATGTTTTTTCTACCGCATTTAGTATGGGTACTCTCTTATACAGTATAACTCCTGTTATTATATTACTTGCATCTGTATTTTAATATTACGAAAACAGTGAAATGGTTAGTCCTGAAAAAAACGTTTCACTATCTTGCTCCTGTTCAGATTTTCTATGTTCAAGGAAGTTAGTTTCTATTGCTAGCTATGAGCAATTTATTATTATTCTGTTCGGAATTCGAATGTTTGATTTCTCTGTTAGTCTATATATAGGAATTCTGGGATTCTATTTCTTCCCTACTTTGTTCTATGTATGAATAATCTTTTACACCCCTGAACATAGTTTTTTTTTTTTAATGTTTTACTCAAATAAGTATTGTTAATCTGATGTTCTTTTCATAGGTTTATGGTGACCGGACCACCAAATTGTTTCGTGTATAGATAGGCAGGGTTCGAACGAATTATTCTGGGTTTTTTTTTTCATTAACTCCCAGAGTTAACAGTTCAAACCCGACTGTTATGATATACAGATATTGGATGGAATTTTTCAACAGATAACTTAATATAACAGAGCAGAAAATTTTCAAGAAATCTTCTACATACTAAAATTTACAGAATAAAAACTTCATGAAATAGAATTAAATTGTCACAGAACTATTATTCTCTCCATATCTAGTTAAGCTCATTCATAATGAAAACTTATCTGTGAAATGTAAATGTCTTGCTGATATTCCTCCCAACCTTAAGAGCGGCAATAACATCCAGCTCTTCCCTCGTGCTTCCACTGGAAAGCTCAAGTTGGCAGTAGACACAATTCTGCTATAACCTCAGGACCTCCAGTCCAGTTAAGTCAGAATCCTCAAAATTTCAAAGTATATTTCCACTAGTACACTAGCTCAGGAAAAATCTCTCTTCCGTCTCTTCTTCTACAGAACCCCTTCTCCCTCTTGGAATAAATCTCTTATTCTGAGTAGAGTGGGTAACTGCTCTAACTGCCCAACCACTTTCCAGTTTTTGGAATAGCATTATTATCAGCCTTAATCACTTTAAAAAAAAAAAAAATTATTATTTCCAACAAAAAGAAAATAACAAGATGGAAAACAGCCTTTCCATCCACATAACAATTGTCTCCGTAGTTTTCATTAACAATAATAATAAATATTACTTAACTAATTTAACCAATTAGTTAGCAGTAAATGTAGCTATCACAATTTAACTGCAATTTTTAATTTTTTAGTATAGAAGTTTTATATTTTTTAATTATAAAAGTTTTGGTAAAAAAATTTCAAAAAAAATCTATATCTTATTAAGTTCAATGTATTTTAACACGAATAGAACCAGTGAATTTTCAAAAAATTTGGTCTAATACGGTCCAAATTTGTAACCAGTGAATTTTCAAAAAAATTGGTCTAATACAGCCCAAATTCGTAACTATGGCTAATATAATGACCTATCAATGCTAACGTCCAAAAAAATATAACTAATTTTATATGATATTTATTCATGTCACGTTGTTTAATTAGTCAATTTAATTGAAAAAACAAAATGAGCATAAATACTTTAAAGATAAATCCCAATATTTAATTTATAAACATTATTATAGATATTCTAAAATATTTTTTGGAAGTTAAATCTTTAACATCCATCTAATTAGATTAAAATTGTAGAAACCTTTTTTCAAAATAAACACATTCATGAATGTAGCCAATAATAAAATTTATCATTTTTTTAATTTTAACTATATATTATTATATATATATATATATATATATATATATATATATATATATTACAACTTGAAATTTAATTTGTTAAGAATATAAAAATATTATATATATTATGTTATGGGATAAAAAAAAATAGCAGCATGATTTATAACAAATGATTAATAATAAATGGTTAATTATAAAATTAACTACCATTTGCCTCTAAAGGTTCAAAGGTACACCTAAGGAATGGAAGATCATTTTGGAAAACTAAATTATTAAATATAAAAATTCTTATTTCTCATAGAATAAATATGAAATAAAGATTATTTAAAAAAAAAAAATTGATAAAACTATAAGAGGAAGAGCAACCTTCTACTTCCCACCATTGATAACACATTATTATGTATATCAGTTTGTCCTTCAAAATTTTAAAATTCATTAAGTAAATGATATTGTGGAAGTAAATAGTTCACACATTATTCTATGTAATATTTCGGGGTTGTACGAAATTATATAGGTTGAATGATTGCGATTAGCGCATCATAGGCTTAATATATAGCTTCCAGAATACAAAGGATAGGGAGGAAGAAAATTTGCAGATAAGAGTCAAAAAATGTTGTCTCTTGGCATCCATTGCTCATTTTGTCAACTAGCTACAATTTCTCTATGGTTTCCTTGAATGCCATATTTCAACATCCAAACTATGTAGGCATCATCTCCTCTCCTACAAGGATGTGATCATTTGAATGTCTCCTCCTATGATCCATTTGTATAGCTAATCCTAGCATCTTGGCAGAGTCCAAAAAGGGTAGTATTACATAATCCTTAAGCATTGATGATATGCATTTGGTTTTGAATTACAGTGTAGTTAGTTGATATGACTCTAGTGGTTTCCATCATTACTTCAACTGTGACCTAGTTGAGGTCCCGTAGAAGCACCAATTCCCCCAAAACCCTTTCAGACTTACCACTTTAAGACCTTATATCCTAACTTTCTTTTTCAACCTTCTACATCTTCCAAGGGTTTATCTACTAAAAACATCATATAAATCTTGTAATGTGTCATTATCTATACTCATATATTTACCTTATATGTCTTGTCAAGGGTTTATATACTAAAAAGATCATCTAAATCTTGTTATGTGTCATTATCTATACTCATGTCTTTGATCCCTATAGATTCTTCCTTTGAACAAGTTGGCATGTTCATGAAATTTTTGACATGTCAAGGGAATGCGTTCATAATCCAAGTTTATGGTAAAGCTAATGATATTTTAAAATTGAAAAATATTATTGCATAGGAGGTATATCTACCATACTTG
This sequence comes from Pinus albicaulis, assembly GCA_034641835.2. NCBI lineage: Eukaryota > Viridiplantae > Streptophyta > Pinopsida > Pinales > Pinaceae > Pinus > Pinus albicaulis. The sequence goes on along the minus strand of CM076580.1, from coordinate 1,671,686,920 downwards.
GTGACCTATTGGATTTTGACATATGATCCAGCGGAGTTGCATATTCCTTCCATTTTTTTTTCTCCAATAACTCTTCATATAAGGAGTATATGTGAATCCTTATTGATGCTTTTGTGAAATCTTCCTTTTTAGGAGATTTTTTTTATATCCAGCAACAAATTTAAACCCACCAAGTTGAAGAAGTATGGCCCTTCTTCAAATATTTTGCCTTTATGCTCAATATAAGCAAATATGGCCATAAATAATCCTTCTAATTTTATATCAACCTGAGCTTCACATTTCCATTTAGATTTAACCCATCCTAATAAATCCTTATTAGAAGGCGAAACACCCATGAATTTCCATATCACTAAATGATATTTCATACTCTATATATAATGACCAATGATAGAGGAAGTAAGTTCATACCATTATTTTTCTATAGCCTATTTTCTGTATGTTTCTTGTATGAGTAATATTTCTCAAAAGTGTCATCCTCCATGTGTTATTGTCCTACCCCCATTGTGTTGAATTTCAATAAGAAATTGCAACACCTACAATAGTATGGGACCAAGAGGTCCAAGTAGCACCTAGAATAGTGTGGGAACATAGACCTTAGCAACACCTACACTGGGGTGGGCTAAATTTGGTGCATGTCTATTTTAATTATCCCTTAATTAAAATGGACAATAAAATGTAATATTATCTCAAAAATACTTGTAATAGTTAATTGAGTGTGATAAAGTCAGTTATCTCATGAATTTCGAGTTGAGGGTAGTTGGTAGGAAAAGTAGATTGATTCTTTGAGTTGTTGAGTCCAAGTTGTAGTTAATGCATTAGTTAATGCACGTTGTAATCAGTTAACTCGGTCTAGGTGAGTTAAACTCAGTTGTGATAGTTGTAACTATTTGATACACTAGTGGAAGATCAAGTGAATTATTGAATTCACAATCAATGATCTCACATGCAACTAAGGGTTTACTATTATTAGTTGCATGCATGTCAGTTACAATGGAGACCCATTTGAGACTAAGGTGAAAGGGATGTTAACTATCAGTTGTAGGATTATTAGGTTGTACCCATGCAACCAAACACCCATTGGATTGCCCATGATACTTGCATAGTTACGGAAGGAAAAAATTCCTTAAGGATTTCATCCATCAGGAATTGTGCAAGCAAGGCAGGCTGTTTAGAGGCTGAGAATTGGCTAAGTGTTGGCCAGTTTTGTCCAAGACAGTGTGATATGGATAGCTGAGTGTTGGAGACTATTGTGAGAAGAGGAAATTGTATTTGTTTCAAGTATCCATGTTGAATACACAATATAAGATAGTGGGGTTTTTAGCAACAAGCTTTCCCCGAGAAATTGTTTGTGTGGTCGTTTGATTTGATTCTTTCTTTGCTTCATGTAATTGGTGATTATGTTTAATTTCCACAATTGATTTGTAGAAGCGATTCAATATCTAGATTTATTACATTGTTAGATTGGTTTGAATCCGTGATATAAATATATGTTGTATAATTTCTACATGGTATCAGAGCATAGGAAATTACTATAGTAAAGAAGAAGCTGAGTTTGTGACTAAATAGAATTCGAATTTGCAGAAGACTTTCTTGGTGCTACAGGTGATTTAGGATCGAAATGGCTTTCAATGGTTTGAGATTGGAGTATGCACTCGAGGGCATCTCTAACTATATTTCTTGGAAGGATAGAATGGAGGCAGTACTTGAAGACAATAGCTTGAATTAATTCATTGACAATGACATTCCCAAACCTGCTGTGATAGATGTTGCAAACCTTGATGCCTGGAAAAATAAAGTTGCAAAGGCGAGGAGGATCCTATTGGAGGGAGTATGAGGCCACGTTGTCTCAAGTCTCCATGGTAAAGAAACACCATATGTTATAAGGAAAGCTTTGACGGATCTATTTCAGAGCAGCAACGACCGTAGGAAATTGGTGCTGAAAGACAAGCTTAGGAAGATCAAAATGGAAAAGGGCGACACCATTCCAAAATATCTAACAAATTTTGTCCAATGTCGAGATGAGTTGGGGAGCATTGGAATAATAGTCGCGGATGATGACTTGGTGAGTGTAGCTCTTCTAGGACTTCCTAATATTTAGCATAGTTATGAAGAATCTGTCAATGGAAGGGAAAATTTTCTAGATTGGGAACAATTGTGGTTAGATTTGGTGCAAGAGGAGTTTAGACGGAATACCAGAGATGGATCTTTATCTAAGCATGAAGATGAAGAAGATTGTGCCTTGGATGCTAATGCGAATAAGAGGAAAGGAAAGAAATTTCGTTCCAAATTTGAGTCGGGTAAAGATGGAAAGAAGCGCGATATGTCCAAAGTGAAGTGTTTTCACTGTCATGAGCATGGGCATTATGCCACAAATTGTCCACAAAAGAAGAAGAACAAGAAGGCTTTAGGATCTGCAGCTGGTGAGGCTTTTACCTCACAATTTCAGCTTGACTTCTCGCTCATTGCATGCATGGTGTCAAGTGCAATGGGTCAAGTGTGGTGCTTGGATAGTGGTGATTCCTTTCACATGATGGGAGACAAGGAACTTTTCAGTAGCTTGGAGGAGAAGGAACTCCAGATGCATATTGAAATGGGTGATGAAATATGGTATAGTGCTACCGATATTGGTACTATTACCTTTTAGAGACATTCAAGTAAACCATTTCAATTAAAAGATGTAATGCATGTACCAAGCTTAAGGAAAAATTTTGTTTCAGTTTCAATGTCAGAGGATAGAGGCTATGATGTTGTTTTCAATGAAGGAAATTCTTTCCTGCGACACAAAACAATAGGACAAGCCAAGAAGATTGGGATTTGAGTTAATAATATCTATAAACTGGATGTATATGGTTACGCAGCAATGATGGGAAAGGTAGACAAAGTGGTGAACCAGGATGAGGGTGAGTTATTGAACAGGAGATTGGGCCATCTACACCATGAACCCTTGAAAGTCATGAAGCAGATTTCAACATGAATTCAAATGGGAACACTTGCTTAGTTAGACACATGCAAGGGTTGTACCATGGGGAAGTATGCAAAGGCCACCTTTCATGAGAAGGAGAACCGAGCTTGAGAAATCCTTGAGAGAATCCACTCAGACGTGTGTGGACCATTCTCTACTGCTTCGACAACAAAGTATAAGTAATATGTGAAATTTTTTGATGAATTCTCTTGTAAGTGCTGGATCTACTTCATGCATAATAAATATTAGACATTCTTAAAGTTTCTTGAGTTTAACGCATGGGTGGAGAAAGACAAGGGGAAGCAAGTGAAGGCTCATAGGAGCGATAATGGTGGTGAGTACATCTCTAATGAATTCAAGAACTTCTGCAACAAAGAAGGAACTCGAAGAGAAATGATAGCACCTCATAACCCACAGCAAAATGGGGTTGCTGAAAGAAAGAACAGAACGATTGTGGGTGCAGCACGAGCGATGTTGCATGATTAGGGCCTATTGTTGCTTCTATGGACGGAGGCATGCAACACAATGGTATATGTGCAGAACCATTGTCCTCATAGGATACTTCGCATGAGTACACCAGAAGAGGCTTTTACTGGTAAGAAACCTGATGTTTCCCATTTCAATATTTTTGCCTCATCTCTTTATGTGCATGCGACCAAAGATGCCAGGAAGAAGCTTGAACCAACAACTGAGATTGGGATATTTGTGGGGTACACTGAAACCCCCCACAATTATCGGGTGTATTTTCCAAACAACAGAATGAATATTGTGAGATGGGATATAAAATTTGATGAGGAGAAAGCCATGTGGTTGTCCTTTGAGAGGGAGCTAGACTTGCATGCAGAGGAGGAACTGTTGGTTCCCAAGAATGAACCTCAAGATGTGGATCAACTACATGTGAAGGATCATGGATTGGAGGAAAACATTCATGTAGAGCCATCCATCAAAAACGGCAGAAGGCACAGCACAGAGCTGATAGATTGAGGCTTGATGCAACAAAGAATGTAGGAGCCCATACTTTATTGTGCAAACATAGACAGTCTCCTGACAGGTTTATTGGATACATGGCTCTTATGAGAAAATGTATTGTGACTGAACCATCTTCCTTTGAGGAAGCAGTGCAGCGACCAACTTGGGTTGATGCTATGGTAGAAGAGTATGACTCCATTTTCAAGAATATTGCATGGGAGGTAGTCCCAAGACCGGTCGACAATCAGTGGTTGGATCTAGATGGATCTACAAGGTAAAGCAAGCTACTGATGGGAGTGTGAAGAAGTACAAGGCCATATTTGTGGCCTGGGGATTCTCACAGATTAAGGGGATTGACTATGAAGAAATCTTTGTACCAATCACAAGGTATTCTTCGATTAGATCTATCCTTGCACTCTTAGCGTAGATGGGGTGGCACATTCATCAAATCGATGTGAAAAATGTGTTTCTCAATGGAATCATTGAGGAGGAAGTGTACATAGAAAAGCCAGAAGGTTTCAAAAATTTTGACTGTGAGTCACATGTGTACTGACTCAAGAGAGCACTATATGGGCTAAAGCAAGATCCTCGTACTTGGTACACTCGGATTGACAGCTATTTCATCGGGTTGGGCTTCACCAAAAGTGAAGCTGATACAAACCTGTACCAGTTTGTGGTTGATGATAAGCTTTTGACTATCATACTTTATGTAGATGATCTAATCTTGACAGATGAAGAGCAGCTAATACTTTCTTGCAAAGAGGACCTTGCAAGAGAATTTGAAATGAAGGACATGGGACTCCTTCATTATTTCCTTGGCTTGGAAATATGGCAGCAGGATGGTGAACTTTTTGTTTCTCAAGGCAAGTATGCCAAAGAGAGACTAGGTAAGTTTCACATAGAGAGCTGTAAACCCATGGAGACTCCTATTCTATTAAATTGGAGGAAAGAGGATGCTACTTCTGGTGAAGTAGTGGATGCTATTGTCTACAAGCAGTTAGTGGGTTCACTAATGTATTTCGTGAAAACGAGACCAGACATTTTCTACACAGTTAACGAGCTGAGTCAAGCTATGGTTAAGCCTACCAAGCTCTTTTGGAAGGTGGGGAAGCATGTCATGAGGTATCTCATAGGCACATCAGATTATGGTTTATGGTACAGATGGACAGAGGGAGTGAAGCTTCAAGGCTTCACGGATTCAGATTGGGTAGGCATCCATAAAATAGAAAGAGCACATCAGGAGGGATCTTTAGCATTGGATCGACAATAGTATCTTGGTACAACAAGAAGCAGTGATCTGTGGCACTCAGTTCAGCCAATGCAAAGTACATGGCAACAATTCAAGCTGCATGTGAGGCCATCTGGATGAGAAAGATCTTGGTTGGTTTGTTTGGTTCTCAGATGGATCCGACAATGATACATTGTGATAACCATAGTTGCATTAAAATTCCGGTTAATCATGTGTTTCATGATAGGTCCAAGCACATTTATATCTGGTACCACCATCTTAGATATTGTGTTTAGAGGCGCATAATGTTACTTCAGTACATTCCCACAAAATATCAGGATGCAAATATTCTGATGAAGGTGTTCACCAGGAGCAAATTCGAATACCATAGAGGCAAGATCGGGGTGAAGGATAATCCATTTCTTGTTGAGAGGGAGTGTTTAATTTCAAAAAGAAATTGCATCACCTACACTAGTGTGGGACCAAGAGGTCCAAGCAGCACCTACACTAGTGTGGGACCACAGGTCTTAGCAGCACCTACACTAGTGTGGGCTAAATTTGGTGCATGTCTATTTTAATTATCCCTTAATTAAAATGGACAATAAAGTGTAATCTTATCTCAAAAATACTTGTAATAGTTAATTGAGTATGATAAACCCAGTTAGCTCATGAATTTCGAGTTGAGGGTATTTGGTAGGACATGTAGAGTGATTCTCTGAGTTGTTGATTAGATTTGGATCAAGTACCTAAGTGATAGCTCAAATTTCAAAGTGTTTGAAAGTGTGTAGAACCTGAGCGACCAATAGATATCATCTTCCTGATTCTAGCACCATGAATGGTTCAAAAAATCGACACCGTATGAAGAAGTTATCACGATTTGAAAAGTCCAGTAAACTGAAATTTATGGATTTTGACCAATTTTGATTGCATATTTGCAAAGTAAAAAAAAAAAAAAACATTCTAAGGAATATTCCTCAAAATATTCCCTGGAATATTCCTTCTGGGCCAGTCAACAAAGGACATGTGGCGGGATATTTTTTGTCGGTGGACTGTACGTTAATTGGTGGACCAATTATAAGGCATCACGTGGCCAACCCTGAGACTGCCATGTGGCCCTTGAACCACCATTTAAAATTTTGGTGGGACTCCATGGGATCGAACGCACAACCTACCATCGAGAGCGCCCACTCCTTATTGCCTTAGTTGACAAGTTTTATTTAACATATGGTGAATGTGTATTTGGGGGTTCCGAGGGGCCAACCCCTCCCCATAGGCTCTTAGCCCATGCCCAAGAGATAATCACTGGTGCATCAACAACATTAAATCTGGGTTATGCGTTCACATGACTGTGTTTAAAATTAAATTTGGTGGTTTCAACCTCCTGAAGTCTCTGCCAACCTTTATGTTAGGCCTATCACGTGCAATGACTAAAATTAGTGCTGTGGTTTAAATGGTGGGTGGTTTTGGAGTGCGCCCCAAATTTAGGGTGAGTTCCTATTCTGACTGGAGTTAAAGTTAAGTTCTCCACAATTAGTGGAGGTTTTTTGGGTGTCACTGTACAAAATTTATTTAGGATCTATCTTAAGCTAGATTTGTCCATTCTAAGAGTGCCAATAGTCAATTTCAACTATCTTAGACATTCTAGACTCATTGGTGAGGGTTTTAGAGCCATAAAATGACTTTTGAGCAGGTTTTTGCTTCAGATAAGTTCTAGGGGCCACTAGGGTCCAACAATAGAAAGAGACTTAGCCAGTGCAGCTAGAGGCCTTTCTCAGGAATCGAATAGTCAATTTTGGATGTTTCATAAATTTTGGAACTAATGGTGAGGTTTTCAGAGTGAGTAGAGGAATTTTGAAAGCCAATTTTCTTCAGGGAAGTTCCAAGGGTCACTAGGGCCACTCGGTGCAGTGCCAGTGCCAAGAGGAGAATGAGGCCTATCTAGAGCAGCCAATATTCATTCTTAAGAAACCAGTAGTATATTTTGACTATTTTGAGCCTTATGAATCTAGTGGAAGGATTTGAAGAATCTTTTGAAGACTTTTTAAGGTCGATATTCTTTAGAGAAGTTTTCAGTGACCTTAGATCTAGGGGGTGCCACTAGGTGTTGGAGGTGAAACCAGAGTAGCTGGAGGCAAATTTCTACAAGTGAATGGTCTATTATGACTATTTTGGAAATTTTTAATCCAATGAAAGGATTTTCAGAGCCATTTGAAGACTCTTGAAGGTCGAAGAGCCACAAGGAAATTTTGGGTAGCCTAGGGCCATCAGTGGATGGAGGCCTAGATTGGGGATCCAGAGCTCATTTTGAGAAAACCAGTCTATTTTGGATGTTTGATGTATGCTGAAGACAGTAGAAAAGGTTTCAGGAATAGAAAATTATTTCTGAGGGAGTTAGTGCCGTAGAGAATCTCAAGTTAGCTCAAGAGCACCGACTCAAGGAGTCAAGTCTAAGGGAGCAGAGGTTCATCTTCAGAAATATTTCAGCCATACTGGGGATATAAATGGTATTCTAAACCCATTTTTTTAGTTTAGATAACCATTTGATTTGATTTTTTAACTTGTAAAATAATTTTCCATCCTAATCCCAAGGAGCCAAGTCAGTTGATAAAGGCTTAAGGAGACATAGTCCACGATATTCGAGTGAAATCCTTTATTAAATTTGTTTTTATGTGTTGATTCTTATTTGATGCATTATATGGTTGCTACACATGCTTAATATCAACAAAAATAAATGTTCTTAAATCACTTAAATAGTTAAAAAAAATACACGTGTTTCAAGTATTCATTTACTTACAAGTCAAGAATAAGCTAGATCTTAATTTGTTTGACTGAGTTGGAGGTTATTAAAAATAATAACAAGTTATCCAACCCAATTTCAAATCAGGTTGGTATTAGAGCATAGTTTCTTGCTTGACAGAGCACTATGTTGCTTGTTTGACAGAGCACAAGTTTTCTTGTTGACTTGAAAGGTGTTTAAACAGTGCAAAAAATTTTACTATTTGCAAATTTTCTGTTGCTTGCAAGTTTGAGTTTGATAGAGGTGAAGGGAAAGCTACTGATAGCTATGTCTAGAAGAGGAAAATAAGGAAGAAGGTTGAAGGCATTTTCATTACCCAAAGGACCTCAAGGCAACCCTTGAAGCACAAGAGGTTTTGTTTGCAAAAGGTTCTTGAAGAAGAGCTTGACTCTACAAACATTTTGTTCAGAATATTTGACAATTTTTTTTGAAATATTTGTGAATTTTTATTGAAGTTATTTTTCTCATTGACATTATGATGACAACTTCTTCAAGTGAGGTTTCAAAATCCTCCTCCTTCACAAGATTCTTCGATGAAGACATAAAGCAAGACTTCTACATCCTGAAGGACATGGTGCAGAATCTGTTTGAAGATAGGAGAGAAAGCACTAGAATTCATGAGAAATTGGTAGCTATGAAGCAAGAGAAAGAAGGATTTCTTCAAATAATGCATGAGATGGAGATGCAGTTACATCAAGCCCAAGAGGCCTTAACCAAGAACATGCTTGAAGCAGAGGTAAATCACTCAAATTTATCTTCAAATTCCTCTTCAGAAAGATGTGTAGGTTCATTTGAAAAGCACACTAGAGGTATGGGGTGCAAGTTGATGTCTAAAATTAGCTATGAAGGCAAGGGTTTAGGAAAACATGCACAAGGCATGATTGATCCTATTTTGGTAGAGGAAATACCTAAGAATTTTGGTCCAGGCTATGTTCAATCTTATGGCGAAAACTCTATAGCCATGAAGGCATTTGAGACAACTTCAAAAAGAACTTTGTTACAAGTTCTAAACCACAAACATGTCAAGTTTGTTTTCAAGTTGATTTCCATTGTTTGAAGCCTATGTTGCAGCAAGGTGTTTGTACACATGCAGCTCATGGCGAAGTTGGAACCTCTGCAAGTTCATCTCCTCAAGAAGGTAAAAAAGATGGACATGCAAAGCATTTGAGGTATAATTCTTCCCATAGTCAAGTTGATTATGTTTTTGATAAGCATGAAAAATCTGCATGCTTGAATGGAAGAAAGAGTTTTTGTTCCTATTGTGGTAAGTGTAACCATGATGTTTCAAAATGTTGGAAGAGGATGAAGGCATACAAGAAATAGTTGAGGCAAAGGCAACTTGCAAAGAAGCTGCGAAAGACTTGCACACATTGCCAGAAGAGGGGACATTTTGTTGCCCAATGTTGGACATTGCATCCAACTAATCATCCCAAGCACATGAGGGAAGAGAATAGAAAGACTGGTGAAATTGGAACCAAATATTGCATAATTGATGTTAGAATAGATGTTTCACGTGAAGAATATTTTCAGTAGAAAAAATCGCCAAGGAAGTGGCTTGGTAAGAAGTGGTTTGACTTCTTAACTCAGTAATACATACATTCATTTGTATATATGAAAATTTCAGTTATGTATGCATGTTTTCTGTTGTAATATCATGTTTGTTTGAGCCGCCTTGGATCGATGATCAAGGACATGATGTTCAACTATCTTCTACTAAAGATTTCTCGCCAGAAATTTCTGGGTGAGTTCAAGGAAGACAATTCTTGATAGGTGGACAAGAGCATCAAGAGGGGAAGTTTCGACTACCTTCGAGTTGGGTTCAAAGGCACTAAGCCATGTAAGGCAAGTGTATAGAGGTTGGAAAAGTGAGGGTGTTGTACTCTCATCTATTGAATAGATTAGATAATCAGTGTTTTGGGGTCCAAAATATTCCAAATGGGTAGGTGTGATCAGATTTTGATCAAGGACCTAAGTGATAGATAAAATTTCAAAGTGTTCGAAAGTGTGTTGAACTTGAGCAACCGACATTAGGGGAATTTTGAGGTCTAAAATGGGCCTCCTAAGAAAAATGTACAACCAAAATAAACTTTATGAGAAACAATAGGATTCAACATGATAATGTCAACTATGGGGGATGATAAACCATTTTTTAAGTAAAAGGGTAAAAATATTAAAAAATAATAAAATAATAAAGCTACTTTTTCAACTCGTATTTTCAACTTATCTCCCAAATTTTTTACTCAAATTTAGAGTGGTAGTACTCGTTGGATGCAAAATTTAATTCCTCATCCAAGGAATACCCATCTTGCATACTTTTGATAGACCCTGCTACACAAAAAATGAGAAATACATGAAAAAACATGATTGCAATCACGTTTTTCAAGTATTTCTCATTTTTCATTTAGTAGGATCCATAGAAAGTATGAAACCTGGCTACTCTTTGGATGAGGAATTAAATTTTGCATCCAATGAGTACTCCTGCTTGAAATTTGAGTAAAAAATTTGGGAGATAAATTGAAAATACAAGTTGAAAAAGTATTTTTTCTTTTTTCCCTCCAAAATTTGATGATGTAATCAAATATTATTTTATTATTTCCACTATTATTTTATCATTTCCTTAGGAGGCCCATTTTAGACCTCAAAATTCCCCTAATGATAGATCTCATCTTCCTGATTCTGGCACCATGAACAGTTCGAAAAAACCGACATCGTATGAAGAAGTTATTGCGATTGAAAAAGTCCAGTAAACTATAATTTCTAGCTTTTGACCAAGTTTGACTTGGTATTTGCAAAGTTCAAAAAAAAAAGAATATTCTAGGGAATATTCTTGGAGTATTCCTGGAATATTCCTCGAAATATTCCTTCTGGGCTAGTCAATGAAGGACACGTGGCAGGATATTGTTTGCGGGTGGAATGTACGTTAATTGGTGGACCAATTATAAGGCACCACGTGGCTAGCCCTGAGGCCGCCATGTGGTCCTTGAACCGCCATTTAAAATTTTGGTGGGACTCCGCGGGATCTAACACGCAACCTACCACTGAGAACACCCACACCTTACCACTCGGGATACACAGTATTTCTTAACTACTATAGTCGACAAGTTTTATTTAACGTATGGTGAATGTGTATTTGGGGGTTCGGAGGGGCCAACCCCTCCCCATAGGCCCTTAGCCCATGCCCAAGAGCTAATCACTGGCGCATACCTGTGTGACCTAACAGCCAGTGTTTCATCCATTGCGTTCACAAGTGGATGTTAAAACAAATGTTTGATGCGCGGTTTATGTAACCAACAACATTAACTCTGGGTTATGCGTTCACATGACCGTGTTTAAAATTAAATGTGGTAGTTTCAACCTCTGAAATCTCTGCCAACCTTTATGTTAGGCCTATCACATGCAACGACTAAAATTAGTGTTGTGGTTTAAATTTTGGTTTGTTTTGGAGCACACCCCAAATTTAGGGCGAGTTCCTATTCTGACTGGAGTTAAAGTTAAGTTCTCCACAATTAGTGGAGGCTTTTTTGGTGTCACTAAACAAAATTTGTTTAGGATCTATCTTGAGCTAGATTCGTCCATTCTAAGAGTGCCAATAGTCAATTTTGACTATCTCAGAAATTCCAAACTCATTGGTGAGGGTTGCAGAGCCATCAGAGGAATTTTGAGTAGTTTTTTGGTTCAGAGAAGTTCTAGGGGCCACTAAGGGCCAACAATAGAAAGAGGCTTAACAAGTGCAGCTAGAGGCCTTTCTCAGGAATCAAATAGTCAATTTTGGATGTTTTAGACATTATGGAACTAATGGTGAGGTTTTCAGAGACAATAGAGGACTTTTGAAAGTCTATATGATTCAGGGAAGTTCCAAGGGTCACGAGGGCCACCCGGTGCCAACAAGAGAATGAGGCCTATCCAGAGCAGCCAATATCCATTCTCAGAAAACTGGTAGTCTATTCTGACTATTTTGAGCCTTTTGAATCCAATGGAAGGATTTTTAGAATCTTTTGAAGACTTTTGAAGGTTGATATGCTTCAGAGAATTTTTCAGTGACCTTAAAGCCAAGGGGTGCCACCAGGTGTTGGAGGACAAACCGGAGTAGCCGGAGGCCAATTTATGCAAGTGAATAGTCTATTCTAACTATTTTGGAAATTTTGAATCCAATGAAAAGATTTTCAGAGCCATTTAAAGAATTCTGAAGGTCGAATATCCATAGGGAATTTTTGGGCAACCTAGGGCCATCAGTGGATGGAGGCCTAGATTGGGGAGCCATAGCTCATTTTGAGCAAACGATCAGTCTATTTTGGATGTTTGATGTATGTTGGAGACATTAGGAAAATTTCTAGGGACAAAAAAGGATTTCTAAGGGAGTTAGTGCCATAGAGAAGCTTGGGGTAGCTCAAGAGCACCAACTCAAGGAGTCAAGTCTAAGGGAGGCAAGGTTCATCTTCAGAAATATTTTAGCCATACCAAGGATATAAATGGTATTCTAAACCCATTGGTTCAGTTCAGATAACCATTGGAGTTAATTTTTTAACTTGTAAAATAATTTTCCATCTTAATCCCAAAGAGCCAAGTCAGTTGACAAAGGCTCAAGGAGACGTAGCCCATGATATTCGGGTGAACTCCTTTATTAAATTTTTTGTTATGTGTTGATTCTATTTTCTACATTATATGGTTTTTACACATGCTTAATATCAACAAAAACAAATGTTCTTAAAGCACTTAAACAATTAAAAAAAATACACCTATTTCAAGTATTCATTTCCACACGAGTCAAGAATAAGCTAGATCTTAATTTGTTTAACTGAGCGGGAGGTTCTTGAAAAGAATAACAAGTTATCCAACCCATTTTCAGATCATTTTTTGAGTCCAATTTTTATTTAGTGCATTATTTAATGCATGTTGTAATCAGTTAACTCAGTCTAGGTGAGTTAAACTCAGTTGTGCTAGTTGTAACTATTTGATACACTAGTGGAAGATCAAGTGAATTAAATATTATTTAATTCATAATTAGTGATCTCACATGCAACTGAGGTTCTTGAAAAGAATAAGAAGTTATCCAAACCATTTTCAGATCATTTTTTGAGTCCAAGTTTCAGTTAGTGCATTATTTAATGCATGTTGTAATCAGTTAACTTAGTCTAGGTGAGTTAAACTCAGTTGTGCGAGTTCTAACTATTTTATACACTAGTGGAAGATCAAGTGAATTAAATATTGTTTAATTCATAATCAGTGATCTCACATGCAACTGAGATTTACTATTATTAGATACATGCATGTAAGTTCCAATGGAGACCCATTTAAGACTAAGGTGAAAGGGATGTTAACTATCAGTTGTAGGATTATTGGGTTGCACCCATGCAACCAAACACCCATTGGATTTCCCATGATCCTTGCGCAGTTAAGGAAGGCCAAAATTCCTATTCTTCAGGGATTGCATCCATTAGGAACTGCGCAAGCAAGGCAGGTTGTTTAGAGGCTAAGTATTGGCCAGTTTTGTCCAGGACAGTGTGATACAGATAATTGAGCGTTGGATACTTTTGTGAGAAGAGGAAATTGTATTTTTTTCATGTATCCATGCTGAATATACAATAGAAGATAGTGGGGTTTTAAGCAGCAAGATTTCCCCGAGAAATTATATGTGTTGTGGTTTGATTTGATTCTTTCTTTGCTTCATGTAATTGGCGATTGTGTTTAATTTCTGCAATTGATTTGTAGAATCAATTCAGTATCTAGCTTTAGTACATTTTTAGATTGATTTGAATCCATGATATACATATGTGTTGTATAATTTCTACACACTGCATTTCGACTTCAACATGGCTCACATTTAACACCCATGTGACTACATCTTTGAACAATTTGTTTACAAAGTCTGTTTGGATACTTATTTCCATCAAGCATGAGTAAGACCACCACTTCCACTAAGCACGAGTAAGATTTTAGCCCCCTAATCTGAAATCTAACATACTTTGGTACCAAGTATATTTTTGGAATCTAAGCACTTGCACCTCTCCTTCTTTCCCACCTCCCGATCTTTCTATATTAAAAAATGTTTCCATCTTTATCAAATCAACAATATATTGATAAACCATGAGATTCATTCTTTAAAATTCTTTTACCAATTGCAACACTAATATTGCACCCAAGAGTGGTTTGTACTTAAGTGCCTATGACTTTATAGATAGTAATTAGTGTTTTTTACTCGTGAATATCCTAGATTGTTTCAATGGCAATCAAACTTTGAAACTCTTTTTATTTGGAGCTTGATGTTGTTTATGATTCTAAAGTGCTAGATTAATCAATTTTAAGTCTTATCTAGCTACAAACATTTAAATGATGAATTAGATATGTTAAATGTTTTAGAAGTGGTATAGAAAGATTCATGTTTATTCACTTGAGCATTCTAAATCATAAGAATGGTCATGTATTGGGTTTGAAAACTAACATCAAATTTTCATGCTTCTTTATATTTAGAGTTTGATGTTATTTATGGTCATAAATTGCTATATAAATGAGGAGAAATAGGGTCATTTAGCTATAAACATTTAATAGATGAATTAGAGTTGTTCAAAATTTTAATAATGGTGTAAAACATCAATGTTTATTCACTTCAACATTCTAAATAATTAAAAAGAGATTGAGAGGGATCAATACTCTTAATTCATATGATCTTTAAAAAAATTAAATAACATGATTTCTAAATTCAAATGATTTTTTAAATTTATGACACCTTTAACATGAACAATAAAAATTTATATGATTTTGTATCATTTTCATATTTCTAAACTTATATGATATCAACTTCCCAAGTATAAATAACAATCCTTGAACTATTAAAATTTACACATTAAAATTAAATAATCTGTCAAATTTGAATTTCTTATCAATACAATACTAACATCATCAAAATTAATAATCAAAACCAACAACAAACATAACTAAAACCCCATTTCAGTATTAAAATATTTTCCATATATATAAACATAAGTTTGTAATGAAAATATTTTCACCATCTCGATATATACGTGTGATATATAAAACAATAGCAATGTTTATTCACAATTAAATAGTTACCCAACAATCTTTCAAATACACACCATCTCGTCTAAAAAAAAAATATGAATTATGTTAGGTCCCTAGATTACTAGTATAGTCCCTTATTGTTGTTAGTGTAACCCCCTTATTGTTATTGTTCTACCCCTGTAACCCCCATATTGTTATTATTGTGCCCTTAAATTATTATTGTTAGGTCGGTTTGGATTACATTGTGGCCCCATGGACTCCTATATATAGAAAGGAGGTTTTATCATTTGTATCATCCAATAATTGTTCATTTATGTAATGTATTGGAGGTTTCCCCCTCGAAGTGGTTGATTTATAAGGCGTTGATATCTCTTTTCTTCTGTTTTTGGAGTTGGTTTCACAACATTTGGTATCAAAGCTTTGGATTCTAGGGTTTCGCTGCTCCAAACAGGTCATCGTGGAATTTTTGCTATAATTTTTTTTTTACAAAGGTTCAGAAGCTTAAATTTTTAGAGCGCGAAGCCAAAATCCTGAGGAACATCAGCGAAAAATTTTAGAGCTTGGTTCACAATAATTTCGGAGATATCCTCTGTGGAAGTTAGGGCTTTTTCAAGCTCCCGAATTTCATCTCAAAGAGGTGATCGTGGGAAAATATTCATAACTCTCTCTTTGACCATCAAATTGGAATTTTGTAAAAAGTGGCCGCAAGTACACGGACTTTAGTTTCTTTTCTATCAATTTCAGAACATAAGGTGGAAATAGTGATACGTGGCAAGTCGTACAAGTTTGCTCTACTGAACCATTCCATAATTAGGTCATTGTGGGAGATTGCACATACCTTTGTCTTGAAGAATCCAAATCAAGTCAAACCTATGGCATTTGAAAGATGATTCAGAGGGCTACCTCAGGGCCAAATTTCAGATATTGAAGATCTGAAATCACAGAGATAACTCAGTTTCAATATTGAGCTCCTCAAAATAACGAAAAAAGTGTGTATTTGTTTCCGAATTGCATAAGTCTTGTGTAAAAAATCAGTTTGAAGTGATTCCAAGGGCCCATTGAGCATATATTTCAATATTGGGTTCTGAAATTCCTCATAAAAAGAATTAAACACCCATTAAGCCCTCAGAATACTCTACTATGACTCATGAAGATGAATAATTGCAACATGATCTATCAAAATTACAAGAGCAAGTGCACCAAATTTCACTCTCGCAAAGAGTAGCAAAAAATGAAATGGAAGTTTTGAAGAAAGGCATGGAAGCGAAGATGGATGGTTTGAAGAATAATATGGATGGTTTGAAGAAATGCGTGGAAGCTAAAATGGATGACGTGGAAGCTAATATGGAGGACATGGAAGAAAAAATTAAAGACAACATGGAAAAAATGAAGACTGATCTAAAAGCAGACATGGAAGGTTTGACAAAGTTGATACAATAAATTATTCCTAATGGTGAAAATATAGTAGAGGAAACTCATGATGAGAAAAAAATAAATGTTAATCGTGATTTCATAAACTCTAATGTTGGATTGAAGAACCACCATATTCCAAAGATGGATATGAGGAAGTTTGATGGAAAGGATCCCGTAACATGGATACTACAAATGGAGCAATATTTTAATCTCTATAATGTGTAAAACACACAAAAGGTACACATTGCAACTTTACATTTAGAAAAAAATACATTTGTATGGTATCGATGGCTTTGCTCCCGTAAAAAAATTGTCACTTGGTCAATTTTTATGGAGGAAATAATAGCACATTATGAGGATACAAAGAGCAACACCTTCTTTAGCCAATTGATAAATCTCAAATAAAAGGGTTTAGTAGCAGAGCACATTGAGGACTTCCAAAAATTGAATATAAGGGTAACTAATATTCCAGAGGAACACAAGATTGATGTCTTCCCAGGGACTTTAAAGGATAACATCCAACTTGAAGTTCGCATTTGGGAACTTGATTCATTAGAGAATGCATTCAGGTTGGCAAGAAAAATTGAATGTAAAATTATGGCGACAAGGAAGCCTACCACTCACATCTATAAAGATGGAAGTGTTGCTACTCCTAGACGTCCACAACCTACAAGGTTGACACCACAACAATTGGAAGAAAAAAGAGCAAAAGGGCTTTGCTACAGTTATGATAGAAAATACACTAAATGTCATAAGTGCGCCGAGAAGAAATTATTTTACATAGATTGTGAAGAGGAGGAAGAAAATGAAGAAGAAACTTCAAAAGTAGAGGATATACACCAGGAAGAAACCCTAGAAGAAGAAGAAATGAGTCCGACCATATCATGTAATGCATTGGTGGGAATTACCGCTCCTCAAACTCTCAAGATAGAAGGACATATCAAGAAGAAAAAGGTAATAGTGTTGATTGATTCGGGTAGTACCCATAATTTTATTCATTGTAAGGTAGCCAAGGAATTGAATTGTTTCCTATACCTAACACCAAAATGTCAACTGATGGTTACAA
The DNA here is from genome assembly GCA_034641835.2 of Pinus albicaulis. Classification (NCBI taxonomy): domain Eukaryota; kingdom Viridiplantae; phylum Streptophyta; class Pinopsida; order Pinales; family Pinaceae; genus Pinus; species Pinus albicaulis. The sequence continues at coordinate 1,671,669,468 of CM076580.1, read as the reverse complement.
ATGGAGGAACTATAAATTGCTCTGGAAAATGCCATAATATCAAGCTAGCCATGGGGGAATATGTATTGAATAGTCCAATGCTTTCCATCCAAATGGGAGGTGTTGATGTTGTACTAGGAGTACAATGGTTACAATATTTGGGGACGGTAGCTTTTAATTTTCAAGAAATTTTCTTGAAATTGTTTTTGGAAGGAAAGGAAATCGAATTATAGGGTATCGCAGGGAAGCAGGGAAAGATAATAAGCTCTATTGTCATGACAAAGATTCTGAAGAAAGAACAACGGGGTGTAATTGCACAATTATGCTCAGTAGAATTTCCAACATCAAAATCATCTATTTCTCCAGATCTCCAAAAAGTCTTGGAAAATCATTTCAAGGTGTCTGATACTCCCAAGGGACTCCCACCTATTCGTGATCGTGATCATTCTATTCATTTGATTCCAGGAAGTGTTCCTCCAAACATTAGGCCTCACAGATATCCTTATGTCCAAAAGAGCGAAACTGAACGTATGATTGCAGAAATGTTAGAGGCTGGTATAATTCAACCTAGTCAAATTTCTTTCTCTGCTCCAGTAGTGTTGGTGCACAAGAATTATGGGAGAATAATAGCACCTCTAACAACATTATTGAAGAAATATGTATTTTCATGGAATCCTGAAGCAACTAAAGCCTTTGAACATCTTAAAGAGGTAATGTGCCTAGCACCAATCTTATCTATGCCAGCTTTCACAAAAACCTTTATTGTGGATGTGATGCCTCAAGAAATCGAATTGGTGTTGTTTTAATGCAAGCAGGAAGACCCATTGCTTTTGAAAGTCATTCAATCAAAGGAAAGTATTTAAAAAAGGCTATTTATGAGAAGGAAATGTTGGCAATACTACATGCACTAAAGAAATGGAGACCTTACCTAATGGGAAGACACTTCCAGGTAAAAACTGATCATGATAGTCTTAAACACTTTTTGGAACAAATACTATCTTCAGAAGAGAAACAAAAATGGGTCACAAAGAAGTTTGGTTATGACTTTGAAATCTTCTACAAAAAGGGAAGCTAAATGTTGTTACAGATGCACTCTCAAGAAAGGATGAAGAGGTGGAATCATTGCTTTGTGCCATTTCAATTATCCAACCAGATTAGATAACCGAAGCAAGGGATGAATGGAAGAAGGACAAAGAAGTGTGGACTCTCATTCAAAATTTGCAGCAAGATCCTAGTACATTTGATACATTTAGTTGGAAAAATGATTCCTTATGGTACGAAGATCGCTTATATATTTTCAAGAATTCCAACTAAAAAAAAATATTTTTTTGGAATTGTACACTTCTCCTTTAGGAGGACACTCGAGATTTTTAAAAAAATTACCACAGGGTGAAGAAAGAATTTTTTTGGGATGGCCTTAAATCTGATATTCAAAAGTTTGTGCTGAAATGTTTGGTTTTCCAAAAAAATAAATTTGAGACAATTAAGACCTCGATCGGGTCTTCTACAACCTTTATCCATTCCAATTCAATGTTGGGAGGGTATTTCAATGGATTTTATAATAGGTTTACCTAAGTTCAAAGGAAGAAGTGTCATCATGGTGGCAGTTGATATACTTACCAAGTATGCACACTTTTGTGCATTATTTCATCCATTTAAAGTGAGTACAATTGATAATTAATTTATGGAAACAATTCAAAAGCTACATGGAAACCCGAAGATTATTGTAAGTGACAGAGATCCCATTTTTACAGGAAATTTTTGGATGGAATTATTTTCTTGTTTTATCATCCTCATCCGATGGTCAAATAGCTCATAACTCATCTTATCATCCTCAATTCGATGGTCAAACAGAGATAGTGAACAAATGTTTGGAAGGATATCTTCGTTGTTTTGTATCTGATAAGAAAGCACAATTGGTCAAGTGGTTACCTCTCACTGAATGGTGGTATAACACTTCCTTCCATACTGCAGCAAAAATGACCCCATTTATGGCACTTTATGGATATCATCCACCATCCATCACATATTCTTAAGGGAAAATGCTATGGTTCAAGCAGTGGAGGATCACATCGAGCATCAACAAGAAGTTCTCCAACTCTTAAAGGATAACCTAAATTTGGCACAAAATCGAATGAAACAATAGGCAGATCAACATCGTAGTGAGAGAATTTTTGATGTGGGAGACTGGGTATTTTTATGGCTACAACCATACAAACAAATGTCCCTCAAGCAAGCTAATAAGGATAATAAATTATCTCCAAAGTAATATTGTCATTACAAGGTTTTGCAAAAGATTGGTATTATGGCATACAAATTGGAGCTTCTTGCTTCTTCATGAGTGCATCTAGTTTTCCATGTTTCATGCTTAAAAAAGGTTATAGGGGACAAACTTCCAGTTCAAACAATATTTCCAGAACTTGATGAGGAAGGAAAAACCATATTGGAACCTAAAGAAGTCACGGAAACAAGAACTCGACAACTACGAAATCGATCAATTTCAGAGTATCTCATCAAATGGAAGAACTTACCCACTGAAGATTCTACATGGGAGGATGAGAATTTTATACAAAAGCACCCGGAGCTACTCAAGCGTTGAGGACAACACTTTTTTGAAGGAGAGGACCATGTTAGGTCCCTATATTACTAGTATGGTCCCTTATTGTTGTTAGTGTAACCCCCTTATTGTTATTGTTGTACCCCTGTAACCCCCATATTTTTATTATTGTGCCCTTAAATTATTATGGTTAGGTCAGCTAGGATTACATTGTGGCCCCACTAGGATTACATTGTGGCCCCATGGACTCCTATATATAGAAAGGAGGTTTTGTCATTTCTATCATACAAGAATTGTTCATTTATGTAATGTATTGGAGGTTGCCCCCTCGAAGTGGTTGATTTATAAGGCGTTCATCTCTCTTTTATTCTATTTTTGGAGCAGGTTTCACAACAAATTAATGCTCTCATTTATTATTTCAATTTTTGGAAAAAACAAAAGGATAAGTTGTTGCGATAGAAAGGAAGGATGTGGTTTCTCTAAAGAAGGTTTTGGAAGCGAAGGTGGTTTTGGTGACTGTCTTGGAATACTGAAGATGCAATATCATTGTCAAGATATAGAAGAACCCAAATCCTCATTTTTGTGTCAAGATATTAAGCAGTTGAGTAATTCTTCACCCACCTCAATGTAGGGGATTCCAACAGCAGAAAGCCACTCGTCATAGCAATGCTTGATATGACTGTGGGAATTGCTTGGAGGTGGGAATTTCTTGACGGTGTATCAATGTGGGTAATAGATATTAATAACATTGAATTCAGAGGTATGCATACATTTTTTCATTTGAGTTGTTTTGATAAAAAAGAAAAAAATGGTTTATGTACACAGATAGTGGCTTGCGACCCAATGATTTGAAAAATGTTCTTTCTGGATTGTTTAAGCTATATACCTGTATATTAATACGCTAACATGGGATAAAAACAATACATGTTTCAAAAGGTGGCCTACCATATAGGAAATTAGGTTTTCCTACGTTCATATCTCACAATAGTAAGTGTTGTATAAATACTAAAACCGATATGGGAAACCAAACATTTTAATGAAAAAAATTGATATGGGAAACCAAAATCTTAATGAAAAAAAAATAGAGATGCAGAAAAAGATAGAGATTGTTCTCCTTTCCTGTCGTGTTGGTCTTCATGAGAAGTGGAAGTTGGAAGGACCTGTCAGAAGGGGTCTTTGGAACGAATTCGTAATTGAATGATTTGCGACTACTTAAAACGAAAGCCCAACCGTGGATTATTCCATCTAGTTGCAGGTCATGTCGAAGCATGGGGTGAAGGAACTCTCGTCCCGTCATTCCATCCACTCGTGTGGCCAAGTGGTCAAAAATGGTTGGCCGGAGGAGGACGAAAATTAAAGAATGTGATTGGTTCAATTTGATCATCTAACTCTGCAGAGGAACATCTTTGTTTTTAATATTCATTTAAATTAAATATAAATTTAACTATGAGGAATATGAAATTATTGAACATATTATTACATTAAAAAATAATATTATGTCTAGAGTATGCTCTTAAATTTATTTTGTTTGGCTAAGAGTTTGCTTTTGATGTAAGGAAACAAGTTAACAACCCAAGACCCAAAGGAATTTGGGAGGAGTGATAGTTTGTCCCCTTACTAACCACCAACATTAGGAGAATTTTGAGGTCTAAAATGGGCCTCCTAAGAAATATGTTCAACCAAAATAAAATTTATAAGAACCAATAGGATTCAAGATGATGATGTCAACCATGGGGGAAGATTCACCATTTTTTAAGTAAAAGGGTAAAAATATTAAAAATAATAAAATAATAAAACTACTTTTTCAACTCGTATTTTCAACTTATCTCCCAAATTTTTTACTCAAATTTCGAGCAGGAGTACTCGTTGGATGTAAAATTTAACTCCTCATCCAAGGAGTACCCATGTTGCATAATTTCGATGGACCATGCTAAGTGAAAAATGAACAATCACGTTTTTCATGTATTTCTCATTTTCGATTAGCAAGTTCCATCGAAAGTATGCAACGTGGGTACTCCTTAAATGAGGAATTAAATTTTGCATCCGACAAGTACTCCTGCTTGAAATTTGAGTAAAAACTTTGGGATATAAGTTGAAAATACGAGCTGAAAAAAGAAAAAGAAAAAAAGAAAAAGAAAAAAAGTAGTAGTTTTTTTTCCCTCTAAAATTTGATGATGTCATCAAATATTATTTTATTATTTCCACTATTATTTTATAATTTCCTTAGGAGGCCCATTTTAGACCTCAAAATTCTCCTAATGCAAGTTATTCTAGGTGGCCTAGTTTTCTTGAATAACCATGATGAGTCAATGTCCAACTAGTGAAGTTGTACTCACTGTTGATTTAATAACTAAGTTATGATAAGATTTACCACCGTTTTGACAACTAAGTTGTTTGAGAACTAATAAAATTGTTGCATAAAGAAAAATAAATAGAATTTTTTTAATAAATTGTCGAAATTATTTACCAATATTATTGCATAATGATGTATGTCTGATACGTTTATTGCACACTTGTTGAAGTTTCCTGATTTTGTTTGATAAGTATATTGTTGCACTATTTGAAGTTTCTTATTGCTCACTAGTTGAAGTTTCCTAATTTTGTTCGATAAGTATATTGTTGCATTGTTTGAAGTTTATTGATTTTGTCTATATAGAAAATTTTGATATGACAGGGTTTTTTTTAGAAATTTGAAATAACACGTTATTTATCAAATTTTATAAATGTCAATAATTTTATAAATGTGAATTAATTTTGGTATCAATTTTTGACCTTATTAGTGTTATTATATTTACCTGTTGTGGGCTTTTCTCTTTAGTGTTGGGTGTGATGTTTCTTTATAATACATTTTGAGCACCCATTTCCATTGAAATATCTCTCATGTCCTTGTTAGCATTATGTTTTCTTTTGTAACACCTATTAACATCACTGACTTTGGTCAGCTTCACTAACTTTGGTCAATTTTTAATCTTCGTCCACCCATGAAAAACATATTAACTATGGACACACCTTGGTCAAGTCAAATAATAGAAGAAACATTTAAGTTATTTTAATAAATAAATTATGTTTTAATGTTTTCCAGAAGTGGCTCGGAAGCAATGCCAACAGTTTCTCACATGACAGGGTGGGAAAACAGTTGTCGTAGGAAGTTACCTACACCTAACTTTTCCTGAGAAAGGAAAGAGAAACAAAACCGAGAGGGTAACGGTACTTGAGGTAATCAACAAGAAAAGAGAAAAGGTAGAAAAGAGAAACAATGGAAAAGAAGGAAAATTTAGTGTTGAGATTCAACAAGATGATGATCCTAGTGAAAATTAAGCACCTTCACTAGGTGGGGCCCACAGGCTATTTTTAGGTGTATGTTTATTTTTAGAATGGTGAGCATATTCTAAAATTAGCAAGATGCTGATTCTATATGGTTGAGAAAAATCTATCTTTGGATGAATTTCTATTTTTAGATATGGGCGAAGTCTATTTATAGATCGCATATCTAAAAATAGAATGCATGTCAATTATTATTAGCCCTTAATGATAATCAGACAATAAATAATAACTTATTCTCTTGGAGCACTTGATTACAGTGAAATGATGTGGAAAATAAGTGAGCTAAAGGAATTACGCAATTCCTAGGTTGGTTGGTGACTCATGCATGGTGGACTTCGTTATAACTGATTGTGGTAGAGTTGTAACAGAGTTGGAAGAGTAGTTATGGGAGTTGTTATTTAGTTTAGCTTAGTTAAGTGAGTTAAACTCAATTGTGCTAGTTGTAACTCATGATACACTAGTGAGAGATGAGTGAATTAATTATTTAATTAATTCAAAAGCATTATCTCACATGCAACTGAAGGAATACAACAGTTAACTACTTGCATGTCAGATCCAGTGGAGACCTAGTGGAGAGATAGGTGAAAGGGTGTGATGGACTATCAGTTGTGACTATAGTGATGCATTAAGTGCATATACATAAAAATTGGAGATGTAAATGAGGATTGCGCATTCAAGGAAGGCGAGATTGCATTCATTCAGGGATCTTCTTCAGCAGGTATTGCGCAATGGAGGCAGGTTGTCAGGGTGCAGTGAATTGGTGCATGGAGGTACAAATTTCTGCATGAAAGTGTGAGACGATTGTATACTGTATTGAGAGCTCTATCATATGAGCTTTGTATGAGATACATGATATTGTTTCATGTTCCACTGATATACATAATATATTATAGTTGGGTTTTTTAGCTTTAAGCTTTCCCGGTAAAACATCTTGTTATGTGCAATTTATTTTTCTTCATGTGTTTTGCAATTGGCGATTTAATTTCTGCAAAGAATTAAGTGGAAGGATTATGTATTTAACAGTGGATTAAAATTTTTATATTAGGGGAATACACTAATATACATGAATTGTATAATTTATACATGGTATCGGAGCAGTGTTAATCACTGAAGATTGCAATACTGAAGCAGTGTTGAGTTTTGTTGGTGCAACAATTTGAATTTGTTGCAAGAATTTCTTGGTGCGACAGTTGAGTAAACATCGATATGGCTTTCAATGGTTTGCAGTTGGAGTATACACTCGAGGGTAGATCGAACTACATTGCATGGAACGATAGGATGGAGGTGGTGCTTGAAGATAATGTCTTGAAGGAATTCATCGATAGTGATATTCCTAAGCCCACTTCGAAGGATGTTGCATTACTTGATGCCTGGAAAAATAAAGTAGCGAAGAAGAGAAGGATTCTGTTGGAAGGTGTGAAAGACCATATTGTTTCAAGACATCACGGGAAATCCACTCTATTTGCAATGTGGAAGGCTTTGACAAATATTTTCAAAAGAAGCAGCGACCATAGGAAGTTGGCGCTGAAAGATAAACTTAGAAAAATCAAAATGGAGAAGGGCGACAATATTCCAAAGTATCTCACGAAGTTTTTCCAATGTCAAGATGAACTGGGGAGTGTGGGAATTACATTTTCTGATGATGACTTGGTTAGCTTGGCTCTGTTGGTTCTTCTTAATATTTTTCACAGTTATGAAGACTCTGTCAACAGACAAGAGAAACTACCGGATTGGGAATGACTATGGTCGGATCTAGTGCAGGAGGAGATAAAGCAGAATACCAGGGATGGGTCTTCATCAAAGCATGATGATGAAGAGGATTGTGCTTTAGCTGCCAAAGCAAGGAAAGGGAAGGGGAAGAAATTCCACTCAAAATCAGAGGCTAAAGGAAAGAAGCTAGATTTGTCCAAGGTGAAGTGTTTTCACTGTCACAAACATGGGCATCTTGCCACTAATTGCCTACAGAAAAAGAAGAACAAGAAGGTTCTGGATCTGCAGCTGGTCAGGCGCTTGCCTCGCAATTTGAACTTGATTTATCTTTGATCACATGCTTGGTTTCAAGCACAATGGGATCAGTGTGGTATCTTGATAGTGGTGCTTCCTTCCACGTGACGAGAGATAGGGAGTTTGTTCAACAACTTGGAGGAGAAAGATCTCCAGATGCATATAGAGATGGGTGATGATAGATGATATAGTGCGACTGAAATTGGTACCATTGCCTTTGAGAGGGAGTCAGGTAAACCATTTCTGTTATGCATGTTCCAGGTCTGAAGAAGAACTTGGTCTCAGTTGCGATGTTGGAGAACAGAGGTTATGACGTTGTTTTCAGCAATGGAAAAGATTTCATGCGACATAAAACAATGGGTCAAACCAAGAAGATAGGGATTCGAGTTAATAATCTCTAAAAGCTAGAGGTAGATGGCTACGCTGTAATGGTGGGAAAATCAGAAGAAGTGGTGAGCTGGGATGAGGGCGAATTATGGCACAGGAGATTGGGCCATCTTCACCATGGCGCCCTGAATATTTTGTAGCAAATTTCTACTGGACTTCCCAAGGGTACACTTGCGTAGTTAGATCAGTGCAAGGGATGTAAAATGGGTAAGTTTGTGAAGACTACCTTTCATGAGAAGGAGAACCGTGCTTCGATGATCCTCGAGAGAATTCACACAGATGTGTGTGGACCATTCTCGGTTTCTTCAACAGCAAAAACAGGTATTATGTTATTTTTGTTGATGACTATTCTTGTAGATGTTGTATCTTCTTCATGCAGAAGAAGGAACAAACATTCTCAAAGTTTTGTGAGTTTAAAGCATTGGTGGAGAAGGAGTTGGGGAAGCAAGTGAAGGCTTTGTGGAGCGATAATGGTGGTGAATATATCTCGAACTAATTCAAAGACTTTTGTAGCAAAGAATGGATTAGAAGAGAACTCATAGCACCTCATAACCCACAACAGAATGGGGTCGCGGAGAGGAAGAACAAAATGATCGTGGGTGTTGCACGAGCTATGTTGCATGATCAGGGCTACCAATGCACTTGTGGGTGAAAGAATGAAACACTACAGTTTATGTGCAAAACCATTGTCCTCATAGAGTACTTGGCACGAGTACACCTGAAGAAGCTTTTATTGGTAAGAAGCCAGATGTTTCTCATTTAAATATTTTTGGCTCATCTGTTTATGTTCATGTGACCAAGAACGCCAGGAAGAAGCTGGAGCCGACTGCAGAAGTTGGGATATTTTTGGGGTACATAGAAAAACCCCATAATTATAGTGTGTATTTTCCAAATATTCGGATGACTGTGATGCGATGAGATATAAAATTCAATGAGGAGAAAGCCATGAAGTTGTCGCTTGAGAGGGAGCTACACTTGCATGCAGAGGAGGAACTTATAGTTCCCAAAGATGAGCCTATAGATGTGGATCAGCTACAGGAGGAGATTCATGGAGTGGAGGAGTCCACTCACACAGAGCCAAACATCAGAACATGCAAAAAGCATACCACAGAAGCTGAGAGGTTGCAGCTTGATGCAACAGAGAATGTAGGAGTCCCTAATCCATAGCACAGACAGAGGTAGTCACCTGACCGATTCACTGGATACATGGCTCTCATGAGAAATAGTATCGTGACAGAGCCATCTTCCTTTCAAGAAGCAGCGCAAGAGCCCACATGGGTAGATGCCATGGTGGAGGAGTATGACTCCATTGTCAGAAACAGTGCTTGGGAGATTGTTCCAAGGCTAGTTGATAAATCAGTGGTAGGTTCGAGATGGATCTACAAGGTAAAGAAATTTGTTGATGGGAGTGTCAAGAACTATAAGGCAAGATTTGTTACTCGAGGCTTCTCATAGTTCGAGGGGATTGATTATGAAGAAACCTTTGCACCTATCGCACGGTATTCTTCCATAATGACCATCCTTGCTCTCTCAGTGCATATGGGTTGGCACATTCATTGAGGAAGAAGCGTACATTAAGCAGCCTGGAGGATTTGAGATCTTCAGCAGCGAGTCGCATGTGTGTAGACTCAAAAGAGAGTTGTATGGTCTGAAGAAAGCACCCCATGCTTAGTACACTCGGATCGACAACTATTTCACTAGACTTGGCTTCACCAAGAGTGAGGCAGATGCAAACCTATACCAGATTGTGGTGGAGGGTAAAATTTTAGTAATTTTTCTTTATGTTGATGATTTAATACTGACTTGTGATGAGCAGTTGATACACTCATGCCAGGAGGAAGTTGCAAAGGATTTTGAGATGAAGGATATGGGCCTTCTTCATTATTTCCTTGGATTGGAAATATGGTAGCAAGATGGTGAACTGTTTGTATCTCAAGGCAAGAATGCTCGAGAGATTCTTGGTAAGTTTCACATGGAGGATTGCAAACCCATGGATACTCCTCTTCCAGGAAATTGGAGGAAAGAGGATGCTACATCGGCAGAGGTAGTGGATGCCACTGTTTATCGACAGTTGGGGGGTTCACTCATGTATTTAGTTAATACAATACCGGAAATTGCTATGTGGTGAACCAGCTTAGTCAAGCGATGGTTAAGCCTACCAAGCTCTTTTGGAAGGCGGGAAAGCATGTCTTGAGATATCTCAGGGGCACATCTGAGTATGGATTATGGTACAGACAGACGAATGAGGTGAAGTTTCATGGCTTGATGGATGCAGATTGGGTAGGTAGCCAAATGGAAAGAAAGAGCACATCAAGAGGGGTTTTCAGTATTGGATCTACAACAGTTTCTTGGTACAGTAGGAAACAAATATCTGTGGCACTTAGTTCAACGAAAGCAGAATACATGGCAACAAGTCAAGCTGCATGTGAGGCTATCTGGATGAGGAAGATATTGGTAGGTTTGTTTGGTTCTCATTTAGATCCTATAGTGGTTCATTGTGATAATCAGAGCTACATTAAACTCTCGATTAATCTTGTGTTTCATGATAGATCTAAGCATATAGATATTCAGTATCATCATATCAAATATTTTGTGCAGCGGAAGATCATGTTGCTTCAGTACATTCCTAGGGAAGATTAGGATGCAGATATTTTGACGAAGGCGCTCAACATGAGAAAATTTGAATACCATAGAGGCAGGATCGGGGTGAAGGATAATCCCTTTCTTGTTGAGAGGGAGTATTAAGATTCAACAAGATGATGATCCTAGTGAAAATTAAGCACCTTCACTAGGTGGGGCCCGCATGTTATTTTTAGGTGTATGTCTATTTTTAGAATGGTGAGCATATTCTAAAATTAGCAGGATGTTGATTCTAGATGGTTGAGAAAATTCTATCTTTCGATGAATTTCCATTTTTAGAGATATGGGCAAAGTCTATTTATAGATCACATATCTAAAAATAGAATTCATGTCGATTATTATTAGCCCTTAATGATAATCAGACAATAAATAATAACTTATTCTCTTGGAGCACTTGATTTCAGTGAACTGATGTGGAAAATAAGTGAGCTGAAGGAATTACGCAATTCCTAGGTTGGTTGGTGACTCGTTGTTGATGCCCCGAAAATCGTTGCAACAACATTGGGGGATAACCACCCGGTCCGGACCTTAAACAGCTCCTTTTCCGTTTGGGATGGTGGCTCCGACTGGATATAATGGGACCAGTTTCCCGATAGAGAATAGAAATGGGTGAATGAGTGATAATAAGTGATAATGAATGGAGTATTTAATCTATAAACAACAAATATAAAAGACTATTATATCCCGGGAAGTTTCTATCTTTAAGTGCAACGTTTGATGATCTATGCTTATCAATAGGCATATAGATGACACTATTTAATAAACAAAGATATTTATTTAAATAATAATTACTTCATTCAATTAGTTGAATGAAGTAATTGATAAAACATTGTTACACTTATCTCAATTTATATCATTGACATATATATGATTGAAAGAAAAGCATACCATAAACATCCAATAGTGGAAGGAATACGGAAATACTGTTAAAACACATACATATATTCAATAATAGCAAAAGTAATCAAACAACAATTTATATAAAAAGAATGGATTCAGACATAGATAATAGTACCATATGAGCTGCAAGTCATTCCCCAATATCAATCGCTATTTGAGATTCTTCTTTCAACAAAAAAATAATTTCACACAAAGACAGTAGTGCACATTTGCATAAAAGCTTTCTTATCAAAATTAGAATAATTGGTCGAGTTTTATAAAAAAATACACCTGAAGTACAGTAGTGTAACTTCAGATTTTAAGTTATATACAAAACTTTTCGACCCTTTCTAAATGCATGAAAGGGTCTATAAATACTAATTCTATCTAAATATCTATGAAACTGAAAAATCGTACTTAATTGGTATCATACGATCTTGAATATCTTCTTCATGGCAATCTGGCAGTCGGCAGCATGATTCATCACTTAAGCTGTTCGTCTTTAGTCCTGAGCTGGCATATTTCAAGCATCGGCTCCACTTCTGGTGGTCGGTTAAGGCGAGAATTGAGTTGAGCATCATAGGTGGCATCCTGCATTTCGGGAATGATGCATCCGATTGCATCTGAGAGGCATTTGAGGGCGGCTCTCTGGCTGTAAGGTTTGACTAAAAACATCCAATAGGTGTCCCATGTCAAACTGTTAATTCCTGCGATTAATCTGCCAGTTTTCTCCAGCTCTGGGTAACATGACTGTTCCAATGTTTTAGCTGATGTCAATTTACCTGGGGTGCATTGGGAAATCATGTTAGATAAGTAGAGAGTGTCATTAATTAATTCAACCAAATTACTTGTGGTTAATTTGCATCTGGAAACTGCCCTCTCTGCTTTCAGTAACTGGGATTGCCATTCCATAAATAATATCTCTTTATGTGATTCTAGGATCTTTGGCAATTTAGCCGACTGTCCTTCCTCAGTACCTTGCCACTCAATATAATTGGTCAATATCTCATCGGCCTGCTCAAAGTCTGTTCTAGCATCAGCTGATTTATCACTTAGAGATATTGTTAAGTCACATAAAGGTTATGCCTGGGCGATTTGTTGACATAACAGCTTCATCTGTGTTAACAATGCTTTGTTTATTTGTACTGCTTCTGCCCTGAATTCAGCTACCTGTGGAAGATTCTTTGTTTTCTCAAGCTGAGCTGATAGTTGAGAAATCTGCTCATCTTTTATCTTCAGCATTTGCTCATTTGCTGTCTTGAGTTGTGCCAATGCCTCTTATAACTCTTTTTTCTTCTGGACTGCACTCTGATCGATTCTCTGCTTTTCTTCCTGCAATTGTTGAGTTAATTGATTATTGGTTTGCTGTTGTGTTAACAATTGCATTTCTGCCTGCTCTGCCTTCTGCCGTGCTTCTGATAGTTGCGCTTGTAATGAGAAAATATCCCGTCTTTTACTTTAATAAAGACTCACCTCTCATGCCTATCTATTGTTGTCACGAATAGGCTCAAATCAGATAGCTTTGTTAGGTCCTCGTTTGGGTCCTCGTAGGGTCAAATTCCCCTTCCCTAAAACCACATTTCGTCACCAAGTAGTTCTGGAATAGGGAAGGCCGACGCCCTTCTCCTTCCCTCTTTGTATAAGCTACGCCTTAGAAACTGTACAAATATAGAAGAAATCCAAGGGAGGAATTTCTTCTATTTGCAAAATAACTTGATCGGAGGGATCTTTTGGGATTATCTCTACTTCTTTAGAACTGGGTAGGCCGCTGGTTTCACCTGGAACTTGTTTTGAAATGGTCTCCTGTGTGTCTACTACTCTTGATGTTTCTACTTCCTTTGAACCCTCAGAATTGTTGATAATTGAATTGAATTGCTGCCATTCCTGGAGCAATTTGGGATCAATTCGAGTATCTTCATTTACCTTTATGGTACTCTGTTCCTGCTCATTAGTCTGGGTTTCCTTTTGCACTTTCTCCTGTTCATTTGTTATAACCAAAGGTTCCTTAGTCTGTCCCTGTTCAAGCTCGCTTGATTCTACTGCTGGGCTTGTTGCTAACAGATCTAGGGGCAGAGTTTGCAACCTCTGTTCTCTAAGTCTGTTGAATTCAACTAACCCTTCATCTTGATATTTCATTCTGGCCAACGATCTAACTTGGGACATCGACTCGGCTGTGGAGAACAGGTCATCAAACATATCTTCTTTATGATCAAACTTTGCCAATTTGGCCTGTTCAAGGGCATTATAGGCAACTTTGTCGGGATCAAATTGCCTGTTAGGGAGAGTTGCTAGAGTTAATGATTTTATCTTTGTGGATTCCTTCTCTGCATGTTTGAGATCATTCAAGGTGTAGACACCACATCTAAGAGGAAAAGAGGGCCAGACCTGCTTCTTATTTCTCTTTAGCGTTTGTGTAACGCTCTCAGAAATAATCTGATAGGCTATCTCCCTTGCCAGCAGTTTATCAGGTATGTACAAAGGAAGAACATGGGGTTTGGCTTGACTGCCGAAAATTCTTATATAAGTAAAATTTTCCTCTGCAAACCATCTCCCTAAGCCAGTTAAATCAATCCCTGCTTGGTAGGAAATCCTGGGAGCAGGTTTATTAAAAATGGAGTAATGAATGGATAACATGAGGCCATTGCAGATTTGGTATAAATGGTGCCTATAGGAGGTTTTCCACAATTTCTGATAGTATATATGAATAGGCATGGAGTTTTGTGGAGTCCACCTCCAGCCGAGCACGGGAAATTCAGAATTAAAACACAAGGTGTCCAGGATATAAGCACTGTAATAGAATGGGGGAATAAGCCTTTCAGTAACGCGGGTCTTGTTTCTGAAATCAAGAACTGCGGTGGCTAGCTTATCTGACAGTATAGTTCCCCAATCCATAATTTCACTATTGCACGTTGCCTCCATTAAAGGAACCATTTCTATAGTGAAATTAGAGGAATCGTGCAACCCCCATAATCTACACATCATGATCCCAGCATAACAATAAGGAGAACATAGAGAATCAACAGAATACATACCGGAAGATTTATGCTTGTGTTTTGTCGGATTCTGCCTCCAATTCCGAATGGGTTCGGATTCAGTTTCGTTCTCATTTCGGAATTTCTCCAGAAATGCCTTGTCGTACTTCTTCTCTGGCTCAGGCAAATGATACATTTGCCTCAAATCCTTAGCTTGAAATGAACCGAAGATTCTCCCATCTCTGGTGCAGAAGGTTCTGTCTGTGATTGGGAGTTCCTCAATTGCCCACCTTACTACATCCGTATAAGGGAGAATTTGTTCCCGAGCTGCTATCCGATGAAGGAAAGAGTCAGCTAAGTCCTTTAAAGTACCTTCAGATTTTTGAGTCGTATCGACTGTGGCTTCTACTGTTGTCACTTCAGGTTCTTCAGCTTCTATCAAATTATAGGTACTTTGCCAAGAAGTTTTGCCAAGACCTGAACATGTAGTATCAGATATCAATCCTTTCTTTTTATTTCCTAGATCAGTGATGGCTTGTTCTATGGCTGGCGAAGCAGAAGCATTTGCAGTTTTCTTGGACTTCTTCCCCATTTTTCTTGCATCTAACAGCTTGGAAGAATTCTGCACAGGAGTAAAAATAAGCGTAACACAGAGAATTGGCAGTAAAAACCAAATACGGGCGAAATGCGTGATGAAGAATTAACTTAAGGTTGCCATGGATCCAATCCGTAAAAAGATTTAGACTTACTATTTCATTAAATGGCCGCAAAAACCTGTCAGTCATTTAAATGTCCATCACGTCGTTTATTGGTGAAATGATTTGTTTAAGCGTGCCTTGGCCGTTTTGGCGGTTGAGCACAGGTGAATTTCCATTATAAAGATAAGGCTTTTAATACGAATTAATCGTAATATCCCCGTTTTAACAACTTTTTTGAAGTTCGTGTTTTGGCTTTATCGCATCGCATCGGGACGAAAAGGCGCTTTTCTTATACTGGCATCTCTTGAAATCCTCGTTCGCCGATAGCGATATCGCATCGCATCGGGAGCATTTAACTGGTATATCGTATGGTATATCGCCGATCGCTTAAAAGCATGCATGGTATATCGCCTCGGAGCAAACCAAAAGTTCCTTAAGTTATGTTTCCTTTGTCATTGCGATATGCGATCTTGCGATCGCTTTATCGCAATGATAAAAGATTTAATTATTTATATCCCAAGGCCATTATTGGTTTGTCAAAAAGGTTTTTTTGTATTGTTTTTATTTCATTTTCGGACCTTTTTGAATAATACAAAATTGATACCAATTAAAAATAAAAGGGACCCATTTCATATTATAGTGTTGTGAATAAAAATTATATGAAATGGGGGGTTGTTGTAGAGGACAACAATTGGCGATTCGCTGGAAGAAATAGTTATCTCTGAAAAGTATGGAAATACTTAAACTTTTGCAAAAATAGAGTTTCAATCAAAGGCGAAAATTCTAATATAACTAAGTATATATGCATTCCAAATAAAATGAAACTATTTCTTGCTAATTTCCTCTCTTTGTTGAAAATTAGATACATTCTAAGTTTTAAATAGGCCTCTATTGGTTTATAATGATAAAACAGAAAACCTTTCCAAAGCAGCTTTTTGGTTAACTCGTCTGTCATAGGTAGAGCCTCTGCTGCCAGCGAACGTTCATAGTTCCGACAGGGATACCTTTTAACCATGTTATTGTCCATTATCCCATCCATTTGAGAGTATGATTAACAGAATGAATTCAAAATATGCTTTCATATTTTGTATTTCCTTTTACTTTTTCTGTTATTTCTAAGATAAAAATCCATTGTCCTGGTTTTGTGGCCAGTTGTTTGACAATGCCATTCACTAGTAGTAATTTAACCGAACAAGCTGGCTCGTGATGAGACCCCTTGTCTTATAATTCTAAGCCATTACCCTGTTTTGGTATGCAGTATTGGTAATGTCGATTAAACTATTTCCCTATGATCATGGTAAGCAGGCTTGTAATAAGACCTCTTATATTTTATATCAAAATTCTAGAATTACACTCTGAGTAATCATAAACTTTTGGTGAATGGGATGGACAATTTTCTCCTTAAGAGTAAATGGATGACAGGGTAAGCGTTGAAGATGCTGAAATTGGATTAGTTTCTGTTTTGATATTGATAACCTTTTTTGTTGACCAATTTAAAAACATAAAATGATTTTCTAATAGCTCTAAACTTTGAGAAGAGTTCACAAAAATTGAAGGGTGGCTTCAGAATGCAATTATACCTAGTTTCCTAGAAATTGTTCCTCTTGTTTAAGACTTCTATTTATTGAAAGTAAATATCAACAATTGTTTCTTTTGAGCAACTTTTAAATACAGCAAAAGGTCAATGGAAGATACCTTACAACTTTATTTCCTAATGATTCTAAAAACATAAATCAAATAAATCCTACTTAGAACTAAAGGAGAAGGGATTACCTTCTCAATTGAAGAATTTTTTTAAGATGAGGCCATTTACAGGAAGAGAGTCCCTCTTTCCTGATAGATCTTGTAACATGAATGTCGAATGGCCTATCTTCTCACTGATCTGAAATGGTCCAAGCCACATCTTTTGGAACTTGGTGTGTTTACCTTTATCCTCATGGGCTTTATCCCATTTCAGAACTAGATCGCCAACCTGCAACTGTTTAGAACTAGATGAAGCTGAATCAAATGATTTTTTGATTATCTGCTGATGTTTTGCATGAGTAATTTTAGCCTTTTCTCTTTCTTCTTCTAATTTTAAAATTTGATCATGTCTAAGTTGGATAGAAGAAGAGGGGCTTTCTTCAAAAAACTGCACTAGGGCTAGGGAAGGAAGTGCTAGATTGGTTGGTAGTATTGCTTCTTTCCCATATACAAGATTGAATGGGGAAGTACCTATGGAGGCCTTCTGTGTTATTCTATCTGCCCATAGTGCGAATATTAAAGATTTATGCCAATTTTTATGATTCTGTTCAATAGTTCGCTTAATGATTTTAAGGAGATTTTTATTGGTGGACTCTGCTAGACCATTACCCTGGGGATAATAATTTGCAGAATATTTTAGCTTAAAACCTCTTTTAATAGCGAACTCAAACATGGCATTACCAGAGAAATAAGATGCATTATCAAAAACAAGAGCATTTGGGACACCAAACCTGGTAATGATGAATTGATCTATAAATTCTATAATTCCTTCAGAGTTTGTTGTTTTTAACGGAATTGCTTCAACCCACTTGGTAAAATAATCAATAGCAGTAAGGATATACTTATGTTGTTTGGAGGACTGTGGAGAAATTTCTCCAACGATATCCAATCCCCATTGTTCAAAAGGTTGCTCAATGTTGACTGGTTGCAAAGGAAAAGCTGATTTTCTTTGTCTTCCACTGGAGGTTTGACAACTTTGGCATTTCCTTACATATTCGTGAGTATCTCTGAATAAAGTGGGCCAATAATACCCAGCATGAATGATCTTGTGAGCTGTTGTGTCAGCTCCAAAATGTCCTCCAGCTGGTCCATCACGTAGCTCCTGCAAAACCTTTTGTGCTTCAGGTTTTTCTAAGCATCTTAATAAAACTGAATCATAATTTTGTCTAAAAAGTAAATCATCAATGATTATGAAGTTTTTTGCTTTTAATCTAATGGCCCGTTTGTTTTTATAAGAAAGATTAGGAGGTGCATATCCATTTTTCAAGTAAAAGATTAAATCTGCGTATTGAGATTCAGAATTGGTAATACTTATCTGATTGATTTCTTCCATATGTTCTGTATCACCTGATTCTGGAATGTTGGATGCTCCTGCTAACAACCTGCAAAAACCTTGACCTCTCACAATCTTTTCTGGCTTGATTTCCAAGTCATACTCTTGAAGTGTTGTAACCCAATTTGCCCTTTTCTCACCTAATTCCCTTTGGATCAGTAATTGTCTTACTGCAGAAAAAGGAACTATAACCTTTGTATGAGCTTTTAAAAGGAAGGGCCTATAGTGTTTAATGGCTTTATACACAACAAAGGCTTGTTTTTCAACTTCGGAGTAATTTAGTTCTGCACCCTGGAAATTTGAACTAAAAAATGAAATCGGTGCTTCCAGGTCATGATCATTAATCTGAGTGAGTACTGCTGCATAAGATGAATCGGATGCGATAGTATACAATGTGAAATGATTAGAAAAATTGGGAGTGTTTAAAGCAGGGGCATTGATTATTGATTGTTTGATTAAATCAAATGCTTCTTTTTCCACAAATCCCCATTTAAACACTGAATTTTTCTTAATCATGCTTTGTAATGGTAAAATGATTTGAGAAAAATCAGGAACAAATCTTTTGACAAAGTTGATCTGACCTAAAAAAGACTGCATGGATTTTTTATTATGAGGAAATGGGATTTTAGAAATTTCTTTAATCCTGTCAGGATCAATATAAATACCATCTTTGGAAACAATAAAACCCAGGAGCTTTCCTTGATCAAGAGCGAAGAAGGATTTTTTAGGATTGAGTGAGATACCATACCTTTTGCAACATTGAAAAATTTGATTTAAGTCACACAAATGATTGGATCTCTTTCTAGAAAATACAGTAATATCGTCTAGGTAGACAACTACTGTTTTATTAATCAATCCTTTGAAAGCGATATCCATCGCTCTTTGGAATGTGGCTCCTGCATTAATAAGTCCGAAAGGCATTTTCTGATAAGCATAAGTTCCCCATTTAGTTCTGAATGTGGTTTTAAGTCTATCATCAGGATGAACCAAAACTTGGTTATATCCTGAAAAACTGTCTAGAAAGGACATTAATTCAGAGCCTGCTACTGATTGGAGTATCTGCTCCATAGTAGGCAATGGAAAGTTATCTTTGAGGCTTGCTTTATTCAGATTTCTGAAATATATGCAAATCCTAATGTCGCCATTTTTCTTTCTGACAGGCACCATATTAGAGACCCAGTTTGAGTGCCGAACGGGAAAAATAATCTTAGCTTTCAAGAGTTTATTGAGTTCTGATTTTATTTGACTCTCTAAGTTCGGATGTATTTTCCTTAATTTCTGCTGAACTGGTTTCTGATCAGGAAGCATTGGAATAGTATGCTGGATAATAGTTGTATCATATGCCTTTAGATCGTCATATTTCCAAGCAAAAACATGTTTATGTTTCTTTAAGAGTTTAATGAATGCTTCCTTTTCTTCTACAGAAAGTCCTAATCCTAGATTAACGTTTTGAGGATTTTGTTCAGTGCCAAGGTTTATCAATTCAAACCTTAAAGTAGAGCTTTGGAGCTTTGGATTGGTCACAGGTTTAAATCTGTCTTTAATATCATAAAGATCCTCAAGCTTCACCACAGGCTTTGGAATTGAATTTTCCTCGGATTTACCTTTCATTTGTTGGTCATGTTCGCTTTCCTCAATGATCTGGTCATCATAGGACTTTTCTGAAGTCAAAAATTGTAAAATGTCTTCATCGTGATTAAATATTCTCCAATTAGTGACATTGTCAGGAATTGATGGCCTAAAAAGTAATTCTATTGAAAATCTATCTGGGCTATAATCTTCGGAGGGTATGAGTCTGGAAGCAACATTGGCTAGCAAGTCTGCTGCTGAATTTTGAGACCTAGGGATAGAAGAAATATTGAATGCAGAAAAGTGCGTGGTGAGTTCTTGTACCAGCGATTGATAATGTTTAAGGTGATTTGAAAGACAATGAATTGTATTTCTCACCTGTTTGACAATAATTTCAGAATCGCCGAATACCTTCAAATATTGCACTTTAAGGCCAATTGCTTTATACAAACCTTGGATTAAGGCTTCATACTCGACTGTGTTGTTTGTGCATTGAAATTCTAACCTACAGGATAGCATTGTTTTTTCTCCTTGCGGGCTAACCAAGATACACCCTGCTCCTGAACCTTCGTTAGATTTGGAGCCATCAAAATATAAAGACCAAAATAAAGAAGTATTAACAATCTTATTTACAGTTTCCCCAGTATCACTAAAACATTTTGACCTATCTGTTTGTGAATAGTTTTCGATCTGTGATGTTAAATTGTTTACTGAGAAAGGAGATGGTTGGGCAGTGAAATTTCCAAAAAATGACTCATATGAATAATTTCCCAAGATGTTGTTATTAAATGCAATTGGTTGATTTTCCTGTTCAAAATCTGTTACAATGTGGGTCATGTGTTTCTCCCGATTGATTTTTATTTGATTTGGCTTTCCCCTATAGGGTAACCACATGTGAGACCAATCGGTAGAAATATACCCATGGAGCTTTTCAGACCAATCCCTACTCAAGATCAACCCATAAAATTCAGGTATATCAGCTATTAGGATATCAATTCGTTGAACTACCCGTGGATCAGCTGATAACCTGATAGTTACAGAGTTAATCTCTCCTAAACCCTGGACCTTGGTTCTGTCTAACTGTACAATGTGTATGGAAGACTTTTGGGGTTCTATGTTCAGTTTGGAACAAACTGAAGCTGGCATTATATTGGATGATGCCCCTGAGTCAATCAAACAGTTGTGTAGGTTTCTGTTGTAGATCTCAAAGGTCAAAAGGAAGGGTGGAGTATGAGAATTCGATCTATCTCCAATCAAGATTGAATCAGTAGCTTCTATCATACCAGAAGGTGGTTGACCCGAATCATTTGCAGCTTTAGCACTGGGAAGAGGTGAAGAGGGAACAACATTCAATTCTTTGAGAAGCAATTTCTGCTGATGTTTTAATTTGCTAAGTTCAAACATATTAATGTTTGCCTTAGTTTTCTTCATATCATCAATAATATTGTAATCCATTGAATCGGATACTACTAATGTTTTAGATGTTGAAGGAGTACTTGAAGTTGAAGGTTGGTTTTGGGGAACTGCTGCAGGTGACTTATTTGTAGGTACTTTTTCCTTTGTTGTAGCAGCACCTGCACTTCGTTTCTTTGAAGTTGCCTGAACAGGTTCCAAGGTACTCTTACTCCTAGTAGAGACAGGAAAAGATTCTTCATCATTATCTGTATCGGAGTTGGGCAATATGAAATCCCACATGCCATGGAATTCAACAACTTCTTCTTCATTATCAGTTAGTGAGATTGTTTCCTCTTCCTCTTCTTCTTGATCTGAATCTGCATAAGATATAACATTCGGTGGTTTTGATTCGGTTTTCTTGTAATTCTTAAAGGGCCTTTTGGTTGAAGTTTCAGTGACTTGTTTCTTGATTTCAACCATTTCATTTGACATGGTCTTGAGGACCTTTTGGAGGCCCTCCATATCATATGGATCTTTCGAGGTTTTCTTCTTTGAGTCATCTTTGAACGAAACTTTTTTGTTTTTTCTTTCCTCAAGAGCCGCTTTCTTTTCTAGAGCATTGATACGTTTCTCCACAGCAAGTGCTTCTTTCATGTTTTCAGCGAGTGTTGGTTTTGCGGCCCTGTCTACAAAAATAGCTATATTGGCAGGTAGGGCAGTAATATACCACTCACTTCTGATTTGTTCACTTGGTTTGGAGGTCGTTGGGATTTTATTCAAAATTTTATTGAAACGAGCATTAAATTCTTTAATTGGTTCCCTATGCTCTATCCTAAGATTGGAGAGATCATTTATCAGTGTAGCTAAAGATCTGTCATCTCCATACTTAGTAAGAAACTGTTCTTGACAAATGTTCCAACTGGTAATAGAATCAGAAGGCAGGGAAAAATACCAGGATCTTGCTGATCCTTGCAACGTATAAGGAAAAAGCCTAACAATGACATCTTGCTCTGTTACTCCCTTCAAATTAACTGCTAACATGAATTTATTGATATGTTCCTGAGCTTGGGTTCCATTTTCTGGATTAAACTTGGGTAGCCATTTTTCAGGAGCATCTGGTAATGCATGTAATGGTGCGGGCATGTTGACTGCACCAGGTCTGGTCCATGGATCTGCCATTGTAATACCAGTGGTGATTGATACTGTTGTTGAGATTCCAGATGTCTGGGAAGGAATTGATGTTGAGGAGTGAGCAGGTTGAGATGTTGAAGTTCCAAATTCTTGGTGAACAACAGTATGTAATGAGGGAGTGGATGGTTGACTTCGCACTGGGGAGGATGAAATGGAAGATGTGGATGAAAATGCTTCACTGTCAGAATCTTCAGTGTTTTTCTTTGCCCTTTTCCTTTTAGGTAAAGGGAATTCAGTAGGTTCAATACCGAGCTTCTCACTCTGAAGTCTGGTGAGAGGGTGAGGTAGATTGAATTGCGAAGTCTCACTGCTTTGAGATAACTCAGATTTCTGTGGTGAAATCGAGAAACTCTGAAGTTTATGGATGAGAGACTGAACTTCAGGAGATTCAAGACTTAATTGTTCTGGAGTATGGTGGGTTTGAGCAGTGATAGTGGATATCTCTTCTTCTTGCTTGGATGCTGGAGAACCAGCATGCAATTGGGAAGTAGGAGGTGATGCGGAGGGAGAATTACTCTTAGAATGATTTGCAGATTTGGTTTTGCTTGCCATTCACAGTTGATGCCCTCCTTCTAGCGCCAAAAATGTTGATGCCCCGAAAATCGTTGCAACAACATTGGGGGATAACCACCCGGTCCGGACCTTAAACAACTCCTTTTCCATTTGGGATGGTGGCTCCGACTGGATATAATGGGACCAGTTTCCCGATAGAGAATAGAAATGGGTGAATGAGTGATAATAAGTGATAATGAATGGAGTATTTAATCTATAAACAACAAATATAAAAGACTATTATATCCCGGGAAGTTTCTATCTTTAAGTGCAACGTTTGATGATCTATGCTTATCAATAGGCATATAGATGACACTATTTAATAAACAAAGATATTTATTTAAATAATAATTACTTCATTCAATTAGTTGAATGAAGTAATTGATAAAACATTGTTACACTTATCTCAATTTATATCATTGACATATATATGATTGAAAGAAAAGCATACCATAAACATCCAATAGTGGAAGGAATACAGAAATACTGTTAAAACACATACATATATTCAATAATAGAAAAAGTAATCAAACAACAATTTATATAAAAAAAGAATGGATTAAGACATAGATAATAGTACCATATGAGCTGCAAGTCATTCCCCAATATCAATTGGTATTTTAAATTCTTCTTTCAACGCAAAAATACTTTCACACAAAGACAGTAGTGCACATTTGCATAAAAGCTTCCTTGTCAAAATTAGAATAATTGGTCTAGTTTTATAAAAGAATACGCCTGAAGTACAGTAGTGCAACTTCAGGTTTCAAGTCATATACAAAACTTTACGACCCTTTCTAAATACATGAAAGGGTCTATAAATACTAAATTTATCTAAATATCTATGAAACTGAAAAATCCTACTTAATTGGTATTAAACAATCTTGAATATCTTCTTCATGGCAATCTGGCAGTCGGCAGCATGATTCATCACTTAAGCTGTTCGTCTTTAGTCCTGAGCTGGCATATTTCAAGCATCGACTCCACTTCTGGTGGTCGGTTAAGGCGAGAATTGAGTTGGGCATCATAGGTGGCATCCTGCATTTCGGGAATGATGCATCCGATTGCATCTGAGAGGCATTTGAGGGCGGCTCTCTGGCTGTAAGGTTTGACTAAAAACATCCAATAGGTGCCCCATGTCAAACTGTTAATTCCTGTGATTAATCTGCCAGTTTTCTCCAGCTCTGGGTAACATGACTGTTCCAATGTTTTAGTTGATGTCAATTTACCTGGGGTGCATTGGGAAATCATGTTAGATAAGTAGAGAGTGTCATTAATTAATTCAACCAAATTACTTGTGGTTAATTTGCATCTGGAAACTGCCCTCTCTGCTTTTAGTAACTGGGATTGCCATTCCATAAATAATATCTCTTTATGTGATTCTAGGATCTTTGGAAATTTAGCCGACTGTCCTTCCTCAGTACCTTGCCACTCAATATAATTGGTCAATATCTCATCGGCCTGCTCAAAGTCTGTTCTAGCATCAGCTGATTTATCACTTAGAGATATTGTTAAGTCACATAAAGGTTATGCCTGGGCGATTTGTTGACATAACAGCTTCATCTGTGTTAACAATGCTTTGTTTATTTGTACTGCTTCTGCCCTGAATTCAGCTACCTGTGGAAGATTCTTTGTTTTCTCAAGCTGAGCTGATAGTTGAGCAATCTGCTCATCTTTTATCTTCAGCATTTGTTCATTTGCTGTCTTGAGTTGTGCCAATGCCTCTGATAACTCTTTTTTCTTCTGGACTGCACTCTGATCGATTCTCTGCTTTTCTTCCTGCAATTGTTGAGTTAATTGATTATTGGTTTGCTGTTGTGTTAACAATTGCATTTCTGCCTGCTCTGCCTTCTGCCGTGCTTCTGATAGTTGCGCTTGTAATGAGAAAATATCCTGGTCTTTTGTTTTTAATAAAAGACTCACCTCTGATGCCTTATCTATTGTTGCCGCCGAATAGGCTCCAGCAAATTGTGATAGTTTTGTTAGGTCCTCAGAGGGGTCAAATTCCTCCTTCCAAACTACATTGCCCGTCACTGTTAGTTCTGGGAATAGGGAAGGCTGATCATTCCTTCTCCTCTTCCTCTGTCGTTTTACCACAGCTTTGTGTCTCGGGCTATAGAAGACATCCAAGGGAGGAATTTCTTCTATTTGCAAAATAACTTGATCGGAGGGATCTTTTGGGATTATCTCTACTTCTTTAGAACTGGGTAGGCCGCTGGTTTCACCTGGAACTTGTTTTGAAATGGTCTCCTGTGTGTCTACTACTCTTGATGTTTCTACTTCCTTTGAACCCTCAGAATTGTTGATAATTGAATTGAATTGCTGCCATTCCTGGAGCAATTTGGGATCAATTCGAGTATCTTCATTTACCTTTATGGTACTCTGTTCCTGCTCATTAGTCTGGGTTTCCTTTTGCACTTTCTCCTGTTCATTTGTTATAACCAAAGGTTCCTTAGTCTGTCCCTGTTCAAGCTCGCTTGATTCTACTGCTGGGCTTGTTGCTAACAGATCTAGGGGCAGAGTTTGCAACCTCTGTTCTCTAAGTCTGTTGAATTCAACTAACCCTTCATCTTGAGATTTCATTCTGGCCAACGATCTAACTTGGGACATTGACTCGGCTGTGGAGAACAGATCATCAAACATATCTTCTTTATGATCAAACTTTGCCAATTTGGCCTGTTCAAGGGCATTATAGGCAACTTTGTCGGGATCAAATTGCCTATTAGGGAGAGTTGCTAGAGTTAATGATTTTATCTTTGTAGCTTCTTTCTCTGCATGTTTGAGATCATTCAAGGTGTAGACACCACATCTAAGAGGAAAAGAGGGCCAGACCTGCTTCTTATTTTTCTTTAGAGTTTGTGTAACGCCCTCGGAAATAATCTGATAGGCTATCTCCCTTGCCAGCAGTTTATCAGGTATGTACAAAGGAAGAACATGGGGTTTGGCTTGACTGCCGAAAATTCTTATATAAGTAAAATTTTCCTCTGCAAACCATCTCCCTAAGCCAGTTAAATCAATCCCTGCTTGGTAGGAAATCCTGGGAGCAGGTTTATTAAAAATGGAGTAATGAATGGATAACATGAGGCCATTGCAGATTTGGTATAAATGGTGCCTATAGGAGGTTTTCCACAATTTCTGATAGTATATATGAATAGGCATGGAGTTTTGTGGAGTCCACCTCCAGCCGAGCACGGGAAATTCAGAATTAAAACACAAGGTGTCCAGGATATAAGCACTGTAATAGAATGGGGGAATAAGCCTTTCAGTAACGCGGGTCTTGTTTCTGAAATCAAGAACTGCGGTGGCTAGCTTATCTGACAGTATAGTTCCCCAATCCATAATTTCACTATTGCACGTTGCCTCCATTAAAGGAACCATTTCTATAGTGAAATTAGAGGAATCGTGCAACCCCCATAATCTACACATCATGATCCCAGCATAACAATAAGGAGAACATAGAGAATCAACAGAATACATACCGGAAGATTTATGCTTGTGTTTTGCCGGATTCTGCCTCCAATTCCGAATGGGTTCGGATTCAATTTCGTTCTCATTTCGAAATTTCTCCAGAAATGCCTTGTTGTACTTCTTCTCTGGCTCAGGCAAATGATACATTTGCCTCAAATCATTAGCTTGAAATGAACCGAAGATTCTCCCATCTCTGGTGCAGAAGGTTCTGTCTGTGATTGGGAGTTCCTCAATTGCCCACCTTACTACATCCGTATAAGGGAGAATTTGTTCCCGAGCTGCTATCCGATGAAGGAAAGAGTCAGCTAAGTCCTTTAAAGTACCTTCAGATTTTTGAGTCGTATCGACTGTGGCTTCTACTGTTGTTACTTCAGGTTCTTCAGCTTCTATCAAATTATAGGTACTTTGCCAAGAAGTTTTGCCAAGACCTGAACATGTAGTATCAGATATCAATCCTTTCTTTTTATTTCCTGGATCAGTGATGGCTTGTTCTATGGCTGGCGAAGCGGAAGCATTTGCATTTTTCTTGGACTTCTTCCCCTTTTTGCTTGCATCTAACAGCTTGGAAGAATTCTGCACAGGAGTAAAAATAAGCGTAACACAGAGAATTGGCAGTAAAAACCAAATACGGGCGAAATGCGTGATGAAGAATTAACTTAAGGTTGCCATGGATCCAATCCGTAAAAAGATTTAGACTTACTATTTCATTAAATGGCTGCAAAAACCTGTCAGTCATTTAAATGTCCATCACGTCGTTTATTGGTGAAATGATTTGTTTAAGCGTGCCTTGGCCGTTTTGGCGGTTGAGCGCAGGTGAATTTCCATTATAAAGATAAGGCTTTTAATACAAATTAATCGTAATATCCCCGTTTTAACAACATTTTTGAAGTTCGTGTTTTGGCTTTATCGCATCGCATCGGGATGAAAAGGCGCTTTTCTTATACTGGCATCTCTTGGAATCCTCGTTCGCCGATAGCGATATCGCATCGCATCGGGAGCATTTAACTGGTATATCGCATGGTATATCGCCGATCGCTTAAAAGCATGCATGGTATATCGCCTCGGAGCAAACCAAAAGTTCCTTAGGTTATGTTTCCTTTGTCATTGCGATATGCGATCTTGCGATCGCTTTATCGCAATGATAAAAGATTTAATCATTTATATCCCAAGGCCATTATTGGTGTGTCAAAAATGTTTTTTTGTATTGTTTTTATTTCATTTTCGGACCTTTTTGAATAATACAAAATTGATACCAATTAAAAATAAAAGGGACCCATTTCATATTATAGTGTTGTGAATAAAAATTATATGAAATGGGGGGTTGTTGTAGAGGACAACACTCGTGCATGGTGGAATTCATTATAACTGATTGTGGCAGAGTTGTAACAGAGTTGGAAGAGTAGTTATGGGATTTGTTATTTAGTTTAACTCAGTTAAGTGAGTTAAACTCAGTTGTGCTAGTTGTAACTCATGATACACTAATGAGAGATGAGTGAATAATTATTTAATTAATTCACAAGTAGTGTCTCACATGCAACTGAAGGAATACATCAATTAACTACTTGCATGTCAGATCCAGTGGAGAGATAGGTGAAAGGGTGTGATGGACTATCATTTGTGGCTATAGCGATGCATTAAGTGCATCTACACACACATTGGAGCTTCCAATGAGGATTGTGCAGTCAAGGAAGGAAAGATTGCATTCATTCAGCGATCTTCATCAGCAGGGATTGCGCAGTGGAGGCAGGCTGTCAGGGTGCAGCGAATTGGTGCATGGAGGTGAAAATTTCTACATGACAGTGTGAGACAATTGTATATTATACTGAGAGCTCTATGAGCTGAGATTTGTATGAGATATATGAGATTTTTTCATGTTCCATTGATATACATAATATATGATAGTTGTGGTTTTTAGCTTTCCCGATAAAACATCTTGTTATGTGCGATTGATTTTTCTTTATGTGTTTTGCAATTGGCAATTTAATTTCTGCAAATAATTAAGTGGAAGGATTCTGTACAGTCGATTAAAATTTTTAGATCAAGGGAATCTGGTACTATACATGCATTGTATAATTTCTACAGTTAGCGCTGAAAGGTCAGGAAAACTGGTGTAAATAATCTACTTGGAATAAGTCTTGTTAGGACCAGATAGTCACAGGCATGTTGTTAATATGCTACCACCCTGTCTGTGAGGCTAGCTCAGGGGAGAATCAGTTTGAGATTGATGTCAAGGTTGGGTGGCAAAGTGGTATTGCTTCTGAGTTGTGAAGCGACCCTGTCGCGACGGGTAAATACATCAGATAAGTATTTTTCATGTGATGTTAATAATTTACAGTGCTCTTAAGAAAATGAATGTGATGTTAATGATTTACAATGTGTGTAAGAAAAATAATGTGATGTTAGTGATTTAAAATATTCTTAAGAAAAAAAATGAGTTTTGTTCAGTGTGTAAATATTGGCATGGAGAAAATTGGTTATGTAAATCAAGATTATATGAATGTCGTGTTTATACAAGTTTTATACATGAAAATTAGTAGTGGTTGTGGAGCCCTGTGCTTTAGAATTGGTGATAGTTTAATATACGTAATGGAAAACTGATAGGGAAAATCTTGTTAGCGAAATAGGAACAGTTAGTAAAATGTATACATATTGATTGATAGTCACCAGAATAACAAAAGATTAACATTAACTGCAAACAAAGACATGCAAGCAAAATTAACTTAGGATAATTTTATTATGATGGAGTTCCACAATATATTTTTCTATAATTACAGGGATAGGCGATAACCTTTATGAAGGGTTGGGAAGCAGGGGTTAGCTCCTTGGCTTGCCCAAATAGGGCCTAGCCAGGAACAATCCCACAACTCGTATATTTGCAAGCAAGAAATCAAACTTTTACATAACCTGTGACCATTCACTAAAGAAATTAAAATAGAAAAAAAATATCTTACATAATCTGTGATAATTATTTGTAGGAATCATAATTTAATAAAAAAATGTTCATTCACTGTAATTCATCAATATTAGCGAAAACATCTTACAATGGTGAAGTTAACTAAGAAATGAATTTCCGAATAAAAAAACAAGTGATTGAATAACAATTGCATTTAAAGGGAATGCAATACATTCTCATAGGAAAAATCTGTTATAGGAAAACTATAAAATAACTTACGAAATTATTAAATCCAAACCCTGGCCCTTATTTTATAAGGAAGTATAGAGAATGTGTAAACGCATTCAAACATAGGGTTCGAACCCTTCATACTTAGACTATTAAACAAAGAAACGGTGCGAGCCATTCTGGCTTCAAACGTCACCATAGTAACATGAAGTCAAATCTAAACAACAATAAATTGAGTATATTTAAATAGTGATATACAGTAACCCTTAATGGAATCAATAGACAAGAAAAAGCTTTGTTTCTTTAATGTTAGCTATAAACTGATCGTCAAGAAAAATATTCATCACTTATATGCCATATATAAAACTAGCTTAGGGTTTGACGTAACCAAAGATAAGAAATTAAATAATTCGGCCTGGAAAATAACCCAACAATACCTAGGAAATGTGATAAACCTGGAGCTGGAGTACTTGCTTGCTGTGCAGGAGGTGGGGACAAGTGAACTTACCTGAGAAGGAAGAAACACAAGGGTTAAATAAATTCAAGACTTAAGAAATGTAAAAAAAAAAAAAGGAAGCTCAAACTCAGAATATGTAACCCATTACTTAACTGTGGAACGGTGTTGCAAGGAAGGACCAACCCTATCGAGATTTGGGTTTCTTTCCACCATTCTTTGTAAATTGGTTGCCACTTTCACGATACCGACATAATTTAGAAACTTCGCTGACAATGATCTTTGAAAATCGATGGAATACTGTCAATTGAGGGTGAAGGTAGCATACCATGGGGTTTGGCATAATGTTGCAGAGGAAGCTCTGGAACCCTTCCGCGGTGAACACAATGAACATTGTTCAAAGGGAGTAACCTTGGTGGTTTCCAAAGCTTTTCGACGATCGATCCTAGTCGTGCATTGATATGGGAGGTGTTGAGTCATTTGTGTACATCATATCCATTAGGGGAATTTTGAGGTCTAAAATGGGCCTCCTAAGGAAATTATAAAACAATAGTGGAAAAAATCAAATAAGATTTGATGACATCATCAAATTTTAGAGGGAAAAATGGAAAAACTACTTTTTCAACTCATATTTTCAACTTATCTCCCAAAGTTTTTACTCAAATTTCAAGCGGGAGTACTTGTTGGATGCGCAATTTAATTCCCCATCCAAGGAGTACTCCATGTCCAACTACACGAAAATGAGAAGACATAAAAAAACGTGATTACAATCACGTTTTTTATGTATTTCTCATTTTTCGTGTAGTAGAGTTCATCAAAAGTATGCAACATGGGTACTCCTTGGATGAGGAATTAAATTTTGCATCCAACGAGTACTCCCGCTCGAAATTTGAGTAAACAGTTTGGGAGATAAGTTGAAAATACGAGTTGAAAAAGTAGTTTTATTATTTTATTATTTTTTAATATTTTTGCCCTTTTATTTAAAAAATGGTGAATCATCTCCCATGGTTGACATCATCATCTTGAATCCTATTGGTTGTTATAAAGTTTTTTTTTTTGTACGTTTTTCTTATGAGGCCCATTTTAGACCTCAAAATTCCCCTAATGCCGAGTCACATTGCTAAGTGGAAGACCAAGAGAGCACCTCTTGAAGCTTCTCCAAACTCCATCTGAGAACTAGGGTGGGGGTTGTGTGGTTAGGTTTAAGTTTCATAGGGCATAGTAATGCATGTACATCAATTAACCAAGTTTGAATATTGAAAACCATTAATAAGAAAATAATATGAGCTAACCATGGTATTAATGTTTACACAAAAAAATTCCCATGTGGTGTAGAGAAGTCGGTGATGGGGTGCATGGTTAAGGCACTATGTATGTAAGGTCACCGGTTCGAAACCCGTGGTTGGGATGAGAGGAGAAAAAATGGAAAGATTAGGATTAGTCTAAACTACCAAAAAAAAAATTGTTTACACAAAAAAATCTTAGGTTTACAAACGCATTAAATTATAGGCATAAATTTATAGAATGAATATTAATACTGCTCGACCTTGTTAGTCTAGGTTGAAGCTAGTTAACCCTGATCATGTATAAGACTAAATTAAACTTCAAGTGTACATTAAACCATAGAAATGATTGTTAGGTGATAAGGATTGACATATGTAACATAAGAGTATGATACCTAGCGCGATATTTCTGTTATGTTGTAGTCATAATACAAATGAATATTGTGATTTTATTACTCAAATTTAATGAGCATGTAGAATATTGGAAAAATTAAGGTATAGTCTATAGGCACTATATTGGTTAATATGAGTTTGTTAGGATCTCTTAGGATAAGAGATTTTTTTTATGCTTGAATGTACGCAGGTAGTGAATAGGTAACTAGTAAGGTATGTGATAAGTGGTATCAGGCACAATCACAACACTGTAGCATATGGTAAGTAAGCCAAGGAATAACAAAATTTTTTGTGATTACAGAGAGAAAGAGTCACAATGAGGAGGACTAGGCCTACACTAGTGAGGCCATCACTGCGATCTGGTTCAACACCCTACCCAAAGAATAACCCAGAAATGTGGGTGCGGCCGGGAGAAGTTTCATGCACCACCAACGTTGCTATCCTTGAAACTGTACAAGAACTGAAGAAAGAAATGGCAAGGATGCAGATTGAAAATGAAAGGTTGATGCAGGAGCAGGAAAAAATTATGAATAGTTTGTTTGATAGACAAAATCAATGACACCCTATTCCTAGCTCAAACTAGGGAAATATGATGGGAATGAAAGTGTTAATAAATGAGAATCCAAAATTGGAAGGTGATTAAGGAAATAAGGAGGAAGAGTTAGATAATGTTTCAGACCATAGAGAACATAAGAGACTAAAGGTTGAGTTGCAGGGGGAATTCAAGAAAATCAAGCCCCCAGCATTTGATGGGGAACAGGAGGAAGTTGCAGAATCTTGGCTTATCAATATGAATAAATATTTTCAATTATACGAGTATGATCATAGTATGAAGGCCCAATTGAAAATCTATAAATTACAAGGAAAAGCCACTCTATGGTGGGAAGAGATGAAAACTGTATGATGAACAGGGTGACGTGGGAAACGTTTCAAAAGAATTTCAAGAATAAATATTCAACTAAAATATTATACGATGAAAAAGAAAAGTAATTCCATGATCTGCGTTTGGGGCAGCTGACCATGGACGAATTCATAACAAAATTCACCTCCTTATTTCGATATGTTCCCTATATACATGAATACAAGGCAAAGTTTCAATGTTTTATTGGTATTTTACCTCTATTTATAAAGGACCACATATAATTTGACCATCCAAGCACTATGGATGAAGTTATTAGGAAGGCATGTATATGCTACTAGTAAATGAAACAAAAAGGAGATGGAGATAAAAAGTGGACCAAAAAGAAGGGATCTAAGTTTTCACAAGGTGCAAAGGGACTTAAGCCTTCAAACTTTAAAAGTCCCCATAAAACGCAACATAATCGAAATGTACATAGAAACCAACAAAGGTCCAAATTATTGAGTGAATTTAAAACTAATGATCATACAAATAAAATAGATTTGGACATAGCATCTAGTCCTCTGGTACAATGTTGGGGATGTGGAGGACCCCATTACTTTAAGGACCGTCCTTATCGGAAAGGGGTAGAACAAGTTGCACAGATTCAATAAGCACCAATAGTTGGGGAGGTGGCAATTAGCATGCCCAAAATAAATGTGCCATTGGAAGACGACCGACCTGAATACTAGCCCATGATGGTTGAATTTGAATCTAAAATATTTGGTCAAACTGTCTCTATTTTAATTAACCCTGGAGCTAGCTTAAGTTATATAAGTTTTAAAGTGGTGGGAAAATGTCATTTACAAGCTAAAAATTTAAAAAACCCTTGGCTGGTACAATTAGCCACATGGGCTAAGAGAAGAGTATTAAAAAATGTTGACAGTTGTTCTATGGAGCTAACAAGTCAACCAGTCAAAGAAGATCTAAATGTTTTACCTTCAAAATATTATGATGTTTTAGTAGGCATGGACTGGCTGGAGGGGCACTAATCTATCATATAATGTAAGGATAAAACAATTAGTTACTTAAATGAGGAAGGAGTGATAAAATAGGTTCAAGGAGTAAAAATACCTCTGAATTTAAGACCCATAACTACTCTTTTGCTAATGAAGTGTATTCAGAAAAAAGTGTCTAAGTGTATGTAGTTCAAGTAGGATACTCAAACTCAAAAGAAAAGACTACCACATTAGAAAAATTACTAGTTGTGCAAAAATTTCCCGGTTTTTTCCTAAAGAGATTCCAGGGCTGCCCCCAAAATGGACATAGATTTTACGATTGAACTAGTTCCTAGAGTTGCTTCTGTGTCCAGGGCACCCTATCGTATGAGTGTTCTGAAACTAACAGAACTAAAAAGTGGCTACATTAATTATTATATCAAAATTATATTGTCCCAAGTGTATCACCTTGGGGAGCTCTTGTACTTTTCGTAAGGAAGAAATATGGTACCCTACGGTTATGCATTGATTACCAACATCTCAACAAGTTGACAATCAAAAATAAATATCCCCTTCCTCATATCGATGAGTTATTTGATCAAGTGAAGGTTGCAACAATTTTTTCTAAAAATTGATCTTCGATCGGTTATCATCATATTATAAGAACAAAGGATGAAGACATATATAAAAAAACCTTCAGAACTTGTTACGGGAACTATAAATTTGTTTTGTTTCCTTTTGGACTAACCAACGCCCCAACAACTTTCATGTGCCTCATGAACAATATATTCGAACAATACTTGGATAATTTTGTGTTGATTTAAATAGATGATATACTTATATATATTCTTCGAATATAGAGGAGCATTAAAAAAACTTACATATGGTCCTACAAACCTTAAGGGAGCATCAATTATATGAAAAATATAGTAAGTGTGATTTATTTAAAGAAAAAATTCAATATCTAGGCCACATCATAACCAAATATGGAATTGCAATAGACCCAGAGAAAATAAAGACTATAATGGAGTGGCTAGTTCTAGAAAATGTGGCTAACATAAGATATTTTATGGGTTTAGATGGGTATTACAGATGGTTCGTTGAAGGATTTTCTAAATTGGGTTATCATATTACTTCTTTGCAGAAAAAGGGGCGAAAATTTAAATGGACAATAGAGTGTCAAGCTAGTTTTGAGTGATTAAAAAATTTACTTACATCCACCCCTATTCTAATAATTGCTGATCTAGAAAAAGATTTTTTTGTCTGCATCGATGCTTGTAAGGAATGCGTTGGGGGGTGCTGATGCAGGAAGGTACTGTAGTGGCATATGAGTCCCGAAAATTGAAGGAACATGAAAAAAAATATTCAACATATGATTTGGAGCTAACTATAGTTATTCCTGCATTAAAAATGTGGTGCCATTATCTACTTGGAAAGAAATTCCAATTAATGACAGATCATGATAGTTTGTCTAACTATTTTAAGAAACCCACCTTGAATTCCCGACAAGCACCCTGGGTGGCCTTTTCAAGTGAGTTTGAATTTGAAATCAAACACTTAAAAGGAAAGGAGAATAAAGTTGTGGATGCAATTATTCGAAAGGTGAACTTTTTTTATGAAGTTTCATTAAGTACAATTAAAACTGATTTTAAGGAACAAATTTTGAAGCTGCTCAAAGGGATCCTGAGTACAAATACTTATGGTAGCAAGCCCAAAATCCAAACAATAGTGAACATCAGTTATGATATAAGGTAAATGAAGAAAATTTGTTAATTTAGCAAAATAGGATGTTTGTTCCTAACCAAAAAAGAATTAAGCATTTAATTTTAGACGAGTATCATAGAAGTCCTTATCCAGCTCATCCTAGCTACCAGAAAATAATTGCAACATTAAGAAAAGAATATTTATGTCCATGTATGAAAAAAGAAGTAGCAGAATATTTAACTCGTTGTTTGGAATGCTAGCAAGTGAATACTGAACACTAGCATCT
Source organism: Pinus albicaulis (assembly GCA_034641835.2). NCBI lineage: Eukaryota > Viridiplantae > Streptophyta > Pinopsida > Pinales > Pinaceae > Pinus > Pinus albicaulis. The sequence continues at coordinate 1,671,633,703 of CM076580.1, read as the reverse complement.
AGCTTGAATATTGTTTGATCCATTACCAATTCTAGAATAGAAATTTGAGACAATTACAATTGATTTCATTAAAGATTACCTAAGACTAAAAAACAAAGTAATTCCATAATGGTTGTTGTGGATAAATTAAGTAAATCCTCTCATTTTATTCCTGTACAATATACCTATAATACAGTTCAAATCACCAATATATTCATGAAATATATCTTCAGACTACGCGCAATACCGAAGGCAATAATTTTAGATAGAGATGTGAAATTGACCTCTACATTCTGGAAAGCATTATTTGAAGGTTTAGGCACTCATATAAATTTTATTATAGCATATCACCCTCATAATGATGGACAAACTGAACGATTAAATCAAGTGATTGAGGATATGCTAAGAATGTATGTGATGCAACAACCTTATAAGTGGGAAGACTACATACACCTAGTAGAGTTCGCTTATAACAACAATTATCATTTGTCTTTGTGAATGAGTCCATTCGAGGAGTTATATAGCCATAAGTGTAGAACCCCATAAACTGGGGAGGCCCTGAAGAAAAATTAATGTTGGGACCGAACATGTTACAAGAAATGGAGGTAGCAGTGAAGAAAGTGAGCATGAATTTGAAGGTTGCTCAGGATAGGCAAAATACTTTTGCAAATAATAAGCAGAGATATCTATAATTCCAAATCGGGGATCATGTTTATGTCTGAGTAAGTCCTAAGAAAATTACCTTACAATGGGGAGGTTTTACTAAGTTATCACCCTGGTTTTGTGATCCTTTCCAAGTGCTGGCTCGAATTGGACATGTAGCTTATCGACTAGCTCTACATAGTTATTTATGTGTGCATAATGTTTTTCATGTTATGTGTTAAAAAAATATGTGTATGATCCTAGACACATAATTAGTTGGAAGGATATATAGGTAATGTATGTAGTAATCAACTCATTATGTTTATATTTAATGTTTAAGGTTCTGAGGAAACTGACAAATGTCTTAATGATTATGGATGTAGGTCAAACCAAACAACAAGTTCCTGGTTGAACCCTTGTGCATACTCGATTGGAGAGAATTCACATTGCGGAAGTGATATATAATCCAAGTTAATGTGTGATGGCAACACTTTATCCTAGAGGATGCTACCTGGGAAAATGAGAAAATTATGAAAGAATCACACCCAGGCTTGTTTCAAGAGTGTGCAAACATCGAGACGATGTTTCAAATTTGGGGGGGGGGGGGGATGTGACATGTCGTGGTAAAATTGTAAATATTTAATTTACTGCACATGAAAAACATATTAACCATGGAAAAACCTTGGTTGGGTCAAATAATACATGAAACATTTAAGTTGTTTTAATAAATAAATTATGTTGTAATGTTTTGCAGGAGTTGTGACACTTGGGAAGCAATTCCAGCCGTGCCTCACATGAGAGGGTGGGAAAACAGTTGTGGTAGGAAATTACCTACACCTAAATTTTCCCGGGAAAGGAAAAAGAAAAAAAACCAAGAGGGTAAGGGTACCTCAGGTAATCAACAAGAAAATATAAAAAGGTTAAAAAGCAAAAGAATGGAAAAGAAGGAAAAGTTTGTGCTGAAAGGTTAAGTAGACTAGTCTAATTGAGCTACCTCGACTAAGTCTAGGTTAGGACTAGATAGTCGCAGGAGTTCAATTGTTAATCTACTACCACCATGTATGTGAGGATAGCTCGGGGGACAATCAGTTTGAGAATTATCTCAAGGTTGGGTGGAAAATTGGTAATGCTTTTGTGTGGTGAAACGACCCCATGGCGATGGGTAAAGACAACAAATAAGTACTTGCATGTGATGTTAATTATTTATAGTGTTCTTAAGAAAAAGAATGTGATGTTAATGATTTCTAGTATGCTTGAGAAAAAGCATGTGATGTTAATGATTTATAGTATTCTTAAGAAAAAGAATGAGTTTTGTTCGATATGTAAAGATTGGTATGGAGAAAATTGGTTCTGTAAATCAAGATTATATGAATGTTGTGTCTATACAAGTTTTATACAGGAAAATTAGTAGTGGCTGTGGAGTCCTGTACTTCAGAATTAGTGATAATTTAATATACATAATGGAAAACTAATAGGGAAAAACTTGTTAGTGAAATAGGAATAGTTAGTAAAATGTATACATACTTATTAACAGACACTAGAATAATAGAAGATTAACATTAACTACAAACAGAGACATGCAAGCGAAATTAACTTAGGCTAATATTGTTATGATGAAGTTCCACAATATATTTTTCTATAATTATAAGGACATGTGATAACCTTTACGGAGGGTTGGGATACAGGGGTTAGTTCTTTGGCTTACCCTAACAAGGCCTAGCAAGGAACAGTGCCACAACTCATATATTTGCAAGCAAGAAATCAAAATTTTACATAACCCATGACCATTCATTAAAGCAATTAAAATAGAAAAAAAAATATCTTACATAATCTGTGATAATTCTCTGTAGGAATCAGAATTTAATAAAATAACATTCATTCGTTGTAACCCATCAATATTAACGAATACATCTTACAACAGTGAAATGAACTAAGAAGAAAATCATTGAATACAACAACAAGCAATTGAATAGAAATTACATTTAAATGGAATGCAATACATTCTCGAAGGAAAAATATGTTATAGGAAAGCTGTAAAATAACTTACAAATATTGTGTAAACGAATTCAAACATAGGGTCGTAACCCTTCATACTCAAACTATTAAACAAAGAAACGGTGTGAGTCATTCTAGCTTCAAACGTCACCATGGTAACAGGAAGTCAAATCTAAACAACAATTACTTGAGTCTATTTAAATAGTGATATATAGTAACCCTTAAGGGAATCAAGAGGTAAGAAGAAGCCTCATTGCTTTAATGCTAGGTATAAACCAACAGTCAAGAAAAACCTTCATCGCCTATATGCCATATATAACCCTATCTTAGGGTTTGACATAACCAAAGATAGGACCTTAAATAAATCGGCTTGGAAAACATCCCAACAGTACCTGGGAAATTTGATAAACCTGAAGCTGAAGTACTTTCTTGTTGTGCATGAGGCGGAGACAAGTGAACTTACCTAAGAAGGAAACAGACATAGGTTAAATAAATTTAAGACTTAATAACTGTAAAAACAAAAAAAATGAAGCACAAACTCACAATATGTAACCCATTACTTAATTATGGAACAATGTTGCGAGGAAGTACCATCCCTATCTAGATTTGGGTTTCTTTCCACCATTTTTCATAGGTTGGTTTTCCCTTGCACAATACCAACATAACTTATAAACCTCACTCACAGTGATCATTGAAAATCGAAGAAATGCTTGAAATTGACAACAAGAAATATTGAAAATGGCATCAAAAGGGATTCTAAGTTGATTTTCCCTTAATTAAATTATAAGGAAATTGTAATTCCACATCACCTGACAGCTTGTATGAGTTAATTGAGCTGGGAAGACTTAGTTAGCTCAGTCGATTCAAGTTGGGGGTCAAACTGGAGGCATGTAGAGTTCTCTTTAGGTTTTAGGGGGTCCATCTGCAGTTTATTTTGAGTTGTAATTGTTTAACTTAATTATTTGAGTTAAAATCAATTTAACTAGTTCTAACTGATGGAGGAGATAGTAATATGTCCAGTGAATTAAATATGATTTAATTCACATGTAGTGATCAATCATATAACTAATAATTCACTATAACATTAGCTGTTGCATGTCAGTTATGAGGAAAACCTAGTTGAGATTGGAGTTAAAGGGAAGCACACTATCAGTTGTATAATTAGAAAATTGTAAAGTTCATGCATGAGGTAAGTATGATGCCTTGGATGTATTTCACAATCAATTATTGGAAATTTACTAATTAATAGGGGATCAATTTCCCTAGGGATTGTGCTAGCAAGGTTGAACTTACAGAGGCAATAAATTGGTTAAGTATTGGACCAAACTTACTTGGATTAGAGTGAGACAGTCAGAGATAGAGAAAAGAGCTCTCAAGCCTGAGAGAAACATTGTATTGCTTCATATTATTGACTTAATTTAATATACAGATAACGGGGTTTTTAGCTGAGGCTTTCCCTAGATAAATTATTGTGTGGTGCGATTGAAATTATTTCTCTTTCTCGTTCATGTGATTGTGCAATCGTAATTGGTTTCCGAAATTTGTAGAATAGATTCAAGTATTTTTTAGCATATTACAAAATCAGTTGAATCTATGTGAATTTTCTAAATAGTATTAGAGCATGAATCGCTATAGAAGAGAAGAATACGAGTTTGTTTTGAACATGTGCATCAAATTTGCAAATTTATTCTTCAGGACCAACAGTAGATCAAAGATGTATTTCTATGGATTAAGACTCAAATATGCCCTTGAGGGTAGTTAGAATTACATAGCTTGGAAGGATAGGATGGAGGTAGTGTTGGAAGACAACAGGTTGGAAAAATTCATAGATTCATGATATTCCCAGACCCGCAGTAACAGATGCTCAAAATCTTGATGCATGTAAGAATAATGTAGCAAAGATGAGAAGGATTTTGTTAGAAGGAGATCGATATCATATTGTATCAAACCTCCATGGAAGGAAACTCCATATGCTATGTGGAATTCCTTAACAGATTTGTTTCAGAACAAAAAAAAATACAGGAAGCTGGCGCTGAATGACAAGCTTAGAAATATCAAGATGGAGAAGACGCGATACCAGAGTACTTAACAAAGTTCACTCAATGTTGAGATGATCTTGGAGGTGTTGTTGTGAAAATTTCCGAGGATGATCTAGTGAGCCTAACACTTCTAAGGCTTCCCAAGAGTTTTCATATCTACCAGGATTTAGTGAATGGGAGGGAAAAGTTACTAGAGTGGGAGCGATTGTGATACGACTTGGTACAAGAAGCTATTCGATGGAACACCGGAGACGAGACCTCTTCCAAAGACAAAGAAGAAGAATTTTCATTAGTCGAAAAATGAAATAAAGCCCAGGGAAAGAAGTCCCTAGGCGAAGACAGAAAGAATAAATACTTGTCCAACATCAAGTGTTTTCACTGTCATGATTTCAGGCACTATGCTACGAAATGTCCACAGTAGCAAGCAAGAAGGAACCTGCAGTAGCAGCACCAGGTGAAGCTCTAGTTCACAGTTCAAACTTTATTTCACTCTCATTGCATGAATGGAAATAATTGTAATGGGATGCATGTCGTATCTCAATAGTGGTGCCTCACTCCATATGACAGGGAATAGAGATATATTTAGTGAATTGGATGAGAAAGATCTCAAGTAGAACGTAAATTTTGGAGATGATGGGAGGTATAGTGTGACCGATATCGGAATAGTTACATTTTAGAGGGAATCTGGTACCCCACTCAGACTTGCAGATGTGTTTTTTGTTTCAGGACTAAAGAAGAATCTTGTTTCCATCGTAGAATGATCTAGACTTATGCAGGAACGCAATAAAATACATAAATAAACATAAACACCGAGATGTAGCAGGAATAACACTTCACTTAATTAATATCAAATACTGAAAAATGCTTACATATAGAATGGAAAATAAACTATCTCAGGCGATGGTAGCTTATATCTGAGAAGAGATGTGGCAGCTACATGCTTTTGAACTGTGTTACAATGAGGCCCGAGGACCTTTTTATTATTGAAAAATAAGAGAAAACACTACAAGGAAAAGACCCTCAAGCAGAGGTTATAAAGGAGGTTTTTAGTGTTATAAAATTGGCCAAAATTGTAAAAAAAAAAAAATTGCTACAACATCTGTTTACGGTTATAGAGGTTTTGGCAGAGCTTTTAACGGAAATTCAACACAACTAAAAAAATTGGGCGGCCAAAGGTTATTACGGATGTTTTTTTCATCAGTGCACAACTAAGGTGTTAATGCACTAATGCATGTCATCTAGAAGGTGGACCGGGGCGGTCAAAGGTGCATGCACTGAGCCGTCAAGGTATAAAACCACATTGGGCACAGTGTTGGTGATACAATGCATGGGGCTGTTCTAATTGGTCTTGGGATTTTTGCGGTGCCCATAGGTCGTCTCAACACATCGGTACGTAAACTTATAAAAATGCATCGGTGCACAGTATTAGAAAAATGCACCAATTTTTCTAATTCGTATTGGTATTTGCGCGGTGCCCATAGGTTGTACAAATGCACTGGTGCGTAGTCTCACATAAATGCACCGGTGTGCAGTATCACACAAACGCACCAATATTTACATTTGGTATTGATATTTGTGTGGTGCCCATAGGTCATGTTAGCTCCCTGTAATTTGTAATATTGGCAAGAACAAGTAGCAGGGAACCAAATCAAACCACTTTGGAGTCCAGGATCTAGCCTTACTGGGCTCAAAGAGGGCTCTCTCTATATTTATGATTAATTTTTTTAGCTTTATGATTGTGGTTTCTCATTTTAGGCTAGTTATAAATATTGGGGTTGTTTGTTTGATTTTTTTTTTGGTTGGATAGATAGGTTGTGGGCAGCTTAATCCATTGGGCTATGGAGTCATAAAAGGGCTAAAGTGTACATCAACTTTTCAAGGGTTTTCATAGGGCAAGCTAACTATATCAAATCGATCTTTGTGGCAAGATGAATATAAGATGGTAGTCAGTTCAGTAAAGCTAAAGAGCAGTTAAGAATTATTTAACTATACTTCAACATAATAGCAGAGCAGACAGTCTCTGAATTATGCATTCTAGTCTTTAGAGGAAAACATTCAAGATAATAGTTCAATGAAATTAAAGAGTAGTTAATAATTATTTAACTAAACTTCAAATAAAGCCTTAGGATAATAGTTTGGTAAAACTGAAGAGAATTTAAGAATTCTTCAGCTATACTAAACAAAGAAAACCTCAGGACAACAGTCCAGTAAAACTAAAAAGAATTTAAGAATTTCTTAGTTATACTTTCAGGGGAAAACATTAAGATAGCAATAAAAGATAGAGTTAAGGTGCTCATGCAGCATATCTTAATCTTAAATTTTTGTTTTGATATCAGAGAGAATGATTTACAGTATGGAAAAACAAAGGGAAAACATTAACATAAAGGAATAACATCACCATTAACATAGCTCAAGGATCCTGTGAAAGTGCTTGTATTACTGATGTCCAGCTCAAAAATAGTTACAGTGCTCCAGTACAATGATCTTTGCAACTCAGAGTCTAAGCAAAGTCCAAACCAACCAACCAACCAACACTGATAATGAAAAATACATGCAGCATTTAACTGCAACTGAGGTGGTTGCTCTAATCTAGGGTGACAGACTATAATTACTACAGAGAAAATGAAGCTTTGACAATTGAGATCATGCAAGGCCCAAGCCAAAAATATCTCTGACGGACCTACTATAATAATAACTTTCTATTTAACTCTTGAGCTAACTTTAAAATATCTTTGGCTAACTACCTGCAAAATTAACTTTTATTATAACTTCTGAATTTATGTTAAAATATCTCTGACTGTAATATTAATTGTGGTAGCTTTTATTAAATCAAAATTAAGTTGGAGGTGGCCAACATCTGGCTTTGTATTCCTTCGTTGATTTTTCCTCTAATTGGTCTTTTAATTTTATCCTGTCTTTATCTATATTTTTATCCTGTTTTCTTTTTATTTCCTTTGTTGTCACTTGTAATTTATTCCTTTAGCTTTTTATCTGCTTTTTCCTTAACTCTGTCCTTTCATATGCTTATCTTCTTACTGCCTTCATTGTCACTGTAAACTCTCCTTTTACGTTACTGTTGTATTTTCCTTAACTCTATACTTCAACTATGTTTTTCATCTGTTCTCATCTTTACCCCTGACTTCTCTATCTTCTTCTTTTGCCTTTACTATCCTTTAAATTGAATAAAACTTGTTGTTGCTGGAGTGAACGTATGATCCTTGATAATCATTACTATATTTATCTCTTTTCCATTACTGCTTTAATTTATATTTCCGCTCATAATATTCTGGTGAATAGGCTTTTAAATTGAAATCCACAGAGTCTGGATTTAAGCAACTCTTTGGAACTAGTATCATGAATTGTTTACCTTGTCTCCTGGTATGCAGATCACCTACAAAAATCAAAACAATTATTAATTTAAAACACAAGGTTTCTTCAGGGAAGTGATATGGCTTGAAGGAAGTTGGAGAAATGAAGTTTTGACAATTGAAACCATGCAAGGCCCAAGCCAAAAGTATCTCTGACAAACCTACTGTAATAATAAAGTTCTATTTAACTCTTGAGCTAACTTTAAAACATCTTTGACTAACTTCCTGCAAAATTAACTTTTATAATAAATTCTAAATTGATGCTAAAATATCTCAGACTGTAATATTAACTGTGGTAGCTTTTATTAAATTAAAATTAAGCTGGAGGTGGCCAACTTCTAGCTTTGTCTTCCTTCGTTGATTTGTCCTCTGATTGGTCTTTTAATTTTACCCTGTCTTTATCTGTATTTTTTATCCTGTTTTATTTTTATTGCCTTTGTTGTCACTTGTAATTTCTTCCTTTACCATTTTATCTGCATTTTCCTTAACTCTATCCTTTCATCTGTTTATCTTCTTACTGCCTTCGCTGTCACTGTAAACTCTCCTTTTACCTTACTATTGTATTTTTCCTTAACTCTGTTCTTCAACTGTGTTTTTTACCTATTCTCATCTTTACCCCTGACTTCTCTGTGTTCTTATTTTGCCTTTACTGTCTTTTAAATTGAATAAACCTTGTTGCTACTGGAGTGAACGTATGATCCTTGATAATCATTATTGTATTTATCTCTTTTCCATTGTTGCTTTAATTTATCTTTCCGCTCATAATCTTCTGGTGAATAGGATTTTAAATTGAAATCCAGAGAGTTTGGATTTAAGAAACTCTTTGGAAATAGTATCGCGAATTGTTTACCCCGTCTCCTAGTATGCAGATCACCTGCAAAAATCAAAAAAATTTAAATTTAAAACACAAGGTTTCTACAAGAAAGCAATATGGCTTGAAGGAAGTTGGGGAATCTGTGGACAAAGTCCGGATAGTAGAGGTTTTTTTATTTCTGCGTTTAGCATTGGCCTTCTAGGTCTCTTTAGAAACGTCGCAGGGGCTATCATAGTGTTTTAGGATTTACCGTGATAACACAGGGTTTCAAAACATTTCAAATGGTTAATGGTTTTGTCTTATGGTGTGGCGGCGGTTTATGGTTTATCACACAGTGCATAAGCGGTTAGGCAGTTTTGGATGGAGGGATGTGATAAAGCGTCTGGATGACGCGTGGTGGATGGGAGGGTTGAAAATTTGCCCATTTTGCAACCCTCCAAAGGTTTTAAACGATGGGCAGTTGTGGGCGCGAAAATATTTGGGGACTGTCAGATTTGGAAATGGAGATCTGACAGTGGCCGGGTGAAGGATAGACTACGGATCGGATTTGAACGGTGGGGTCGGGTTTTAAACAAAAATGGAGGTTTAAAACATTAACGCGGGGCTTAATATGTTTTACAGTCAGTAATGAGAAGTGGGGCCCAGGGACATATCAAAGTGGAGGGAAGGTATATTAAAGCGGAGGCTTTAATATAGTGTGGGTCAGGTTTTTAATGTAACGGGGTTGGGTGAAATAGACAGGGTCTATTTTTAAAGTGGGCCCCGATAGATTTATTTAAAAACAATATAAAAGTGGGTTTTATATTGTTTTTCATTTGAATAAAATGGGAATGAGCAAAGGGGGAGGGATATTAGCAATGGCACTAGTACATTTGGGGGAAATTCCACCACTTGGTTCCGACACTTATGACCAAATGTCGGAAATTTCCCCAATTTTTTTCAATCCTGCCCGAAACCGTCACTATACTGACGTTTAGAGAAAAGTGTCGCAATACTGACACTTAGACAAAGTGTCGCAATTGCGACGTTTGGAGGAATATGTGGTAATTGCAACACTATGCCCCAAAGCATCGCTATTGTGACGGCTGCCTCCAAACATCGCAATTGCGACACAATGTCTATGTTTCGCAATTACGACGTTTGGAGGCATCTGTCGCAATAGCGACGCTTTGGCCATCGTCGGTATAACGACACTTATATGCAATAAAAGAAACTTATATGCCTTTGCAAAATCCGTGTCACTTATGGTTTATTTTTTATTTTCTTTTGCTTGAAATAAGTCTTATTTCCATGTGGATTGTGTAATTTCACTTTTATTGCATATTATAGAATGTGTTTGTTTATAATATTATATGATACATGTGAGATAAAGGTTTATTATTTATCATATATAAATAAATTTTATCAATATTGTACATTTACACTTTTATGAGGTGATGTTATAAGTAAATTCATAAATATCTCTTTTTAATCCTCATTTTACTCCATGAATATGTTTGGAAATGAAATTTCAATGATTAATTTTCTCCTAACCTATGTATCATCAATATTGTACATTTACATTCCTAATTATGAGGTGATGTTATAGGTAAATCCATGAATATCTCCTTTTAATCTTCATTTTACTCCATGAATATGTTTGGAAATGAAATTTCAATAGATTAATTTTCTTACTATTATATGTTTTACGAAGATATGGTAAGGAATTCTCTCTTGTTCTTCTTATCTATATATATATATTCAAAATAGATTAAAAAATTTATATGAGAAAAATTATTAATTCATCAATATGTGTGTGTGTGTGTGTTGTGATGAATAATTTCATAGTTCAACTTAATGGTTCATTATATAATCATGTGATCATCACCAATGATATATCTTAAAAAGCAACTGAAAAGCCATGTGTACAAAATCGATGTATACTCTTGAGAGTGGTTCTCATATCACTATGTAAATTGTTGTATGCTACTTCAACAAAATTATAAGATAAATTGTAATACACATCATATATGCACCATAACAATTGCCATACAACTAATTTGTTTTAGGATACATGTGGCATTCTAGGGGTAAATTCCATATGATGTGTATATCAATCTATTAGGTGTTGGTAAGTTGTGAGTATCTAATAAATGATAAGGAATATCCATACATCATGATCTTGTAATGTGATTATAAATTGTGTCTATAATTTCCATAAAATGTATAAACGATTTGTTTAAAAAAATCAACACAATCAACCCTAAACAATGCTCACGATGTGGAATGTCATTGGAGAAACCAAAATGATGGTCACATGTCCCATTTCTATGGTAATGGTGATCATATATATGTTGTAGCGACACTTGATGAGTAACTAAATAAATCTCAGAGTGTGACTCATTGTGCCATATTTTTTTAAAGCATGATTTGTTTTCCTAGTTTTTACTAATTTGTTAACATATTTTTTTCATTTGGAAAGCTAATTAATGATGCTTTAAGTAATTAGGACCTAATGAGAGATCATCTTCACATCTTCACTAAAATATATTTGGTAATTGTAGTCACTATATGAACCGCACATGCATGCTACTTAAGAAAAATTGAAATATAAACTATAATACACATCTTATATCTGCCATAACAATTGTCATACAACTTATTTACTTCTAGATACATATGAAATACTTCGGGTAAATGCCATATTATGTGTATACCAATATAGTAGGTGTTGGTAAGTTATGAGGATCTAAGAAATGATAGGGTATCCACACATTAGTGCCCTGGTGAATTTTTTGCATAATTTTCTATTTGTTGTAATTTTGTTGCCTGGATTTGTTTTCAAATAATACAATTATCTACCAATTGTTCTTTATAAAGAAGAAGTACAATAAGTAGTCACCTAAAAGTGAGACATGTGAAAATATTGGTAACATGAGTAACCTGGTAAGCTATAAATGAAAAGTGAATAACCTCCACTCACCAACAGGTGGCAGGCAGGGTTGGAATTTGGATTTCTCTTTACCCGTCACACAATTTTTTTTGACGTTTTGGTCATTATTTTTCTAGTTAATAAATGTTACGTTTAAAATTTTGCAATTCATTAATGACGTTCTCGTAATAAATTAACCCTTCACCAATAAAAGTTTGATTAAAAAAATTGACCGCTCTTCCATTTTCTTTGGACTTTGGAGTGTGATATATCTGTGTCATGGACTTTTAATACCTAAAGTTTTAAGAGAAATAATTGATTCTTGTCAAACTAATATTTCCTCAATATATTCTATGATCTACTAAAAATTACTTCAAAAAGAAAGTAACCTTCCAATATAAAGAAAAAAACATGAACGAGCTTTCCCTAAATTGCAATAAATTTATGTTTATTATTAATATTGCATAATCTGTCTTATAAAAATTGCATAATGGGACTAAGAACAGATCCTCAGTGCATTTTTTATTGTTGTTGTGATTAAAATAATGAGCCAAAGAACGCTAAGGCACTCAGAGAAATCAATCTATGTATTATTTCTCACAAAATCATGTTGAGTAGTGGAGACTAAGCGCTAGATTTTTTTTTGTCCTCAATCTCTCTATTAATTATGTCTATGTAGTTATAAGAATAACAAGCTAAATAAATCTCAGGCTTCCAAAGAAATTAGTCTCTGTGTGCAGAAATTAATGATTATTGTTGACTAAATGTTATACCATTTGAATTTGTTGAGCGAAATTAATCAGGCCATGATGTACCATTTGTCAGTATCTATTTTCTCATGTATGAAAGTTGATGTACCATTGAAAGTTTAATAATTCTGTTGAAAGTTTAGTAACTATCTATCTATATACATACATACATATATATATATATATATATATATATATATATATATATATAATTTAATGATTAATAATAATTAAATTAAAATTCTTAAAAGACAAAATAAAAACCTAATAATCACGAACTATTATGATAATTTAAAAATATAGAACTCAGGTTGAACATAGTTACAAAGATACCAAGAAAAGAAGAGTGCATGTGCATGATAACCTCTTTCTTGACAACCTATGAATGACATTCTCAATGAAGACTCAAGACTCAACTGGATTGGATTGTGTATCAAAACAGTAAGAATGAATCAAAGTTCAATGAATGAATAACTTGATCGAGAAAATTTATAGGGAAAGGTAACTTGACTATCAATCTACTAAACCTCACTTCCATGATTAAAAAAACACCCCCACCTTCTCAGTGGTCCCATCATGGTCCACCTATTGAAAAACAACCAACAAATATTATTTTTTATATATTTTTGCATGGCCATTCGACAATGATTTACTATGGTTTTCCTACTAAATTCCAATGGATGATTATTCAAAAATATTGAGAATTAGTTTAGTCTCAAGGCATAGCCAAGAGTCTTACTGGATAATTATAGATTACCTCTCCATTGGATGATTGTACATTTTTCATCTATTTTTTCACGTGAGTTTCAGTTGATGCTAGATCTTTGCCTTCTATTTATTTAGTGAAGCTAAGAGTTAACTTTGATCTTACATTAATAACTATACTTGCATGAATATCCATGCTTTTATACTTCCCCGCTATGGTCAATGTTGATGTATGGCCTTGCCCCATTAATCTTACAATTAACTCACTATTCATATTAAATTTTCTCCAGTTCAGCCCAATAAAATAAGGAAAACAGAAAATGAAGTCTTGATTTTTCTTTCCAGTGCTCCTACATAATACAAATACTCTTAAAAACCAATTAATATATAAATTGCCATCATTCATGCTAAAATCAGTTTGAATTTTTTTAATGAATCTGCTTACAATTAATAGATTACGTTGCTCACAGAATAAGAGATAATTTAGAACTATGATTTCACAATAATAAATTACCCTAGCAGTTCAAACTTTGAACATACCTTATGAAATTAAAATATGGTAGGTTAATGAGCCAATCTAGTTTCCTCGGAGCCAATCTTGAGCTCGGCCTAAATCTGAATGCCTTGAGAGTGCTAGTGTAAGGAACTAGATGCCTAAAGCTTTTATTTTGTGCTTGTGTAATTCACTGTTTGAAAATCAAGCCAAGCTACCAGCTATATTAACACTACTTCATGTTGGGGAAGATTGGCATTCTAATTTTTTAATGCTATAGCCGTACTTTTTCACTACTTCACTAATCACAACCTTGGAAGTTTGCAGGGCAACATGCTTTATTCTTTCTTTGGTGTTTTATGTAAAATAAAGGATTTGTGAACTTTTTGTAATAGGAAGGGGAAAACTAAATTGATTCTAATTTTAAAATATCAATAATGATAAGTGGTAATTCCTTTATTAAATTTTTAATTTTGAGTGAGCCAAAAAAGTAACTTTCCTTAATTTTTGAGTACAGCTTTGCAATTGCAAAGAGGACTAGTGTTGCAAAATTATTGGTAAGTGGAAATTAAAGGGCGTAAGAACATTTTTGAAAAAATTTCAAACGCCAAAATTAAGTCTTCTATCCTTCCTAGCATGTCACGGAAAATGGGAATCCATAAATTCTAGTCGTCAAATACGTGCAAAATGCCTTATGACGGGCAAAATGGAGGACTGGTCCTATGCTGCTACATGAGTTGGGGTTTCATGTGGCAGCAGGGAACCTTGTATAGTTTTTCAAGGATAGGAAAGGAGAATATTGTCAGTTAATCATCACATGAAACCTCATCACCATTTGAAAATTGTGTCATAATTTGAAACAATAAGACTACCCAACTATTTCATTATTTAATTTAGATTGTGTAATACAAAAAAATATCCTAGATAACTTAAATAATGTAAGCACTTTTGCAAAAATTTAGTGGGGAGAACCTTCAATTACATTTATTTTGAAGATCCACTTGCATTTTAAGTCATTTTAATTAGTCTTTCATGGCTATTCTAGTAAAAATTTCAACCTCTTGTAGAAATTTTTTTGTCACCTGTATTAGAAATGAAAAAATCAAATGTATATAAAAATGATTTGAAATGCAAAAATCAAATGCGCGCTACATAAAAATGATTTTATTAAAAACTACATTAACGTCTGATATCACGTGCACATTCGCCCTCAGCTCTTGCAGAACAGCATTCACCCTCATCATTTGCCCTCAGCTCTTGTAGAATAGCATTCACCCTCATCTCTTGCAGAACAGCATTCGCCCTCAGCTCTTGCAGAACAACATTCGGCCTCAGCATTCGCCCTTAGCTCTTGCAGAATAACATTCGCCCTCAGCTCTTACAAAATGGTAAGTTCTTATTGCAGGCCCTTCCTCCTATAGTAGGGTTGACTCTATTTGGGTTTTTTTGGTCAATTCCATTAGATTTTGTTAGGCTATAGGGTTCTCTCTAGATGTCTTCCAATGTTCTTTCGGATGAGTTTCAAAGCGGATGTGTAAGATGTGTTTGTGCTTGCATGAATTTGACACCACCAGTTTCATGAAGTTTAAGCTATGGATTTTAGTTCAACAAACTCATCCATCTCAACACCCAGTAACGAATTGCCCTTGGTCTGATCTATATTGAAGGTGAAGTGCAAAGTGGTAGAGAATGGGAGATCGAAAGTCATCAAATTTATCACAAGGGTAGTACTCCAGATCGAAAGTGATTAGCTTTAGTTCTCCAGATTTGGGGATTTTCTGATATTTGGGGATTTTCTGATGACATACCAAAGGTCACATCCATACAACCATATCAAGGTCAATGTTGAGATCATTCTCATATAGATATAGGCCACTAATATATAGGGTTAATATCATCATCACTATCCATGGAAATCGAATGGTTACAAAATCTGTGATTGTGGTTGGCTCATTTATAATTATTACCCATTTACAGTAGAGCACAGAAACACTAAATATGGCCCAAGCAGAGCCTTTACAATAGGCAATGGAATTGCAGCTGCTTCATCAATAACCAATAGCTCCACTTGAGAAAACTTTTCATAATCTTGGGGCTGGATATACTGCAGAGCAAACAATTGTAGTTATCATTTGTGCTCCAATATATTAATATAATTTTTACATTGAATTGAAGAAAGGGAAACAAGCAAATGCTAGCCATCATACAATGCTTTGACATAAGAGTTTTGAGTGACATACTTGAAAAAAGAACTCATCCACTGATATTTATAATCATTTGAGTTATTCAAGTTAAACACAATTTCAAGAATCAAGATTCAATACCCTCTATTATCTTCATCACCCAATACAAGATTTAAATTTTTCCCAAAGAAACGCTTATTAAATTGGCAGCCATTATTTCTCCCTGCTTTTAAAACCCTACATTTAAATGAAAACAAGCATTGCATTTCAACTACAAAAATATATTAGTGTTCAAGTGTACATGTGTGCATCACTTGTGTAGGGTATTCCTTTTCCACTTCACATTATCCAAGAATGTGTGCAGTATAGTTCATATTTTTTGTGATTTAGATTATCTTGAAAAAGGAAAGGTAAATTATTTCCCATGGAAAAAGAAGGTTTTCCCTTTTTACTACTGGAAATGGTACAACAAAGTTCCATTTCTACCTGAAACTCCTATGAAACAAGAACCAAATAAAGGCCATGTCCTCAATGGACATCATTTGGCTTTGAAAATGGCCATTGCAC
Source organism: Pinus albicaulis (assembly GCA_034641835.2). Taxonomy (NCBI): domain Eukaryota; kingdom Viridiplantae; phylum Streptophyta; class Pinopsida; order Pinales; family Pinaceae; genus Pinus; species Pinus albicaulis. Next base: position 1,671,617,258 of record CM076580.1, on the reverse strand, counting down.
TGTGTTGTTTCTTATATTACATCATGATAGTTTCTTAGGTCATTTCTTGTTTCTTGAGATGAAAAACAACCAAAGAAATCGTGAAGATCCTTTCAAGAAATAAATGATCATTTCTCAATCATATCTCAACTATTTTTTATTTTATTCAGTGGTTGCTTACTTTGAGAGAAATTTGACACTTTTATAAGGAATATAACATAAAAACACAAATGGGAAGGAATTGATGAGGTAGATGACCTTTAGTTGTTGTCAATTAAGAATTGATAATACACGATGCATGTTCTGTACTACAAACTAGATTCCTTCATGGAGTTAGGACACAGAGTATTGAATCAAAGTTGTAGTTTCTAACTTCTTGTATTGGTTCATCAATCTTGAAACTCAGACATTGCATGTCTTCATTGCTTCATGTTTGAATAATTTGCATCATATCGTACAATAGGAAATTAGGAATTATGATTATTATTACTTTATGGATCTCTTAAGTTACTTTTAAGTTTGCATGGTTTAGTGTGAAATTATTCTAGTGTGCCCCTAGGCCCAGGTGAAGGAATGCCAAGGACTGAGAACCCTAGTTTTTAAATGGTATTGTTTCTTATACCCAAAAACCCTCAACATCACTTCTTATTAGTTCTTAACAATAGTGTTGTAAACAATTTGAGAATTGATATAGCAAAATCTCGCACTTCTCAAGATAAAGTCCTAAAGCTAAAGTGTGATACCATGTGTAATTCAATAGCCCCATTGTCACCTCACCAACCTCTTTTCACTTCGGGCTAGCTCTCCTCCAACTCAAGGGGGACTCTCCCTAGTAGATGTTAGGATCTAATGGCCCAACCAAACCAAGTCAAGAGCCCCCTAACTCTCTATGTTTACTACTATCAATCAAAATATTGAACAATAGGGTCAGACATGCATCCCGAAGATAAAATTGCCAGGGTATTTTTGGGTAATTTCAAAGGGAAAGTCCCCAAACACATATAATCAAGGAATTATAACATGATTTCAAACATTAAATATCAACAAAATCGTTTAAAGGATATTGAAAGGAAAAAGGTGATGGAACATAGAAAGTGCCTTACTTAAATGCTCTAAGGATTTTTCAATAGTTGCTCCAAAAGCTTCACTTCAAGGCCCTTCAAGATCGTCTCCAACAATGCTATACCATCACCTTCAACAATGTTGCTCATGTTGCTCCAAAAATGTCCTCAAGGTCTTCACAACAAGTTTACTAGAAGTTGCTCCAACAATATATTCAATCATTGTCAACTCGTCTCTTGTTTGGGTGCCTTAATGTGCAATGACATGTTTCCAGGACTGAATTCAATGCAAGGCATATTTGAAACTCTAACTCTGTCTTCCGGTGTCTTATTAGAAATTATTTCAGTTTTCATTTTGTGTTCTCAAGTTAGATATTGTTTTCAAGTTTTTACATTTATAATTTTATTGCAATGTGGCAGACTGATTAGGGCAGTACAGGAACAACCCCGAGATAGGATGATCGCGGAAAGAGGCCAGCGGAAGAACATGTAAAGTGCCAGCATTGCTCTATCTTCAGGTATTTTAGTTATTTACATAATTGAAATAATATTAATTTTGTTCAAATATGCAGACACCTAGCCATGGTGCGCCTGATGATTCCCTCTATGAGGAAGAGCTTTCTTCATCCCTATCTCCAGTGCTCTTGTTGCGAAAAAAGGCATGAAATGCAAGGTCAGAATTTGATACTTTGATAGACGTGCCTCAAACACCTAAAATAGAAGAGAGGATAAAACAACTTATGACCCAGCTAGAAACATATCAGGTAATAATAAAAAGTGAAAAGGATATTTTTTTTGTTCTGCATGAGATGAATTTTGATAGTTTGATTTTTAATTTTTACATTGACTAAACTAACAAAAAGTTCTTTTGTATGTATCATTTTCTAACACTTGCTGAACCTGGTGTTGGTGTTAGTGGGACACAAGGGAAAGAGATTGCCCAGCAACCCTCTCGTACACCTTCTACTCCTTTAGGTGCCAGCCAAGAAACACACCTTGCCCAAGCAGACACCCATCCAACAACTGAACGTGTTGGCAGTGATGAGGCTGATATGGCCAACTAAATTATTTCGTTTCCTGGAGCTACACGTGTCAGCTCCATAGGGACCATTAATGGCACATTCTTGGTGAACGATGAAGGTGTCCCTATAAAACATGTACAAATCCCAGGTAAATTTTAATATTTTAACTATTTCATGTACTCTATCTAAAACATATTTATCATGATTTTTATTTTTAAATTAATGATAATATCTTTTTTTTTTCTGTGTAGGAAACAATGAGTTCTACAGGTTTTTGGAGAGCCATGCGTTGGTAATTTTTGGTCCAACCATACACACAAGGTGGAATTCCTAGAATTCCAACCTGAAAAAATAACTTCTAGATTATCTAAAAGCCCTTTTTGGGGTCGGCACATTTGATAGAACAACGATGGCTCAGGTAGCTGGCAAATATTTGAAATATACCAGGGACACCTATAGTATGCAATTGCAATTTAACCCTAGATACGAGCGTCCTCTCAAAGTTCCAGAGAGTGAGTGGAGAGCACTCATCCATGACGGAAAAGAGAAAAGGGAAAAGAAAGAAGGAAAAATGCCAACTGGACCCGCAAGGTAAATTACAACTTTAATTCAATAGCTTTAATTTTCTCTATGTCTAAAATAAAAGTGTGCTACATCATATCTAACTTAAATATTTTGATGATAGGTTGCCTGACACCTCGAAAGCAACCAAAGCTAGGATTGAAAAAAAGGGCCATCACAAGCTAGGCCAGGGCGGCTACTTGAAATTAGCCGCAAGAATTGTAATTAAGTAGCTAAACATCTTATAATTAATTGTATCGCCTTCCAACGTTTTTGTAATCCTATCAAATATGATTAAAAATACACAATCATATGTAATATATGGTGATGACTTCGGAACAGAAACTATAGAGGAAGATGAAAATATCGCTTTCCATTTCGGCTATCAAGTCGTAGTTGAATGTCACAGAAGCTTGGTGCAGGTCCCAAGATCCAGAATGCCTGATAAGGTAAAACATTAACCTTTCAATATTTTTGTTTTCGTCCATAAATTTAATGTCTAACAAATTTTTTTAAATCAGGGGAGCAGCACTACCGACGAGGCAAATAACCCAGTTTTAGAGCCAGATGTAGATGATCCTCTCGTGCAACCTGATCATTGTAGTGGGGACCAGGCCGACAATGCTGCTATCAGTGAGGGCCGTGACGATAATTAATTTACACTTATAATTTTTTCTAATTATACCTTGATGGTTGTCCTTATAACGTTTTTTGTTTAAATGACAGAGAATGTTTCCCTTGAGGATCTTACCACCAGAGAGGAAGACAGGGCAACAGTCCCAACGGCGACAACTGGTGCACCAGGTAAATAATCTCATTGCAATTTTTTTTATTAATATTAGCGAACTATTTCAATGATATTTAAAAACTGACAATTAAAATTTAATATTATTTGTTTTTGTAGGCAATGCCCCATCACTGGATGAGACCAGACATCGTCACTACGCAAATAGGTCAGTAGTGCGGGTCGAAAGGCACGAAACAAGAGCAGAGCACATTGATATTGATGATGTAATTAGGAGCTTTAAAAATAGGAAGAAGAAAAAGAAAATTTGATAATGTAAAATATTGTATTATTATAATACAAACGTTACCATACTTGGAATGTTTTTTGCATTATATAAAAAATTCATTTATCATACTATTTTTATGTCAAGCATTAATTTCAATGTTTCCTTGCGTACTTTTTCTTGAATTGTTTTTTTATTAGTTATTGAATATTTTTTTTTATGCTCATGAAAGTAAAAAATGAAATATAGATTGGGTATTGGGGAATTGAGAATGATGTGAGGGAGGGGAGAGGGGCCATAAGAGCTTCCACCTTCACGTGGTTGGCCCTATTTAGTAGAGAATAATTTATTGGAGTGATTTAATCTTGGAGAAAACCTCCCTCGATCCAACATAGCAACAAAAAAGTCATTGTTTACTTAGTTGCTACTCTTTCAGATCGTGAGAGGCTTGTTCCAAGTTCATGCAACTCCAATAAATTGTTCTTGAAATGAAGAGGAGCTTATTCAGGTATGTTTTGACATTTTCAACATATGTTCTAACATTATCATAAGAATGCATCTTAGAGTAAAAAATACTACATCAATTACTTGTATTTACTATATAGATAATGATGGATTTTGATTGACTTGGCAGTGCAGGTACAAATCCTCTTGCATCATGAGCAATAAAACTTGTCAACTAGGGTCATGTCCAAGATATTTTTGCTTGTGCGCTTGACCAGGTTCGTAATGTCACATTTTGTAAGTTCCTTTACAGTTCATAATTCAATATTAAGCTTGTTCATGATTATTATCTAGGTTTTTTGTATGTGTGTTTTCATCTATTTGAGTGTAAGCAAATCTGCATGTTTCCTGTTGTTCACTATGATTTCTCCCATTACCACTCCCAGGATGAATCTGAATTTATTGTTACATAGGTTACTTTATTGTTACTATGATTTCTCCATTTACGATTTCATAGGTTACATCATGTAAAGTTGTCAATCTCGGGTTGGTGATGAGCTTTAGTTCTCCAGATTTGGGGCTTTTCTGATATTTTCTCCCTCATGTCATTCCTGCATCACCTCGTTGTTTGAGCATGCCAATTGTCTGCCACTTGTACCAATTGGCACATGTCAATCTCTGAGTGGTGCCACATTTCACCTATTTTCGGCCCACTTGACCACCTAAAAAACTCAAATCCACACACCATGTGTCTTTATCATGGAGTGCCACATGTCCTAGATATTTAGGCCGATAGGCCTTCTGTTATGAAAGAGATCAATTTTTTTTCGTCAACACTTCTTATCTAGGCACGACACTTGTTACTTGTTTAATCTGACGGTCACAGTCTCTTGGGTTACCTTCTAGGTTTGACATACCACTGGTTTCTGGTATATTTCCATGGAATCGGTCTGAAAATACCAACAACAATCCACACACCTGCAACTATCGACAGACTTGCCATTTTAGTAGTTGCATTTCCGCAACTGCCAATACACCTGCCGTTTTAGTTACTGCATTTCGGCAACTGCCAATACACCTGCCGTTTCATTCTCCTAGACTCTGTGTATGCATATTTTTCATATAATTTTATCACGAATTTGGCTACACTGCTTTGACATGCCTTTGAATATTTATGCAGGTTAGAAGACATTTCAGGCCAGAGCTATTGAATAGAATTGATGAGATAGTTGTATTTGATCCTATTTCTCATGATAAGCTCAGAAAATTTTCTAGACTACATATGAAAGATGTAGCGATTCGTCTCTCAGAGAGAGGTGTTGCTTTAGGGGTTACAGATGCTGCTCTGGATCTTGTTCTTCAGGAAGCCTATGATCCTGTAAGTAATCACTTTGTTTTTCTTTCTTTCTTATTTAGAGTCTATCTTGCCAGGGGATGTGCCCGTTATGGTTTGTTATGAGACCGTTGTCAATTTCATCACCATCCCTCATAATATGTTTGATTGTGTTTATAAATAATAAACAATTATTACACCAAAAAATAAGCAATGAACTGTACTATGAGTAATATGATATCTTGAAATAATTCTCATTATAATTTCATAACCTCTGATCTCACTTGGTGGTGTCTATATCACTAAGTGTGTCTTTGTTAAAATTATAGTTACAGCAGACAATGAACAATCAACTGCACTGTGAGTGATATCTTGTAATAATTCTTATTATAATTTCCTAACCTCTACTCTCACTAGGTGTCTATATCACTAGGTGTATCTATTTTAAAATTATAGTTTCAATGGTGGATAAATTGTTATCTTAAAATTATAGCTTTGATGGTGATACCTTGTGATTGATAATGTAGTTTGAAGCAGCTTTGGCTTTGACTAATATAGTCTCAGGAACCTCTGAGAATACAAAGGTTGTGATTGATTATGGGGCACTACCTATATTTGTGGAACTTCTTACCTCTGGGAATGATAATGTTCGAGAACAGGTAGCACGTTTATTTTAGAGGCATAAAATTATTCTTCCCAACTATCTTTATATGTCTGTAATTTTGGAATTTGATTTAAAAAACTAGTACCCAACTTTGAGTTCGACTGGTGTTCGTGTAAGGTTGTTTGGACTTTGGGAAATATTGCTAGAGACTCTGCAACATTTAGGGATCTTGACCTCAGTCATGGAGCTCTGAGGCAGGTGCTTGCCCAGTTGAATGATACTGCCATAATTTCAATGATAATAAATGCTACATGGGCTCTGTCAAATTTTTGTTGTGGTAAACCCCAACCACTATTCGAACAGGTAAGAAGAATACATTTTCTGCCTCTTCTTCTTAGTTCGCAGATACTGTGGATTTTTTTTATAGATCTTGGTGCTTGGTAGATTTGGACGTAATATAGACCTAGGCGCTTGTTCATTACAATGACTCTGTCATCAGGTTTTAGAAAATGCTTAGAAATTTGGGTTTCACAAGGGGATTACCCTTCCTTGCAATTATCGATTATCAATCACATTCAAAAAGAGTCTTTCATAGCATTGTTGAGCTCTTTGTAGGTGAATTTTCGAGGCAATTTCACAATATCTGAACTAAATTTTTCTGTCCTTTTCAATACTCTTTGCTTGTAACAGAACCAGACAAACAATCTAGTGGCCAATGCAACAACAACAACACCTCCTGTTTCAATGCCTGCAATTCACCCTCTCTGCATGCATGAATGAATATGGCACCCTCTTTTGTGAACAGGTATTGGAGCTGAAGGTATTGGTTTCCATTAGGATCATGGAATTCAACATCCAAAATAGTATCAAATTCCACTGCAATAGTATTCACCGGCGAGGGAAACAGTTCATTGAGACCTATTGGACTCATCACCCCCAAATAGCCTCCAGGGCTACCTAGAGTGTGATCATCTAGAGCAATAAAAAATGTTGATCCATCCCCAATTGAAACAAGAACAGGACCCACATTGGTTACAGAAAACGAGAAACACATTTTGAAAGAAGAAGAAACCTTTGTATTAGGGTCCAGAAATCTAACTGGTCTATTGTACAATGCCCTACCTGCACTTCAAATTGGTACTCCCAACTCCATGCTAAGGCTCACTGTGCCATTCTTCAGATGAGCATCTTAACCTGAAGTTTGATTCCAAAAAACCCAAGTCCCCTGTTCTATGCCCAAGACCTTTGTTACAACAAGTAGAGTTCTGAGCGAAATACTTCACAATAGGAAGCAAAAGAAACATCGCAAAATTGATCGATTTAGACTGATAATTTTCTGTGCGAAAATTCAACTGCGGACAGTAAAAACATAATATCAAACACAACCAATCCACAATGGAATTTGAACATGAGGATTTATAACCAGACAAAACCCTCTCCAGGTTAAAATAATTCCAGAATGGCTTTAAGATTCTACTAATGAGCGCTTACAACACCATAGAAATTACTGTCACAATGAAATCTACTGGAATCAAAGCCCTTGTACATTTTCTACATTTCCACAGTGGAAGCAAAAATCTTGCTATATCTCATGATCTGGTTCTGTGGTCAGATCCTTTGCTATGGCTGTCTTGTTCTGGTAAACGTGAATCTGTCTTAGCTTTGGCTCTGGTTCTCATTTAGGATCATGGCTATCTGATCTTGTTGTGGCTTTGACTATAAAAACTTGTTCAATAGGAAAATGTTGACTCTGCTATATATAGGAGCTTCAATGGGTGCTCTCAAACTACTCTACTATAGTAGTTGCACTCTCAATGGACTTCTACAACAATTGGCACCATCAATCTGCTTTGTTACAATGATGGCTCACGTCAAAAAACTGTGCTACAACCATTGGCACCATGAATCTTCTCTCTACTTCGTCAAATGGTTGGCACCATCAACTGACTTTGCGCTCCTCGGGGTGATGACAGTGGCAAACACTTTTTTGGGCAGCTTTGTTTTGTCTCTGATTCAAGGCAGAACTATGTTGGCCTTGTTTTTTTAGTACTTGGAACTTAGTTCTCTCATATTTTCCATCCTATCCCCAGTTTGCTACCGAGAAAGACATAACTTCACGATATCAAAATTGACTATTTTTGGCCATTTATCTTTAGTAATGGTACAACTTTAATTTGGTGCATTCGTATAGTATCTGAAGAGCACTCTCAAGTTGTTATTCAGTATTTTAGCATAACTACTACATTTAACTGCCATGCTCTAATATTTATATCAACCATAAGCATTCTTAAGGTAGTTCCACGTTTGTGAAGCAAAAGGAATGCTTCTGACAGCTTCTTATCATAGTGGTACAATTCTGTTCGCAGTTTATCTTTTATAAACCTCCAATTTTCCAAACGTAGTAGAGACTACAGTTTGCATCTCAAATTTTGGACAAATCTATTTAGTATTCTACAGAAAATGCATTAAGAATACAGTTCTGTGTCTACTAAGCACAAATAATTGTTGTACTGAGTCATCTAAACATCTTGGCATCCTCGTTTTATATTCCTTTTATGTTTTCGCAAAGTTTCCTCTGCTACGGAAAATGTAATTATATTAAATTTTTTCCATCGATATACGGATTGGATCTAATTAGATGTAAACCCTTGCTACAGTGGTTATTCAAATGGGTTAGAATGTGCATTGTTATTTGTTTCTTTTGAAATACATGCATTACCACTACGCGAGATCTTTTCATTAATTTTGAAATGTTGAGATCTTTGCATTGATGTTGCCTCTGCTTGGTGGTGTCTCTGAGATTGAGCTGATCCAAAGGCAATGGATGTGCATCAGTGGTCGATTGCTCTTTGCTAGTACTCTAATCCAAATCCTCTAGCATGCAAACAGGTGCCACAGCAATTATATCTAGGATTGATCATTTTTTTCTCACCTTCACTCTAGGCTTGGAAAACTTTATTCAAGATTTTTTAGCATTTGACTCACCTGATAGACAGTGATCTATGTGGGCATTTAAGGCTATATTGGATGTAGATGAGAAAGATCTACAAATAGGACAAACCTTTGGTATCATCGCCTCTAGAAGAGATCCCGGATTCCCAAATTTTTCGTTCTTCCCATGATCTGCCTTGCTCTTCTCCAAAGTTTGGATCTACCTTGTAGGCTCCTACCTCTTCTACACTGCTTGAATTGGAGTACCTCCATTATGATATCAAATCATCTGCTACTATGAAATGACACAGGTCACAGATGCTTTGATAGACTTGCCTTTTGGGCACTTCACCGCGAACCAAGTTTTAAAATGTCACAACCCACTTGATATTTATCCCTAGAAAAAGTGTCACATGTGAAGATCAGGCTTTTGATGAAGCGAAGAACATGGTAAAGAGAATTTTTTATTACTTATGTATTCGGCCCAACAATATAGATTTTGATGCACTATCATTTTTAACCATGTGCTGAAAAACATACAAAAAACTATGTTCTTAGTGAAATTTGAGTTCACAAGAATCGATGCCAGTCAAAATCTAGACCTTGCTCCCAGCTTACTGGTAAAAGGCGGTACTCATATTTCATGCAAGTAATGGAATGCCTTTTTCGTTGTTTTATCTCGTATTATTCGAACTTCCAAGTCTAGCATCAATGATTGTCTTATGCATCAGAAAAACGGTATTATGCTTTAGAGAAGTGTATCTACTTCTTATTATACTTCTTAACTTCCAAGTCTAGCATCAATGATTATTTTATGCTTCACACATAATCTAGTTTTTATTATACTCCTTGAAACATTTTTTATTAGTTGAATGAGACAAACTTAAAAGGAGTAAGCTAATATATTAGCAAAAGGATTTATGTCACAAATCTAAGATTCTTATAGGAATTCAATGGAAATTTCAGGCATCACCTGAGTAATCTTCAGTGTCTGCAAATTTTGACATCCAGAGAGAAGTTTGTTACAAAATTAGGCAGCTCCTACTTGAAAACATGTTGATGTTGATGCGTAGCAATCTCCTTCATTTATAGCCACGTGTTGGAATATTTGAAAATTCCAGAATAACAATGGAGAGAGTAATACTCTCCTCTTCTAACACAAAGAAAATATTGAAATTTCTTCACTGGAAACAAAGTTCAACACTTTGAAAAATTTCTATTCCTTCAAAAAAAAACTATTACAAATTCTTCCTCACTGAGAGGGATTACAAAATGTGAATGCTGCAAAATGCAGTGCACTCAAAATTCTTCTCTATCTCTAAAACTACGCACTGTTGTGCTCTTCAAAACACTTACACTGCTATTGTGTGTAATAATAAACTTTACAACTACATTCCGAAACAGGCTCACAGCCCTTTTCTTTTATATGCAACGCATATATTAAAAACATAACAAAACTATGCAAATAACAAATCTATTAAAATGCTCCTGGGGTCCACAATTTATAAATGTTTTAATATATATATGAAATATATATATAACATATATACGTTGCATTTAAAACAAAATATTACCAAAACCAGTGTGGAACCTTAACAAACAATAAAACTATTCCGCCGCGCGTTATATAAAATATATAACAAAACCTTTGTCAAAACTTCAAACGAACCCGTTAGCCATGGAGCCCACCGGACTTCAAACGGCGATAAACCATAATTCAAACCAAATTCGCATTCCAAAATAGCCTGCTAACGTCGGCCAATTTTGTGACGCAAAAACCAAATGAATTCCTCCCTAATCTTTTTCGGGTCCGAATTTGGGCTAGCGTACAGAGAGAGAGTTGTGAAGTGAATTTCTTATCAAATTCACCCTAATATTTTTCGGGTCTAGATTTCCACTGCGTGAGCGGCCCAAAAAAAGATCCACTCCAATCAATTTCTGCCACGTGTCCTCCTCTGGCTTGTCGTGGTGCGGGACCACCAAACTTTAAACAAAACCCGTGCTTCAATCAAAAGTTTCCCTGTTCCTGGATGCGGGTGGATTGGATGGCGTTTAAGGTGATGGGACATGGGTGTGGCGAAGGGCGGAGACACCTGCCCACCCATGTCACAGTTGGTGGATGATATTTAAGTTCCAAGGTTTTCATATCAATCGCATTAAGTTTTAATGTTGTTCAAGATCAGACCTCCACTCCTGTTAGTGATTTCGCATGCTCCAATTTGCTCCGGCCTTCGGCTCTCATCAATGAGAGATTTATGACGGGTGCTCTTCGATGTCATTGAAGTCGGGTCAATAAAATTGCATCTCGCTATGGTTTCTTAGACGAGCCGCAACCTTTGAATTGCAGATGCTCTCCGGTTGCTGGGTTACCCTGCCTGCGCACTGTGATGGGAAGGAGAAGCCAGCTGAACTACTTCTTAGAACTTGGTGAAAATATGTATTTCTCTCGGTCTGGTCTGTGTATGTCTTCCTCGGTTTCTTGGAATCCTGCTTCTCCATCTCGTCTTGTGCTCACTACTGAGACTGCACCCATGCCTCGCCTGTGTCAAAGGATGCGTTGCCACAAGGGTAGCACCAAAGGCCAACCCCTGCATGCTCCCTCCAGCCCCTCAACCGAGTCATCTTCCCACTCCAGTGATTATTACATAGGCCATTATCCAAACAATAGAAGTGGGCGGGGTCGGGTTCTAGGATCTGGCCACCGTATGGGCTCCCCTGCTCCTCATTTCCCCACCGCTTCACCTTCTCCCATGACAGGCACTGCACTTTTTTCCTTTAATTGCTCTGTAAACCACCCACGAATCACAGCTTCAATCACTGTGGTTTTCCGTGAAGAGGCCCAAGTGGAGGAACAATGCACCCGTTCGGCGGGTCTGAGCTCAGAAAAAGCCCAGCTTTCGGGCCTTGAGGAGGGGAGCGGTGGCGTGAATGTGCAGGGACCGGAGGCTCAGGTTCGTAGGGCTCGTAATGTGGAGATAGCGTCTGGAGATCCTGGACCTTCCGTGTCTGAAGCTGCTCCCGCCATGGACAGTGACATGTTTGCCGAAGGATGGTGCCGAATTGTCAAAGAACCACAGGATGAGTAGCTGCTTCTCTTTGGTTTGGTTTTCTTACTTCGCGGCCCACTTAATTGGGCATGTTTTTGCTTATATTACTGTGTTGGACCTCTGTTTTATTTTTGAATTCTGTAAACGCTGTAACCGTCAAAGATATCAAATGATGGTTCCCCTGCGTGGGCAATGTAATGACCTGAAAAATGTTCAAGACTGGTTTCCCCGTATGAGGGCAGTCTTCTTTTTTGATTTTTTGACAAATTTTCCATAATTCTGGGCAATGTTTTTTACTTCGGTCATGTTGTAATTTTATTCCCACTGTTAATAGATTAACCTTACTTAGAAAAAAAAAAGTTGCTCTGTTTCTATTTTAAACCTGTTTTTGAAATACAGAGTCATGTACTCAGTTTTCTGTTTTAACCCTCTGTTTTCAATATGCAGGACTGGTTGTTGTTTTTAAACCTTGACTCTAACTGTTTGAACATTTTGGCAAGCGACCTGGTGAAAGAACTTCTTCAAACAAATATAGAAGGCGGCTCTCATTACAGAGGTAGGTGAAAGTAATATTTCAACAGTTGAGTCTTAACATATATTAGTAAGGAGTATTATAGTATTTCACACCTATAATACTCACAAAGGGAACTCAGACAAACCATCATCTCTCCAAAATAGTGACTAAGATTTTCACAGTTGGTTTCTTCAGATTTATTGATGCCACAATACCATGTCTCTTTCAGATCACTTCAAATTCACTGAATGCTTTCAAGCTATTGTCATTATGAATTAGTCAAAACAGGTTTCAGCATACGACAAGGATTTATATGCACTGGATTTGGATAGTTTAACTACCACTTCGCACATTTCCAGGAGTTTATATGACAAGAACTACTGCACTTTTAATCAGGCTGTTGGAAAATTTTGTTTCATATTTTGACATTATTAATGCCAACCCTGACTTGCGACTCTTCGAAATGAAGATTCAAACAGTTGAGTAATGTGGTTATTAAGGGACAAGAGTCAGATTATACATGTATCAAGGTAGGCTTGATCCATATGAACTCCACCTACAGATTATAGATGTCTATCAACAATTGTATCCTTCAATAGTGTAGTTTGCAATACCATCTCATTCAGTCTTTTGGTGTTCAAGAGTCAAGATCAATAAAAATGCATGAATCTTTCTCGGACTGCTTATATTGTTAAATCATCAACTCTAAACCTTTGAACACCATGCAAACAAAATTGAGCACCTGGTCACTGGATTAAAATTTCTCGCATGGCTACATTGTGTATAAGCTTCTCTTACCCCAAACATCTCCCACAATCCCCCATAAATAGAAAACAATGGAAATGGTTTGCATCCCTCTTATTTGACAATTTCTAAGCTAACTTTATGGAATTTTTCTAGTTACCATAAACATATCTTGGTTGATGGGGTAAAAACCCATAGTCCTGGTTCTTCTCTCATTTTCAAACCTCAAACTGTGTATAGATGCCTTCAAAATTCATTCCCAAATTCAATTCTGGACAAATTTACAATACTGATATGGAAGCACTTTTCAATAGTTAACTGGTTACAAACCCAACCAACCCAGAAATTAAATCTAAATGCTGCAAAGAGAACTGCATAGAGTTGCATAGGGAAGAGGAGGTCATTGTATCGAAGATCTGGCTAAGGACCAGGAGACTGTAAGAAATTTCATTTATATAAGGAATCTGTTAGTATTATATGTGCGTTGATTGAGTAAGTTTTCTTTTTGTGAATATATGTACGCATCCTGGTGAAAGATAATTGAAATCCCGTGGTAATTAATCAACCCTGTGATGAGGTTATGTGCATATAGACTGGTTGAGTTCTCGGTGGAACACGAGCTAATGACTCAGGACTTATAAGCATTGGTGAATTCCACAGATAACTGTGTCAAAAAGTTGGGGAATTTCTCTATAATCAGTTGTGTGAACATAGGGTGAATTAGGTTAATGACATTCCCGTGCGCCTGTGGTAGAGCAAGGAGATGTTGTGCTCGAACCTCCGTGAGCTAGGTAAAACCTCGTAATGAGTGTTGTGAATGTGTAGGCAATTGAATGAACCAAGGACCGGTGTATCGATTTAAAGAGTCGATACAAACCTTGTCGGAACCATAAGACATAAACCGTAGCATATGTAATGCATCATGTCTCCTCAAAATGGTCATGCCCGAGTTTGTTTGGTATGGCCACACGAAGGATGAACAACGAGGCAGAGTTCAATGGCAGTAAGGCGTTGGTAAGCGGACGGAACCGGGAGTAAGAGTAGTTGAAACCTTGAGGACCGCACAGTAAAGATGAGTTTCCGGCATATCACATCGCCTTTGTACGGTAATCAATATTCCCCATTTGGACACAATCAATGTCATAGGCCGACACGTGGCCTTGAGCGGTTTTGAAAACCCACTCTCATCGTGAGTTAACGATCGTGCAACTAACTCGCGCGATATCCAGTTGGATCGTTGGATCGTCAAGGCCAGAGCGACGTATTATCCACTGTTGGATGTGGAAAGGCCGCTAGCGCTGGGCCCCACGCATATATATGTCGACTATTGTTGTCCTAACTAAGGTTCAATAGAGGTATGTGCAGTTGTTTGCATTGACAAAATTTTATTCATATTTATGTGTCCAAGCCTCATATGAAGTCCCAGTTATAAAGTGAATGCCATCATTAAAGGTTAGCGGGGTCTGATCTTATTATATGATTGTTTATAGTCGAAGCGCTGCGGGGTGGTTTATTATATTAATATTTCACGGTCGAATTATGTTCATAACAATTGGAACGCCCACAATTCATAACAAATATTGGATATTTACTGTCCTGTTTTAAAGTTTCATTTTTTTTTTTTAAATTGAACTCGTCGTCGATATACCAACGCCTTGTAAGCGTCGCTCTTCCGACGTTTGAACGATTTCCATTTTTGTCGATCTTGTGACGTCCGTCGATATTGTGACAGTTCTTCTTGGCGTCGGTATTGCGACGCTTTTGGAATGCGTCGGTATTGTGACGCTTCTGGAAAGCTTCGGTCTTGCGACACTTTTGTAATGCGTCGGTCTTGCAACACTTTTGTACGGCGTCGGAATTGCGACAATTTAGAAACGTTGGAAGAGCGACAGTATAAAAACGTCGAAAGAGCGACGTTCAAAACGTCGAACCACATTTCGTCGCAATTGCGATAGTTTACAAACGTCGTAAGAGCGACGGTTTGGGAAACATCAGAAGAGCGATGCTTGTTTGGAAGCGACAGAAAAAGTGTCGGTATTACGACACTTTGTCAAGGCGTCAGAATTGCGACGTAATGGCGAACCACGTTTTGTCTGTCCTCAAACTGTCGCTCTTGCGACAACTATGTGTCGAAACAACGACGAAGTGGCCGTCGGAAATTGGGCCAAATTTTCTAGTGTGGAAATGGGGATTTAGCATAGGGAAAGAGGTTTAAGAAGAGGGAAAAGGTTAAAATGAGGGGATTAAGGTTAAAAATGGGATTTCAGAGTATGGGGGTGTCAGAAAAAGGTGAAATGAAAGGTAATGAAGAGGGTAAATGAAAAATAATGAAGGCAGTGAGATTTGGCTTTCCATCACACTTAATCAAAAGAATTTTCCTCTTTTAACTGAATCAAATGGCGGATGGACTCATATGAACTCTTTGTCACCCATGATCTCTGTTCCTTTCTAAAAATAAATGATAGTCAATGGAATATTATTTACAACATGAAAACTATAAGGAATAAGCAGTCATCTGGTGATACTGTAAAAATACAGGAGTCTAACAGTGGCTCCAACTGGGGAGGGAAGCTCCTTTAGGAGGTGTCAAGAACTTTGTAGACCAGTATCCTGATTTATTTAACTGATCTCCACTTTGTAATCCTGATCTACTGCAACTTTTTTGACAATGACCTTCAAGAATTGAAATCCATGCTTACTGTAAACATGAGGTCTAAAACACACTTGTTCTTGAGCTTGAATAAACAACCTGAAATTGAAAACTTTGAAACATGCTCAAGTATTAATAGCTCTTCTCCATACATACCTACCCAACATATGAATCAAATATTTTTTCTTTCTTTTGGCGTGCATTTAGACTTGCAAACCTTGACATCATTTTTCCTTTTGAACCTCTTACTTACCACCTATCCTTATTTCTCCTACTGGTTTAGATTACGCTTTTGAACCAATGTCATTTTCTACCTACCTACTGATAAGCCAATATTAAACAGTTTGAAAAATATTCATTTCTAATTTATAAACAAAAATTTAAAACATGAATGAATCAAGATTAAGCAGTTTGATCATCATGAATTGTGGCATTCTTTGAACAAGTTGCACACAATATTATTTACAAAAAGTAAACTAAACTAATGGAAGTGGAATTTAAATGCACATCACTTTCATAAATATTCATTTTTTGGTATGGGGCTTACCTTTTCTTTTTTACATACCCTCTTTTCTACTTTTTTGTTTCTTTTCTTTCTCTCTTTTTCTTTTATCAGAATAGGCTTATGGCCTTCACTTCAGGCTCAAATTTTGTCCAATATTCTGCTTGAAATTTGTTTAGCAAATGTTATATACAATAAAGAAAATTCCAAATGATATTTCTAACTGAAATAATGCTTTAACATCCTTCCATTGACAGGACCTCCAAACAACTCTGTTCCATCCATTTATTTTAAGAAGAATGCATTATTACCCCTTGCAGAATGAATGATGTATGGACCTTTCCATAGGTTATCAAACTTTCCATGCTTGCCTTTGTCCTCTCTTCTAGAATCCCACTTCAGCACTTTGTCTCCAATGTTAAAATCATTTTCCTTGGTCCTTTTGTCAAAGATTTTCTTGATATTTTCTTGTAGCAGCTGTGTTTTTTTGTATACTCCTTCTCTGGATAACGACAGCTGAATGGTCTGGCTTATTCTTCTTTGTATATCATTCTCTTTAGAGTGTACTTCTTGAATGAGCTTCATTACTGGAATGCCCAAGGTTGTTGGGAAGACTGCATCCATTCCATAGACTAGCTGATAGGGTGACATGTCAATTGATTTCTTATTTTTCAGCCTGTCTTCCCATAGTGCATGTACCAATTTGTTGTGCCATGATTTCTTATTTTCCTCCAGTAACTTCTTAATGATGTTCACCAGAATATTATTTGAGGATTCATCCAACCCATTACCTTGAGGGTAATAAGTTGTGGAATGCCCCAAACTGATGTGATATTTGTGGCATAAATTCACCATTTTCTTGGATTTAAAGGCAACAGCGTTATGAGTAATGATTTTCCTAGGACAACCAAATCTTGATAGAATGTTGGTTTCAAGAAAGCTAATAATTACTGATTCTGTGGTAGTCTTGGAAGGAATGGCTTCTATCCACTTAGTAAAATAGTTAGTTGCAATAAGGATCCATTTATGTTGGGCAGAAGAGGAAGGGTGGATTTCTCCAATGAAATCTAGACCCCATTATTGAAAAGGAGCTTCAACAGAGATTGGTTGTAATGGCAAGGGAAACAAATTTCCTTTTCCCTCAAAATTTTTTCATTTATGACAGGTAACTACCATTTCGTGGATGTCTTGGAAAAGGGTAGACCAATAGAAACTAGCCCTAAGAAGCTTATTAAGAGTGGCTTTCCAATAGAGGTAGCCTCCACACTTCCCTTCATGAAATTCATGCATAATCCTCTCAGCATTTTCTTTAGGAAAATATTTAAGAAATACACCACCAGAATATTTCCAATATAAAACTTTTTCCAGAATGCAGAAATTTACAGCCTTTAGTTTCAAAAATCTGGCCTTTGTTTTGGACAAACCAGGAAGAGAATTTAAATTAAAAATCACATATACTATATCTGGGTACCAGGGAGAATTCATGAATGGTTCCTCAATAGGTGGAGTCGTCATCTTCTCTTGTTCATCCGGTGAGTGAATCATATTAATGTCTAGTGCTTGAAAGTTTGTTTCAGCCATTCGTTTAGCAAGCCATTGTCCTTTGATTAATTTGGTGGGTTTGATTTCTAAATCATATTCCAAGATGACAGAAATCCACTTGCCTCTTTTCCCATCAGGATCTTGTGTTAGGATGTTTTTAACCACTGTATGGGGCACAAAATAAATGATGTGTGAATGCATAACGTAGACTCTAAAATCGTTTAGTGCTTTGATTAAGGCAAAAGCTTGCTTTTCCATGATATTATCTTTCAAAGGTGCATCTATTAAAGCTTGGCTGAAGAATTTTATGGGTTGCTCCTATCCCTTTGTATTTTTCTGCAGTAATACAACAACAACTGTGTGTTTTGATGCAAAGGAAAATATAAATAAATCTTTGGTGAAGTCAGGGCTGATCAGAACCGGTGCTTGTGTAAGTGCTTGCTTCACTAGGTCAAAATAATACTTTTCTTCCTTGGTCCACTTGACTCCTGTCTCTATTTTGAGCATGTTGGTGATTTTCCTTACGAGTTTTGCAAGGTTTAGTACAAACCTTCTTAAAAGATTTATCTTTCTAATGAAATATTGCAGCTCTTTGGTATTTCTTGGGTGACTGATTTGCAATATTCTCTCAATCGTATTTGGTCAATCTTGATCCCTTATTCAGATATGATGTGCCCTAGAAGCTTTCCTTCTTGAAGGCCAAATAAGGATTTCTTGGGATTCAAATACAGACCGTACTTTCTGCATTTCTCAAAGACCTTTCTTAGATGAGCTAGATGTTCTTCATAAATTTTTGAATAGACTGTGATATCATCAAGATATATCACAATGAATTAACCTATATCTTCTAAGAAAGCACTATACATTGCCCTTTGAAAAGTGGCTCCAACATTCATTAACCCAAAAGGCATTTTTACATACATAAAGGTGCCCCAAGGTGTAGTGAAAGTTGTTTTGTGTTGATCATCTGGATGTACTAGCACCTAATTGTACCCTGAAAAACCATCTAGCAGAGAGATGCTTTTGGAGCCTACTACCCTTTGCAATGTGTGGTCCATCTTTGGTAAAGGGTAGTTATCATTTAGGGATGCTTTATTTAGATTCCTAAATTTAATGCAGAGTCTAATCTCGCATGTCTTCTTCCTCACAGATACAAGATTTCAAACCCATTCTAAGTACCTGAGTGGGACTATTATCCCAGCATCGTACAATTTCTTTATCGCTTTCTCAACCAGTGGCATTTGGATAGGATTTATTCTGCGTAGTTTCTTTTTAAATGGATTCTAGCTCTCTTTGAGTGGAATTTTGTGTTGGATGATATCAATATCATAGGACTTCAAGTCTTCATAAATCCAGGGAAACATATCAGTAAATTCTTTGACTAACTCAATATGTTTCTACTTTATGGGTGCTGGCAGTGTTTTTGATAGTTTTACCATCTTGGGCTCTTTCTTACTACCCAGATTACACTTTTCTACATTTTCTTCAGTGGGTTCCATTTTTGGCTTTCTAGCAACATCATTGAAATCAAAAATTTCTTCTAAAGGGACAACTACTCTTGGAAAGGTATTATCTCTAAACTGTAACACTTCAAGTTCTTATTTTTCTGGATCTTCACACATTTATGTCCTATGTGGCTCTTTATTTGCTAACAGATTTATATCAACAACATGAGGGGGTTGTTCCCTGGATGTTTGTTCCTCGGCAGAGTAATCCTCTTCATGATCTAAGTTTGAATTTGGAATCTCAAACTCATTTTGGGACTGTAGGAAATCTTCAATCTGTTTTTCATCTTCAAAAACCTACCAATATCTCATATTATCAAGGATTTTTGGTCTACATTTTACCTGTACTGTATATTGTTTGTTAGAATGAGGCAGTTGACAAGTGTTAGCTGTAAATGCTAGTCCATTGGCAAGCCTATTTTGATTTCTTGGGATAGAGGCAAGGTCATATTCTTTGAACTTTTTTAGGAGGTCAAGGGGAGAATTCCTATATGCTCTTAGTCTAGGATGTTTAGCTGAATATTCTCCTTTAATTTGCCTAATGACTAGCTCAGAATCTCCATGGAAAAAGATCCTTTTGGCCTCTAATTTCTTCAGTAATTGTAGCCCTAGAAGGAGTGCTTCATATTCTGCTATATTATTTGTACATTGAAAGTTTAGTCTGTAAGAGTGACCCTCTACGTGGTTTTTCTTAGTGTTTCGTACCCAAACACCTACTCCTGATCCAGTTTTTCCCCAAGAACCATCAAAACTCATGCTCCAAAGAGGTTCAGGTTCAGACTTGTGTTTTTCATTTTCTATTTGGTTTGAATGTTTTTCCTTTTCTTCTTCTTTTTTGGCTATTTTTTCATCAACTGCTACTTTTTCATTAATGTTTTCATCATTGTAAAGGATAAATGAATCAAGGTCTGAGTGGATAGAGTAGAGAGGGAAGTTATCATGATTTTCTTGACTGTTGACCATGTATTTCATATGAGTTTCCCTATACAATCTTCTTGGTTGACTAAAGATTGGTATGGTAGCATAGGTCATATCCATTTGGAGGGTGCCTTGAAGCTTGGCTCCCCATGAGCGTGATAGAAGCATGCCATATTTAGGGGGAATGTCAGCCACCACAATATCCAATACTAGACTTTTGGCTGGTATCTGTGCTAAAGTAACACAAAGATCTTTGATAAGGCCTAGACATTTAACTCTATTGGAGTCAAAAGAGTACAGGTCTTTGTATGGTCTTGTTATCTCAAGGCCTATTTTCTCCATAATTACCTTTGGCATGAGGTTATGAGATGCCCCTGAATCTAACATGGCGTTATGGAGGATTTTATCATGAATATTGAAACTGACATAAAATAGGGAGACACCTCCCTCTTGGAATTTACCTTCTACTTCAGGCCCAAAAAAAAGTCCAGGTTTGTCATCATTTAAATTTACAGTATTAGTATTTTCTCCTATGTTTAGTTCTTTCAAAACCTAGGATCTATATACATCTTGGCCTACCAATTCAGTGAGAGGTATGGAAATTTTTATCTTGGCAATTTCATTCTCAATACTATATGGTGTCTGTGTTTTTGGAAGATTTGAATCAGTTTTATCAGACATTATTTTTGCAGCAACTTCAGACTGCTGATTTACATTAGGGATATCAACTAAATTAGTTTTGTTAGGGCTGCTAGTTGATTTACTAGTGCTGCTTTCTAGACTATTTTTGTTTTTATTTTTATTAGGACCTTTAACCATTTTATTTGCACTTTATGTTGTTTTTTGAGGATCAGTTTCAGGGGTTATTCTAGCATAATTTTCAGAATTCTTTCTCTTGGGAATGTCTTGGGCTTTCTTGCTTCTAAGGTCATATTATCTATGCACCTCCATGATACCATTTTCGAATCCTTGTTTATATTCCTTGGATTCTTGGCATCCTTCTTCAATTTGAGTTGGGGCAAATATGCCTTGCTCTTCCTCATTGAGGAAAACAATATCCTCATCATTAACTCCTCTTAGATTAATTTGGCCTTATTTTTTCTCTTCAATCACCCCCTCATCCTCATCAGCATAGTTTTCTTGGAAAGGAGGCCTGATATGTTGGTCAAATCCTCTATGTTCCCTCTATCTTATTTGAGGGGTATTTATCCTAAAGTTTTTGTTTTAGTTTTGGTTTCTATTATGAGGAGTTGCTTGGTTTTCTCTAGGGAAAGATCTCTCATTTAGGTTGATTCTCTCCATCATCCTCTCCATAGTTCTAACAAGGTTATCAATCTTAGTATCAGATGTGGAGGCTACAACCTCTTCCCTATATGTGACTCTCTTTTCATTTTTCATTCTAGCTCTTTGGCAATCAGGTTTTGTTTCTCACTTACTGCACCCCTCTGCATGTCTTCTAATGTAGGAGGGACATCTCTTTCTCTTAGTTGATAAGCCATCTCCGGGTCAAAACCATCTAGAAATTTTATTAGAGCTAGACCCTATGGGGGTTTCATGTGAGGAGGGAGGGCATTATATACACTGTTGAACCTAGTGCAGTAATCTTGGAAACTCTCTCCAATGTTTCTCTTGATGTTTTTATATTCTGACAATATTTACATCATATATCTCTTGTCAATCAAAATATTCATCGATTATATCCACATTTTGTTGAGAAGTTGTGGAACTACTTTCATAAAATAGGGGGATTTTGGACTGATAGTCCTGTGGTAGAGGCACTAGAGGCAATGGTAGGACCAAGGGGGCATACCAAGATGCCATGGTTGGTGGTTGGGGAACCCAAGGGGAGTTATCAAGTGGGGGGTTGATAAAGGGAGGTGGAGGGTTGAATGCAGGAAGGTGAACAGTGGTTGTATGAGTAGGGGTTGAGGCTTGTACAACAGGACTCTATTGTAAGATGGATGGATCTAGAACTATCTGGGTTATCCAATTATGGGATTTAGTCTTGAACAAGATTTGTTCAAGGTGTAAGTCAAATTGGATATCCTGCAAGTTTTTAAGGTTTTCAAGTAGGGAACTTGCCTTGTGAATAGGCTTGTTAACAATTGAACTCTTAGATCTAGAATTTTCCCTTAGGATTCTCTCTAGATTGTCAACTATTACAAGAGGGTTTGGGTCAGGATGGGATCTAGTACAGATTCTTCAAGAAGCCATAATTTAAACCCAAGGCTCAGAGAGGTTGAAAGTTTTATAATAGCTGAAAAACAAACCAATCTGTGAAAAAATACTTAATTCACATAATATTTTGACTGGGTCTTTATTTGAGTTTTGATAATCTTAGGTTTTCTCAATAAGTCCCCAGTATGTTCGCCATTATGTTAGCTCCCTGTAATTTGTAAAATTAGCAAGAACAAGTAGCAAGGAACCACATCAAACCACTTTGGATTCCAGGACCTAGCCTTCCCGAGCTCAGAGAGGGTTCTCTCTATATTTATAATTAACTGTTTTAGCTTTATGATTGTGGTTTCTGATTTTAGGCTAGTTATAAATATTGGGGTTTTCTGTTTGATTTTTTTGTTTGGTTGGATAGATAGATTGTGGGAAGCTTAATCCATTGGGCTATGGAGTCATAAAAGGGCTGAAGTGTACATCAAATTTTCAAGGGTTTTCACAAGGCAAGCTAACTATATCAAATGGATCTTTGTGGCAAGATGAATATGAGATGGTAGTTAGTTCACTAAATCTAAAGAGCATTTAGGAATTCTTTAACTATACTTCAACATAAAAGCAGAGCAGACAGTCTCTGAATTCTGCATTCTATTATTTAGAGGAAAACATTCAAGATAGCAGTTCAGTGAAATTAAAGAGCAGTTAAGAACTATTTAACTAAACTTCAAAGAAAACCTTAGGATAGCAGTTTGGTAAAACTAAAGAGAATTTAAGAATTCTTCAGTTATACTAAACAGAGAAAACCTCAAGACAACAATCCAGTAAAACTAAAAAGAATTTAAGAATTTCTTAGTTATACTTTCAGGGGAAAACATTAAGATAACAATAAAAGACAGAGTTAAGGTGCTCATGCAGCATATCTTAATCTAAAATTTCTATTTTGATATCAGAGAGATTGATTTACATTATGGAAAAACAAAGGGAAAACATTAACATAAAGGAATAACATCACCATTAACATAACTCAAGGATCCTGTGAAATTGCTTGTATTACTGATGTCCAGCTCAAAAATAGTTACAGTGCTCCAATACAATGATCTTTGCAACTCAAAGTCTAAGCAAAGTCCAAACCAACCAACCCACCAACATTGATAATGAAAAATACATGCAGTATTTAACTGCAACTGAGGTGGTTGCCCTAATCTAGGGTGACAGACTGTAATTACTACAGAGAAAATGAAGTTTTGACAATTGAGACCATGCAAGGCTCAAGCCAAAAATATCTCTGACATACCTACTGTAATAATAACTTTCTATTTAACTCTTGAGCTAACTTTAAAATATCTTTGACTAACTGCCTGCAAAATTAACTTTTATGATAACTTTTGAATTTATGCTAAAATATATTTGACTGTAATATTAACTATGGTAGCTTTTATTAAATCAAAATTAAGCTGGAAGTGGCCAACATATGGATTTGTATTCCTTCGTTGATTTTTCCTCTAATTGGTCTTTTAATTTTACCCTGTCTTTATCTGTATTTTTTATCCTGTTTTCTTTTTATTGCCTTTGTTGTCACTTGTAATTTCTTCCTTTACCTTTTTATCTGTATTTTCCTTAACTCTGTCCTTTCATCTGTTTATCTTCTTAATATCTTCGTTGTCACTACAAACTCTCCTTTTACCTTACTGTTGTATTTTTCCTTAACTCTGTTCTTCAACTATGTTTTTCATCTGTTCTTGTTAGGTCCCTATATTACTAGTATAGTCCCTTATTGTTGTTAGTGTAACCCCCTTATTGTTATTATTTTACCCTTGTAACCCCCATTTTATTATTTTTGTGCCCTTAAATTATTATTGTTAGGTCGGCTAGGATTATTTTGTGGCCCACTAGGATTACATTATGGCCCCATGGACTCCTATATATAGAAAGGAGGTTTTGTAAATTGGATCATCCAAGATTTGTTAATTTATGTAATGTATTGGAGGTTTCCCCCTCGAAGTGGCTTATTTCTAAGGCGTTGATATCTCTTTTCTTCTATTTTTGGAGTTGTTTAAACAACATTTGGTATCAAAGCTTTGGATTCTAGGGTTTTGCTGCTCTAAACAGGTCATCGTGGAATTTTCGCTATAACTTTTTTTCTACGAAGTTTCAGAAGCTAAAATTTTTAGGGTGTGAAGCCGAAATCCTGAGGAAGATGGTCTAAAAATTTCAGAGCTTGGTTCAAAATATTTTCAGAGATATGATCTATGGAAGTTAGGTCTTTTTTCAGGCTCCTAAACAGGTCATCGTGGCATTTGCGCTATAAATTTTTTTCTACGAAGGTTCATAATCTGAAATTCATATGGTGAGAATATGAAATCCTGAGGAAATTCTTCAAAAAGTTTCAGAGCTTGTTTTGCAATATTTTTGGAGATATGATTTGTGGAAGGTAGTGCTTTTTCAGGCTCCTGAATTGCATCTCAAAGAGGTGATCGTTGGAAAAGTTCAATAACTCTCTCTCTAGGCATCGGATTGGAGTGCCGTAAAAATTGGTCACAATTACACGGACTCTAGTTTATTTTCTATCAATTTCAGAGACAAAGGACGAAATAGTGATATGTGGCAAGTCGTACAAGTTCGCTCTACTGAACCAGTCCATAATTAGGTCATTGTGGGAGATTGGACACAACTTTGTCTTGGAGAATCCAAATCAGGTCAGACCTGTGGCATTCGAAAGATAATTTAGAGGGCTAAGTCGGTACCAAAATTTAGATATTGAAGTGCTACAATCGCAGAGATAATACAATTTCAATATCGAGCTCCTCAAAAGCAAGAAAAAGGTGTGTATTTTTTTCCGAATTGCATAAGTCTTGTTTGAAGAATCAATTTTAATTGATTCCAAGGGCATATTGTAGAATAGATATCAGTATTGGGTTCTAAAATATGCCCCGTAAAAATAATTCAACACCCATTAAGCCTTCAGAAGGCTCTACTATGACTCATGAAGATGAAGAATCGCAACATGATCTATCAAAATTACAAGAGCAAGTGCAACAAATTTCACTCTCGCAAAGAGCAACAAAAAATGAAATGGAAGTTTTGAAGAAAGGTGTGGAAGCGAAGATGGATGGCATGGAAGCTAAGATGGAAAACATGAAGAATGATCTAAAAACATACATCGAAGGTTTGACAAAGTTGATACAAGAAATGTTTCCTAATGGTGAAAAGATAGTAGAAGAACCTCATGACGAGAACAAAATCAAAGTTAATCGTGATTTCATAAACTCTAATGTTGGCGGGAAGAACCACCATATTCCAAAAATGGATATGAGGAAGTTTGATGGAAAGGATCCTGTAACATGGATACTACAGATGGAGCAATATTTGATCTCCATAACGTGCAAAACACACAAAAGGTACGCATTGCAACTTTACATTTAGAACAAAATACATTTGTATGGTATCGATGGCTTTGCTCCCGTAAAAAAATTGTCACTTGGTCAATTTTTACGGAGAAAATGATAGCACATTATGAGGATACGAAGAGCAACACCTTCTTTAGCCAATTGATAAATCTCAAACAAAAGGGTTTAGTGGGGCAGCACATTGAGGACTTCCAAAAATTGAATATAAGGGTAACTGATATTCCAGAGGAACACAGGATCGATCTCTTCATAGGAACTTTAAAGGATAACATCCAACGTGAAGTTCATGTTTTGGAACTGGATTCATTAGAGAAGGCATTCAAGTTGGCAAGAAAATTTGAATGTAAAATAATGGCGACAAGGAAGCCTACCACTCAATTCTATAAAGAAGGAAGTGTTGCTACGTCTAGATTTCCACAACCTACAAGGTTGACACCACAACAATGGGAAGAAAAAAGAGCAAAAGGGCTTTGCTACAGTTGTGATAGCAAATACACTAAAGGTCATAAGTGTGCTGAGAAGAAATTATTTTACATAGATTGTGAAGAGGAAGAAGAAAATGAACAAGAAGAGGATATACACCAGGAACCAACCCAAGAAGAGGAAGAAATGAGTCTGACCATATCGTGTAATGCATTGGCAGGAGTTACCACTCCTCAAACTCTCAAGATAGAAGGACATATCAAGAAGAAAAAGGTAATAGTGTTGATTGATTCAGGTAGTACCCATAATTTTATTCATTGGAAGGTAGCCAAGGAATTGAATTGTTTCCTATACCCAACACCAGAATGTCAAGTGATGGTTGCAAATGGAGGAACTATAAATTTCTCTGGAAAATGCCATAATATCAAGCTAACCATGGGGGAATATGTATTGACTAGTCCAATTCTTTCCATTCCTATGGGAGGTGCTGATGTTGTACTAGGAGTACAATGGTTACAATCTTTGGGGACGGTAGCTTTTAATTTTCAAGAACTTTTCTTGAAATTTTTTTCAGAAGGAAAGGAAGTCGAATTACGGGGTATTGAAGGGAAGCCAGGAAGGATAATAAGCTCTAATTTCATGACAAAGATTCTAAAGAAAGAACAACGAGGCGTAATTGCACAATTATGCTCACTAGAAGTTCCGACATCAAAATCATCTATTTCTGCAGATCTCCAACAAGTCTTGGACAATCATTCCAAAGTGTTTGAAACTCCCAAAGGACTCCCACCTATTCGTGATCATGATCATGCTATTCATTTGATTCTAGGAAGTGTTCCTCCAAACATCGGGCCTTATAGATATCCTTATGTCCAAAAGAGCGAAATTGAACGTATGATTGCAGAAATGTTAGAGGTGGGTATAATTCAACCTAGTCAAAGTTCTTTCTCTGCTCCTGTAGTATTGGTACACAAGAAGGATGGATCATGGCGTATGTGTCCGGATTATAGGGAGCTCAATAAGCTCACCATTAAAGATAAATTTCCCATTCCTGTGATTGATGAATTATTGGATGAATTACATGGAGCAATTTATTTTACCAAGTTGGATCTTCATTCAGGATATCATCAAATTAGAATGAAGACTGAAGATATTCCAAAACAACATTTCGAACTCATGAGGGTCATTATGAATTTTTGGTCATGTCTTTTGGCCTTATCAATGCACCTTCTACATTTCAAGGGTTGATGAATTCCATTTTCAAACCCTTCCTTAGAAAATTTGTGCTAGTATTTTTTGATGATATACTAATCTACAACAGTTCTTGGAAGGATCATGTTGAACATGTTGACAGGGTGCTCAAACTATTGCAGGAGAAACAATTATATGAAAAAAAATCCAAATGTTTCTTTGGAGTACAAGAGGTGGAATATCTGGGTCATATTGTATCTCACGAGGGCGTTAAAGTAGACCCTAACAAAATTAAAGCCATTAAGGAATGGAAAGTCCCCACAACCATAAATAACTTGAGAGAATTTCTCGGGTTAACAAGGTATTATCGCAAGTTTGTTAAGAATTATGGGAGAATATCAACACCTCTAACAACATTATTGAAGAAAGATGCATTTTCATGGACTCCTAAAGCAACTAAGGCCTTTGAACGTATTAAAGAGGCAATGTGCCTAGCACCGGTCTTAGCTACGCCAGACTTCACAAAAACCTTTATTGTGGAATGTTATGCCTCAGGAAATGGAATTGGTGCAGTTTTAATGCAGGAAGGAAGACCCATTGCTTTTGAAAGTCGTCCAATCAAAGGAAAGTATTTACAAAAACCTATTTATGAGAAGGAAATGTTAGCAATACCGCATGCACTAAAGAAATGGCGAACTTACCTAATGGGAAGACACTTCAAGGTAAAAACTGATCATGATAGTCTTAAACACTTTTTGGAACAAAGACTATCGTCAAAAGAGCAGCAAAAATGGGTCACAAAGATGTTGGGTTATGACTTTGAAATAATCTACGAAAAAGGAAAGCTTAATGTTGTTGCAGATGCACTCTCAAGAAAGAATGAAGAGGTGGAAGCATTGTTTTGTGCCATTTCTATTATCCAACCAGATTGGATAACTAAAGCAAGAGATGAATGGAAGAAGGACAAAGATGTATGGACACTCATTCAAAAGTTGCAGCAAGATCCTAGTACATCTGATACATTTAGTTGGAAAAATGATTCCTTATGGTACAAAGATCGCTTATATCTTTGTAAGAATTCCCAACTAAAACAAAAGATTCTTCTGGAATTGCACACTTCTCATTTAGGAGGACACTCAAGATTTTTAAAAACTTACCACAGGGTGAAAAAAGAATTTTTTTGGGATGGCCTTAAATCTGATATTCAAAAGTTTGTGGCGAAATGTTTTGTTTGCCAATAGAATAAAGTGGAAACAATTAAGACCCCGGGACTTCTACAACCTTTATCCATTCCAAGTCAACGTTGGGAGGAGATTTCAATGGATTTTATCACAGGTTTACCTAAGTCCAAAGGAAAGAATGTCATCACGGTGGTAGTTGATAGACTTACCAAGTATGCACACTTTTGTGCATTATCTCATCCATTTAAAGCAAGTACAGTTGCTACTACATTTATGGATAGAATTCAAAAGCTACATGGAAGCCCAAGGGTTATTGTGAGCGACAGAGATCCCATTTTTACTGGAAATTTTTGGACGGAGTTATTTTCTTGTTTGGGTACTCAATTAGCTCATAGCTCATCTTATCATCCTCAATCCGTTGGTCAAACTGAGATAGTAAATAAATGTTTGGAAGGATATCTTCGTTGTTTTGTATCTAATAAACAAACACAATGGGTCAAGTGGTTACCTCTTGCCGAATGGTGGTATAACACTTCCTTCCATACTGCAGCAAAAATGACCCCATTTATGGCACTTTATGGATATCATCCACCATCCATCACATCATCTTTAAGGGAAAATTCGAAGGTTCAAGCAGTGGAAGATCACATCGAGCATCAGCAAGAATTTCTCCAAATCTTAAAGGATAACTTGAATTTGACACAAAATCAAATGAAACAACAGGTAGATCAACATCGCAGCGAGAGAATTTTTGATGTAGGAGATCGGGTATTTTTACGGCTACAACCATACAAACAAATGTCCCTCAAGCAAGAAAAGAAGGATAATAAATTATTGCCAAAGTACTATGGTCCTTACAAGGTGTTGCAAAAGATTGGTACTATGGAATACAAATTGGAGCTTCCTGCTTCTTTGCGAGTACATCCAATTTTCCATGTTTCATGCTTAAAGAAGGTTATTGGTGAAAATCTTCCAGTTCAAACAATATTAGCAAAAATTGATGAGGAAGGAAAAATCATATTGGAAACTGAAGCGGTCACGGAAACAAGAACTCGACAACTACGGAATCGATTAATTTTAGAGTATCTGATCAAGTGGAAGAACTTACCCACTGAAGATTCTACATGGGAGGATGAGAATTTTATACAGAAGCACCCAGAGCTACTCAAGTGTTGAGGACAACACTTTTTTGAAGGAGAGGGGCATGTTAGGTCCCTATATTACTAGTATAGTCCCTTATTGTTGTTAGTGTAACCCTCTTATTGTTATTATTGTACCCTTGTAACCCCCATTTTATTATTATTGTGCCCTTAAATTATTATTGTTAGGTCGGCTAGGATTACATTGTGGCCCACTAGGATTACATTATGGCCTCATGGACTCCTATATATAGAAAGGAGGTTTTGTAAATTGGATCATCGAAGATTTGTTCATTTATGTAATGTATTGGAGGTTGCCCCCTCGAAGTGGCTTATTTCTAAGGCATTGATATCTCTTTTCTTCTATTTTTGGAGTTGGTTACACAACAGTTCTCATCTTTACCGGACTGCTTTGTCTTCTTCTTTTGCCTTTACTGTCCTTTAAATTGAATAAAACTTGTTGTTGTTGGATTGAATGTATGATCCTTGATAATCATTACTATATTTATCTATTTTCCATTGCTTCTTTAATTTATCTTTCCGCTCATAATCTTCTGGTGAATAGGCTTTTAAATTGAAATCCACAAATTCTGGATTTAAGCAACTCTTTGGAACTAGTATCGCAAATTTTTTACCCTGTCTCCTGGTATGCAGATCACCTGCAAAAATCAAAAAAATTATTAATTTAAAACACAAGGTTTCTGCAGGGAAGCGATATGGCTTGAAGGAAGTTGGGGAATCTAGTCTGGATAGTGGAGGTTTTTTTATTTCCGTGTTTAGCAATGGCCTTCAAGGTCTCTTTAGAAACGTCACAGGGGCTATCATAGTGTTTCAGGATTTACTGCGATAACACAAGGTTTCAAAATATTTCAAATGGTCAATGGTTTTTTCTTATGGCGCGGTAATGGTTTATGGTTTATCGCACGGTGCATAAGTGGTTAGGCGGTTTTGGATGGAGGGATATGGTAAAGCATCGGGATGACACGTGGTGGATGGGAGGGTTGCAAAACTGACCATTTCGCAACCCTCCGAAGGTTTTAAGCGATGGGCAGTTGTGGGTGCGAAAAGAGTTGGGGACCGTCAGATTTGGCAATGGAGATCTGACGGTGGTCAAGCAAAGGATAGAGTACGGGTCGGATTTGAATGGCGAGGTCATATTTTAAACAAAAATAGAGGTTTAAAACATTAACAAGGGGCTTAATGTGTTTTGCGGTTAGTAATGAGAAGTGGGGCCTGGGGACGTATCAAAGTGGGGGGAAGGTATATTTAAGCGGGGGCTTTAATATAGTGTGAGTCGATTTTTTAATATAACGGGGTTGGGTGAAATAGACAGGGTCTATTTTTAATGTGGGCCCCAATAGATTTATTTAAAAAAAATACAAGAGTGGGTTTTATATTGTTTTTCATTTGAATAAAAGGGGAATGAGCAAAGGGGGAGGGATATTAGCAATGGGAATGGGGTTTTAGCATAGGGAAAGAGGTTTAAGAAGGGGAAAAGGTTTAAATGAGGGGATTAAGGTTAAAAATGGGATTTCAAAGGATGGGGGTGTCAGAAAAAGGTGAAATGAAAGGTAAGAAGAGGGTAAATGAAAAATAATGAAGGCAGTTGGATTTGGCTTTCCATCACACTTAATCAGAAGAATTTTCCTCTTTTAACTTAATCAAATGGTGGTTGGACCCATATGACCTATTTTTCACCCAGGATCTCCTTTCCTTTTTTAAAATAAATGATATTCAATGGAATATTATTTTCAGCATGACAACTATAACGAATAAGCAGTCATCTGGTGATACTATAAAAATACAGGGGTCTAACAAGTCGTACAAATGCACCCGTGCGTAGTCTCACATAAACGCACCGATGCACAGTATCACACAAACACACCGATATTTATAATTGGAATTTGGTATTTTGGCAGTGCCTATAGGTCATAGAAATGCACCGGTGCGTTGTATCATACAAACGCACTAGTGTATAGTAACTGACACACACCGGTGTTCATTTTGTATTTTTTAGAAATATGGACATGTGACAGTGCAATTATTGTAATTGTTTTAAATTCATTATTCATCAAAAGTCTACACATATTATAATAGTATTAATATTAATTAAATTTTTATTAATGCATTTGAATGTGATTTTTGGATTAATTTGTTATATCATATCATAATTATTGTGATTTTTTAAAATTCATTATTCATCAAAAGACAACACATATACATCATATCACAGTATTCATATGAATTAAAAAAATTTAGTGCATTTGAATGTGATGTTTGGATTAATTTGTTATATCATATCATAAAATTTCACATCTCTTCATTATAATATTTAATCATCCATAAATTTAATCAGTGTTGTTACATTTCATAGCGACAATGGACAACGCAATAGAACAAATTAAAACATATTTTATTATATATATATATATATATATATATATATATATATATGAATAAGACAGACTTTGTCATACAAAATGGGACATTTATTGGTATCCCTTTTTCTTACAATTGGGACACTATGTCCATTACATTAAACAAAATGGCTGATTTCACAGACAAATATTTTAAAAAATACAACGCCTTGCTTTGATATCCAAACATAGTTATCATCATTCTTCGCTTGAACTGTTGTCACTGATAGAGCTACTTCCATGATGGGTTATTTTCAGGAATGTTTTGTTCACGGTGTTGATTGTTTCCTTCTTATTCACCTTCCATCTACAAACATAAAAATAAATTGTAATGAGTGTTATATACATTGGTGAGAATAATGAAAATTGAAATATTATATAATATACATCAATGTAAATCGAAAAGAAATGACGTAGAATAGCAACAATTGACTCATGAACTATACACATTCTTTCAAAACCATGTAGTATTCCATCTTTCAAGATTTCATCTGTTGGCACAGTTCCATACTTTGTTTCCTGCAAGTTTTATACCCCATAACAAATCATATATTTATTATAAAATATTTTTTGTTCTATTAATTATAGACGGAGCTAAGTAAAACAAGATCGATAGATGCTTACAAATTCTACAACTAATTTATGATATGCCAACATATTCTCACAACCCATATTTAACCCAATCTCAATCAATTCATCTGATGGTTCTTCTTTTTATGTTAGCACCTATTTGAAGACATTCAATGATGATTTTTGTAAAACAACTTAAAAAATACAAAAATGAAATCTAGTTAAGTTGATATAAGGAAGTAAAAATTACTCACAAACTTAGATATAAACTCTGTTCTTCCTTTTCGTCATGTTTTATGTGCTGAATGGGTTCCATTTTCTTCTCTTTTCTGCAAGAAAATACTTGAAAATTAATATTTAATATTAAATTTTTTATTTATTGTATCTAATGATTGAAAAATTCAATAATTATATATTACATTTGAAGCATGTTGTTGTTGAGATGGCTCCTCATGCGATGAATTTTTTTCCATTTCTTTGACCATCTCCTTGTACACCTTTTTGGACATTCCTACTGGCATATTTATGATATCAGCTCATTCATCTTTTGATATTTTCATAATCTTCCTGAAAATGTAACATGACAATAAACTACTTAATTTTTATATTGATATATGAAAAGTAAATATAACAAAAGTGATATTTATAAATAATTCTAGACAAACATTTAAAGGAATATTACTTTTCCATTCCTTATTTTTTGTTGTTGTACGTTTTTTCTATTAAAATTCTGACATGTCTCATTGACCAATTCTCTGGAAACTCTTCCTGTAGTTTAGATAAAATTTGGTTCTTGGAATCATTGGATTGATTTTGGTATTGTAAGTGGAAATAATGTCTCTACATTCGTTCCACTAGATCCCTCAAACTTTTGTAAAAGTTTTTCCCCCTTTTGTTAACCTCCATCACCACTCTAGATGAGCTATAGATATAGCAATTCCATTTTCATTTGCATGTTCTATTTTTTCTTTCTGTGAATTAAACATTCCTTTTTGGTCCTAGATTAGAAATAATGATCTTGACTAGATTTTTCATTTTGTGGCTCTGCATGATACATAGTAAACAATATATATTAGTTAAATTTACATATATTTCAAAAATAATATTTTTTTTAAATAATTTACAAAGAACTTGTCTTTTTTGCTTTTCTTAATGTGTTATCAGTATTTTTGTTACTTGATCTCTTTCCAGCCATTTCTTTATCAATATGAAACATGTACCATATCATTCATTAATATATTTTATAAATAAATTGTCAACTTTTCAGGTAAAAAAAAAAATCTCAAGAAACCGATGCGCCATTCATAGTGTACACACCGACGTCGGTGCATGGGGGTCTTATAAACGCACCACCAAAATAGTATAATAGACTTTATGGTGCTCTATGTCAACAAGGAGAACCGATGCGTTACATGTTAACCACCACACTGATTAACAAAAACAAATAATAAAAATTGTCCAGTGTTAGTTTTTGTAGCATAAACGCCCTGCGCAAACCAAGGACCACCATACAGTGCTCTTTGTCAACTAGGAGACCCGATGCAGTGTGTTATATGTTACATGGTGCATTGATTAACATAATAAAACAATTTTTTGTGAAACATCATGTGCGCGGTGCTCCATAATGAAATAGTGCACCGGTGCCCTATTTTACATATGGTGCACTAATTCAAAAAAAAAAAAATTGTTTCTAAATTTTTTATTACACAATACTTTTGCAGTGCACAAGGATAATCCAGCGCACTGGTGTGCTAGGTTACATTGGGTGCACCGATAAATAATTTTTTTTTTTCAAAAGTTCATGCAAGGGCCGACATGGACTGGGATCCGACAATGCAAGTCGCCCCATGGGTTGGATGTCATAGGCCTATATATAAAAATACAAACCCTATAAATCTAAAATGAAAATCCCTAATTCTGAAATCATAGAAACATGGAGAAGAAAGGGCAGAAACAAAAGGAATGAAGGGTTTAGGGTAAAATTGGATTTTTTGTTTTGTTTCAGAAAATGAAAAACAAATTGAAAGTTTTTTCTTACTGCGTAAAAAAAATGCAAAAAAAATAAAAAAAGAAGAATAAAATTTAATCACGAGATCATTTGAAATTCTATGCTACAGGGTTTGAATCACCAAATGTTTGGAATTCTGATTGTCTGAATACTTCTGTTAGAACATATTTCACTACTCCACAGTGCTCTTGTGCTCTCTTGCTCCGGGTATGTCTCCTACAAATATCTGGCTGAAATTTTTTGCATAAATAGTGAAATAATGAAAAGTGTTTAGTATTTAAAGAATTGTTTTATGAAATTAGATTTTCAAAAATATTTTACCACCCATTTTTCAATTTATCGCTTTTTTTCACTTAAATAAAATAGAGTTTCACTTTTTTTATTTGTGGTTATTCATCACCGATGCGTCACTTAATAGCACCACACCAGTTGGAAACATCACACAAGACAGTGGAGTGGAAGTCGAGTTCGATAAATCTAGTCAATCTAACCACCATGATCAAAACCTAGTATGAGGGACATTAGGTTACGTCAGAAATATACAAGATATCATTGAAGTGGGTTTCTCTTCTTTCCAATGTGTTATTTTTAGGTGCAAGTGGTGGGACACCTTTGATTGGAATAATGTAAAGGAAGATCGTGATAGTAGGCTGATATGTATCAACTCTATAAATATTGGGATGAAGCTAAGGAGCCCTATGTTTTCCCCAAACACTGAAACCAGTTTTTTTTTTACCTAGATTTGTTGGATAGGGATTGGTGGTTCATATTGAGACATGACCCTAGATTAAAACATATTTTTTAGAACAATAATGTTATCATACCATGCAAGCTGGAAGATAATGAGGGTGATCATGAGAATCGAGAGTGATATGGTACATGTGTTATTTCGACATCAATATTTATACTTTTTAAGATGGGTTTTTCGAAACATTATAATATGTATTTTGAATTAATTGGTAATTTGCATTGTGTTAATGCTAAAATCAATATTTCACTTAATAATTTGCAATTATCAATGGAGTACTGTATAAAGTTCTCTTTTTTTGTATGTAAGATCATAATAAAATAATGATAATTATAAAGTACATTAATTTATTTGCATTATTTTCTAAACATTATTATGTTAAAAAAAATCATATTATTCTAGATTTATTATTTTACAATTATTTAAAATTTTACAAATTTACAAATTTTAATAAAATCATTTCACATTAATACAATTAAAATTTTACAAATAGTTTACATACAATTACAATTAAAAATACAATTAGAGTTAGAATTACAATTACAATTACAATTACAATTTTGCAATTTCACATCTAATTACAATTAAAATTACAATTACAATCATTTCACAGTAATACAATTAAAATTTTACAAATATTTTACATAGAATTACAATTACAATTATAATTTTACAATTTCACATACAATTACAATTACAATTTTATAAATTTACATATATACCATTACAATTACAATTTTAGAATTTTACATACAATTACAATTTTACATATATACAATACATTTTTACAAATTTAAAATTTACAATTACAATTTTAGAATTTTACATACAATTAGAATTACAAATATTACAATTTTACAAATATTTTACATAGAATTACAATTACAATTATAATTTTACAATTTCACATACAATTACAATTACAATTTTACAAATTTACATATATACCATTACAATTACAATTTTAGAATTTTACATACAATTACAATTTTACATATATACAATACATTTTTACAAATTTAAAATTTACAATTACAATTTTAGAATTTTACATACAATTAGAATTACAAATATTACAATTTTACAATATCATGATCATTTAATATTAAATTAGTTAATAAACATCATGATATGATAACCATCGTACAAACATTATATTCGAATAAAAAACACATTCAAATTCGCTAACATCATCGTGATCATGATCATCTAACAAAACACAATTAGCATTGTATAACATCATCACAACACAAACATCAAATATACATCTCATGTGAAATAACTGCTATCACATACACATCTATATGAAAGTTGCACATTAAATGAATATATCTAACATGACCTAACAATACACACATCTTGATGATCAGCAACATGTAAATTAAGTACAACTGCAACATGAACATAAAATACATGGACCATATATATATATATAATTGAATAATGTCAAAAATATACAACTATAATATAAATGTCATATATCAGCTGTTGGTACATCATCAATAGCAGTACTAGTCGAGGCCTAGTTAGTCAATGGTGCAGCCTCTACAAGCTGAGATACATGTTGATCATCACATGCCTGTTGATCTGGTACTGGTGCCTCATGCTGATCAAGATCAACTGTCGGTTGCTCATCATGATGACTCGACATGGTTGATGTTCTACCCTACTCATGATCATGAGTATTGCTGGATGTTGCATGATGTTGATTCGATGTAGCCGATGGTCCAACCTGTTCTCCATGATGACTGTTGCTCGATGCTAGTGGAGGCTGCTCATCTGGCACGACATGAGGTGAACAATGATCGCTACCCTGATAGTGATCATTAGATGATTCGTCGGCACTGCTCACGGACTGTCGATCATGTTTTGCATCTCCACCATACCTATAACGTGCAAGGGTCCTCCTCAACCATGTAAATAAGGTTGTAGCTCCTACGACATGCCACATCAGGCTGTACATGTCACGTGGCATGCCTCTCCACATATGTACCAGCCTACCATCGACCTGTATGTCTCTCATAGTAGCGGGCCTGACTCCTGCCTCAACAATCAATGCATGGAGTTGGTCGCCCATCTCCATCCTCAATTTGCTATCAAGCCTATCGCGCCTAGCAAAAGGCGGTACCAGTGCACCAACAGGAGAAGGTCTCTCTGCACGAGCCTCATGATGATCCTCAGCATATGGCATATCTTGATCGTCATCAGGATCCACACTTGGATCATGTGGTGGCGTTGGCATGTCCTCACCATCAAAAGGCCCAATGTCTGCAAAATATATACAAGTACACAACAATAATTAGACAATTTCATTACATGATTTAATAAAAACAAGTTAAATAACGTGTTAGAATAAATTTAAATAAAACAGTAATATTACCTCTATCATCGTGTAGTTCATCATCTATGAAGAGGATGTTTGCACACCCTCGCCAATCCAAACCAGCATAAGGACAGGGGACCATAACGAAGGGATGCTTGTCAACACTGGCTAGAAACTCCAGTGCATCATGCAATATCCTCACGAAAAAATCAGTCTCGCCCCTCTTGGGCATAATCTGTCCCTACATGTGCATCCATGCCTCCAACATCGGCCTACGCGGTTGCCGAACAAAAGTAGGCCTTGTCTTTGGAAACCTCTCAAAAAATAAAAAATAAAATCTCTAAAGCAAAAGGGAAGTTGACCCGCCCTTGTGAATGAGCAGACATCTATCTAAGGCTATACAGAACTGTTTCCTCCTATACTAAAGAATCAACATAATATAGAAGCGGGAAAATAACGTGTTTCTTGTCGCTGGTGTTGTGTGAAATGATCGAAATCAGAAGTGAGAGGCACCTCACCTCCTCACTACCAAATGAAGCAATACGTAATTGTCCTCCAGAGACCTGAAAATCTGAAGGAGACAGTATATCTGTGCTAATGTATCTCTGGGAGTACACCAACTGACTCCCTGCTGCATAGCCAACTGGAACCTCTGGGAACGAGGGAAAATCCACCCAAGTCCTCGACAGCCCTGTAATGAAATATATGTCCTCCTCAGTGGGCACATACCATTGGTTAGGACCAACCCGAAAAACCTGTAGGTGGGCTTTCCACCCGCGGATAAGATGTCTCAAAAACAAGCCATGGCCCTTTAGAGAAGTAGCCTCCTCATAGAACTTGAGGAGGCCTACCTACCATAGGAGCCCTTGGGTAGCTGTTATAATAAGGCGAGGGTACGCATCTCTCTCCCTCTCTCATGACACCCACGGGAAAACTATGTTATACTAGTCCGCCTGTTGTTGTTGTTGTTCCCCCTCTTCTCTCCTTTCACATCTCTGAATGATTGACATATTAAATACAATTTTTTTTATTAAATGAGACATGTATTTAGGAATATACATATATAAATCTTTTGGAAAAAAAAAAAAAGTCCGTGCACCACAAAAAATAGGCATGCACCAATATGGGTGCATCTTTTTTTGTCGCACACCGGCGGTGGTGCACTAGAAAATCTTCAACGCACCGGAGGTGGTGCACTTGAAAATTTTTAATGCACCTCCCTCCTAACATTGTTCTCAAGCAACGGTGCGGTGGTATAACAGACGTCATTGTTGACTATGGACCATGTCGGGAGGGCGATGCACTGACCAAACTATACACCTGGGGGCATATAGTTCGGTCAGCACACCGACCTCCTGACATCATTACATAGTCAATGGTGCATTCTTTTACTAAGTCGCATTGTTGACCGTGTCGAAATGTCGGAATGTGGTGTGCTGACAAAAATATCCGCCCCTAGGCAGATATTTAAGTCAATGCACCGCATTGTCGTTATTCCACAGGGTCAACGGTGCGGCCGGGTAACCGACCACACCGCACTTTTTTTAATTTTAAAATAACACGGCGCATCTTTCGGTACCATCCTGGAACCAGTGCGGATGCCGTTAACATCGGTTGCGGTGCGGCCTGTAAATTTATAGACAACACTGCGAACCAGTGCGAGTCGAACAGCTCAAGCGCACCGTGAGACAATTTTTTATTTTTTTTAATGGTTAAATTTAAAGTAATTTACAATTCTAATCCGCTAAAAGGCTTAATCATGGAAAAACAAGAAAAATACTTGTACATTTGGCCATCGAGGAGACATATTGCGTGCAATGGGTGCAATGGGAGCACCGATGTCAAGGTGGCTCAAACAAGGATAAATTGCACTGGTGCTTGAGAGCTCTGGAGCACTGAGAAAAGTGAAAAATGTGGTTTTTTGGCCATAAATTTTTTTATTTAACCCTATTCCGATGTGCAGGGTTTTATAGGCGCACCGGTGCGGTTTCTTAAGACCATATCGAGCAGTTTCTATTTTTGCGCGGGGTTTTAGGACGCACTGATGCGCTATGGTAATAAGACACACCATGCGGGTTTGTATGGAGTGCACGGTGTCCGGTGTGAAAATTTTTTGTGTGCACCGATGCTTTCTCTTGCTGGATGCACTGATGTGGTTTAGGAAAATAAGCGCACCGGACGAAAAACATCCGCAAAAACCTCCACCCACCAAACTCCTCTAGTAACCGCCGCTAGAAATAGATGTTTGGGGTATTTTTATAATGGGTTCCTCAAAAAAATACGCTAGAGGGTCTTTTCCTTGTATTGAAGCCCTAAACAACCAAAATCCTAACTCGAGGAGATGTAACACCAAGAGTTTATGGGCCCCGTTGGGGTTAGTTGGGCAACCAACTTCCTAGGGTCGTAACTTAGTCATATTATCTCTGTTTGGCACGTATGATACCTCATTGGAAATATATCTCCGAGCACTATAGTTGTTGATGTGATTGATTTCTAACCACAAGAGAAATCATGCCCAAAAAACGTCATTTAGGGCCTCAAAACGGCTCCAGAAGTTCAAGACTTGAAAAATTGCTAAAAATAGTAAATAAAAAACTGATGAAACTAATGGTGGAATAGGCAGGTGACCACCAATATCCACCTGGATCATTCCTCCCCCCTTAGGAAGCAATGGTCCCCATTGTGTGCAGAGCCTCCATGAGGTGGGGTAATTTCCATTGAACCTGGTCCCTTGGGAACCACTTTCCCTAGTGACGGAGTTGGACTGCTTTGACAACTTGGTATAGCTAGATCCTCTGTTGGCAGGTGTTCTTGATCTATGTGTCCATGATTCGATCAATTGTGGCTTGTTCCATGGAGTCTGGGTTTAACTTTGTTGGTGTGAGTTTTTATGCCATGTCATATGTGTCCAGTAGAGGTGGAAAGTAGGGTTGAATGCGATCCACATTGAAAAATAGATGCATAACAAGGAATGGTTTAATACTAAGCTCGAAGGAATTATCCCCTACTGCCTTGGTGATGTTGTATGGCCCATATAAAAGTGAGTGAAGCTTGCGGTGGGGTCCAGCGAGGCGCT
This sequence comes from Pinus albicaulis, assembly GCA_034641835.2. Classification (NCBI taxonomy): domain Eukaryota; kingdom Viridiplantae; phylum Streptophyta; class Pinopsida; order Pinales; family Pinaceae; genus Pinus; species Pinus albicaulis. The sequence continues at coordinate 1,671,576,239 of CM076580.1, read as the reverse complement.
CCTTCTGCAAATGTAGGCACACTTTGTCACCCACCTAGAAGTTGTGTGGCACCCGATGATGATCATGTTGCTGCTTGTACTTAGCATTTGATTTTTCCAATATGTCATGAACTTGTTGGTGAATGTGCTAAATGCACTCAATGAAGTTGTTGGCCTTGTTATTTTTTGATTGGATATGAGTCGAATCTACCTGAGTAGACACAAATGTCATGGCTACATCAATGGGACATAGTGGATGGAATCCCAAGCCCACCTGAAAGTGGCTATGGCCAATTGACCTGTGGAGAGCCCAGTTATAGCTATGTTGTGCATAGCGGAGGCTCCCATCCCATGTCTGTGGATGCTTTGAGTTGTACATGCATAAAATGTGTAGATCATCCTGTTGATGAACTATGTTTGTTCATCGGTTTGGGGATGGAAAGTTGTAGACTTGGTGAGCTTGGTGTCTAGGCATCGACTAGAGGCTGGACCAAAATGTACAGAGGAACCTTTTGTCTCAATCTGAGATGATATATTTTGGGATCCCAAAGTGTACCCACACTTGTTCAAAGAAGAGTTTAGCAGTCGCTTCTGTAGTCATATTCTTCTTAAAGAACACCATAATGGTCATCTTCGAGAATTTTTCGACAACCACAAAAACACAATCGTTGCCATGCTTAGTAGAAGGAAGGCTCGACATGTAATCCATGGAGATGGATTCCCAAGGTTGACTAGGGGTAGGCAGTGGAGTATAGAGGCCTTGCTTCTTGATGCTTGGTTTGGAAATTGCGCAGTTAGTGCAGGATCTGATGTACTTCCTGACATCCCGTCGAAGGTTCAACCAATAGAAATACTTCTATAGTACTACAAATTTTTTCTCAACCCCGAAATTCCCAGCGACCCAAATGCAGTGTGCTTCCCAAACTATTTTGGCATGCTCGCTTGAAGGAACACAAAGGTGTCCTAGGTGACATAGCAATGCATCCTGGAGGTAAAAATTTGGAACTTGCTTACCGTCCATGAGTGTCTTGTGTGTGTGGCCAAATTCTGGATTGCTTATGTAGAGAAGCAGCCAATCGAAAGTCCCGTGCCCACAAGATTTGAGCACAGTGGTTAGCACCACAATCGGTGGTAGGCTGAGGTAGTCTGCAACATTATTGGTAATGCCCTTCTTGTACTTGATGTTCAAATGAAACTATTTTAGTTATGTGGACCACTTCTGATGGTGATATATTTGCAAATTCCTTTGTGTTTGTATGAATTTTAGGGGTCGGTGGTCTGTGAGGATGACCATTTCCTTCCCCAAAATGTAATTCTTCCATTGTCAGCAGGCCTACACAATGGAATATATCTCTTTGTCATAAGTGGGATACTTCCAGATTGTGTCGGAAAGTGTCTCACTGTGATATGCCACTGGATGCCCCTGTTAAGTAAGAACATCCCCAATATCATAGTCAGAGGCATTTGTCTCAATTTCAAATGGTTGTTTCAAGTATGGTAATGTGAGTACTGCTTCAGAGTAGAGGTGATGTTTCAACTCTACAAATGCCTTCTGTTGAGATTCATACCAAAAGAATTTTTCTTTCGCTCCTCCCTTGGTGACTTGACTCAAGGGCCAAGTGATATGAGAGAATCCCAACACAAAATTTCAATAGAAATTGACAAGACCTAGAAAGTGGCAGAGCTCTGTTAAACTGGTTAGGCCTAGGCAATCCTAAATGATTTAGATCTTTTGAGAATTTATAGGGTTGGTGTTTAATTCAAATTCTCTACTTGATAATTACTTGTGAGCTTACTTAAGTTACTTATTCCTTTTCTTTGTTTATCTTAGTTAATCTTTCATCAAGTCAATTATCAAAATACACAAGACATACAGATTAAGCTCTTAGAGCCAGGGCAAAACCTTTCCCTCTTGGAGAGGAAAACCTGCAAATAATTCTTCTTATAGATATTAAAATCACAAGTACCATGACCAAGACTTAGACCCTTGCCCTAGATATGCTTCCAAGACCTTGATCCAGCTTCTTCAAACTTGATTCTTCTTTTCACCAATTTTCTTAGTTCTACATCAGAATTAGAGACCTTGATCTTCACCTTACATGTGCTTTTAGTTTAGTTTCTTGAACTGTAGGAAGGTAAATCCTAGATTTACCTTCCTCACTATTACTGCCTCTTCTCCTTATGATCACTGTCTCAACCTCTGCAAATTTTTTCTTCAAATTAATTTCCCTTAACAATAATGTATCTACAATTTTTACTTGCCTTATGATTTTTATATGTATGTACTTCAAACTTCCCGTAGATCCGCATTTAAAAACAGAGATATCATTATACCCTTCTTTCACCAATACACAATCTTGTACCTTTCTTCCTGTACCTTTCTTGCATCAATTCACAATTCTTCACCTTAGATAATCCACACTTCATTCGTAATTTGATCTGCTGTCAATACTATATTTTATCTGCACTTATAATAATCTTAAATCTGCACTGTATACTTCCCTTTATCCGCACTTCTAATTCAGAGAGATCTACATCATTATCCTTCCAAAATGGCCACAGTAGTGTGTATATATAGTAGTCTAATTTATGACTTTAGGTCGACCTATCAGTCGTGTATTAGGTTGACTTCATCACTGATATTTAGGCAGACATAAAGAGAATCTCATGAGGTATTTATTCACGTATATTCTAGCATTGATAGAGGGTTGTATTCACTGTATTGGAGCTTGACTTCCAACGCTTTTTTATCTTTTCTTCCAGCTTGTTTGAGGGTTTTTTGTGAGCTTCTTCACAAGGTCTTTGGAGCATAAACATCTAAACTAAATCCTTCATGTATATGACACTTGATTATAGAATAAGAAAAAAACCTGGAAGACATCAAGAAGAAGTCTATAACCTATAATAAAATCTTGTTCATTGAACCCATGAAACAAGTACAACAAAAATACATTTTATTATCATTGTCTTCTTCTTTCCATAATTACATAGTCAACATGAAGACTGATCCTAGTTACACTTTTCAACACTCCCTCTTAACTAGGGAGGTATTCATACAGGTACATGGTCACTTTCAAACTGAAGAATCTCATAAGAAGAATCAGATTGGTAATTGCATCTGTATAGCATCATATCAACAAGTGTTGTCCTAATGCAAGGCCTTGACTAACATCCCCATATCTCAACGAGACAATGGGCTACAATGATGGCAAGACACATGACTAATAGACACCATGGTCATTTTCTCTCCAAGGTACATAACCCACCTTGGTGTTCCCAAAGTATGACCTTCTTGGACTATTCTTCTCTTGGGTAGCCAACCCTCAAAATATATTGGTCCACAACTACTCTTATCTTGAATGCTCTATCTCATTCTAAAAGAGTAGCGAATGCTAGATGATTACCCAATCCTCCATTTTGTCTTCTAGGTGAAGACTATAATGATGTGTCTATCAATTCTCTTCACATGGAATTCAGTAAGACTTACAGTTGTTAGTCCTGGTCTAGTGCATGACACATGTAATATAGAATTACAGAAGTCTCTCCCTCCTAATAAAGGAGGAACATACTTCAAGTTTCTTCCAAGTAAGAAACTTACCACCAGGATCCCTCTCAACCAAGGTCTCGCAACAAAAATCCAGCTACTCATGAAGAATTCCTTCCCTCGATGTCATGGATTTCAATATTGAGGAATATTCAACTTTTGGCTTCATAGGGCACAGATCATCCATCACTTTCAGTCACGAGTCATGTCCACTATCAGAAATTGATTCATCAATCTTTCTCATCTAGTCCACCATTATTCCCTGCTTCTTTCCTTCAAATCATCTCCAAGGATCATGTATCCTTTCTCATGATTAGCATCCCTACACAAATTCATCCAGATAAACATATACATATGAACCTTTTAAAACAAAAGGCTACGTCATTGATGATATTTCACCATGAAATATTCTTGTAGGCATCGACATCCTCTATTCAGATTGACACATATCCTAATGATATGTTTTTCCAAGGGTCTTCTTCTTTATCAGACTTACGTCAGAGTCTACATATCTTCCCAGAAGATCTCTTAGTCACATCTTCTTAGCTTCTGGATGATAACTGCCTCTTGACATGGTTTCATTTCATGATCTCTTCCTCTCTGCACATTCTTCATTCCTAGGAATTTACAACTTTTCTTGTTTATTGTTTATATAAAACCACCTCATATTCCATGAGGACATATTATGTTGATTTCATCTATCCATGCACCGATAGATACTCCTCCATAGATCATACTTCTAAATACAGAATTCCATTACTTTCAACCATATGACATGACTTCACAGCATCCAATGTCAGCATATAAATATATACATACGTCATACATTTATCTGTTGAGTCATCCTGTAGAAATTTCTTAAGAATGAAGAGATTCATTCCCTTGGTCTACTCCATCAATATGTCATCACATCTCAGAAATCTGTTTCCATGATGACCCTTGATCTTGATGACTGCCTTCCATCAAAATTGTTAGCAGAGAATTTTTCCCCATAGCTGCTACACTAGGAGCTCCCATCATGCTTTTATCATGATGTTATAATTCACATTGCTTCCTATCATACTATTTTAAAACCAACATAAATCACTTAAAGGAGAAGAAGATCCTAATCGTAGTTGAGATCCCTCGCTTCTTCTTTCTTAGATTTCTTTTCATTAGGTTATTCTCTTATATGGGCTTCTTCCTTTTTCTTCTTGTCCTTTCTAAATCTAGGAAAATCTCGTCTATAATTCCAAAGATAATTTCACCCAAAGCATCATGCTTTTTCCACATTTCTCTTCTTATTTTGAGGATCAAATTTACCAAATCTTCCTTTCTTCCTGGACATGGTGGCAAAGGCTTGATTCTCTTTTCTTGATCCTTCTTTCAATATTGATTCTTCTATCTTACCTAGACTTTGGAATGGCATGGCTTCTTCTCTCCCATCTATGCTGGAAGAGAAATATCTCCATTCTTCGGTTTTGTACCATAGTGAGTATTCCTTTATTAGTTGTTCTCGTACTACGAAAATATCCATCAGATGTGTAATTATTCCTTCCTTTGACATTCTCAATTTTTATAGATTTTGTCTTAGGGATATTATTTCCTATGTAGAACCTTTCGATAATAGTTCCACCAGTTTATCATATATTTCTTTTAAGTATTCTGGATTTAATACATAGGGAATGAGAGAGTCTTTTATGGGTTCTATAAGAATCCTTCGGACTCTTACGTCTCTTTTCATGTATTTGATATATGATCGAATGTCTTATTTTGGAGGTTGAATTTTAGATCCTTCTATGAAGCCCATAACTTCATTTTCAATTAGTTTCAGATCTGTCCTTTTCTTCCATGCATTGAAGTTTGATAACCCAACCAATTTGTTGATTCTAAACAATAATTCAGATTGAGATGAATCCATAGATACTTACTTGAGAGAGTGACTTTCTCCTTCAACAGCTTCCTTGATGATGATGAAGAGGTTAGGAACTTCTTCCAAGATATAATTATTCAATCTAGGTGATCTTGGATCCTTGATGGCAAAGGATGTATTGAAAATATAATATCATTTTTCTTAACAATATCTTGAATGTAAATATTTGATGGAAAATATTATTTTCTTGAAAGGCTGATCCTTTACTAAAAATATCTTGAGAGTCTTCCTTGCAAGAGTGTCTCTTTGTCAAGTAGCCCTTGAGTTCAACACCTTAGCTCTAATACCATGTTGATAATTTGGAGGGCTGGTGTTTAATTCAAATTATCTACTTGATAATTACTTGTGAGCTTACTTGAGTTACTTATTCCTTTTCTTTTTTTAGCTTATTTAATATTTCATCAAGTCAATTATCAAAATACACAAGACACACAAATTAGGCTCCTAGAGCCAGGGAAAAACCTCTCCCTCTTGGAGAGGAAAGCCCACAAATAATTATTCTTATAGATCTTCAAATGACAAGTACCATGACCAAGACTCAGACCCTTGACCTAGATATGATTCCAAGACCTTGATCCAACTTCTTCAACCTTGATTCTTCTTTTCACAAATTTTCTTAGTTCTGCATCAGCACTAGAGACCTTGATCTTCACCTTGCATATGCTTGTATTTGAGTTTCTTGAACTGTTCTTCCTCACTATTACTGTCTCTTCTCCTTATGATCATTGTCTCAACCTCTACAAATTTTGTCTTCAAATTAACTGCCCTTAACAATAATGTATCTACAATTTTTCCTTGCCTTATGGTTTGTATATGTCTATACTTTAAACTTCCCTTATATCTGCATTTCATCACAGAGATATCATTGTACCCTTGTTGAACCAATACGCAATCCTATACCTTGCTTCCTATACCTTTCCTGCATCAATCCGCAATTCTACACCTTAGATAATCCCCACTTTAGTCCCAATTTGATCCGCACTCAATACTGTCTTTTATCTACACTTATATTACTCTTAAATTTGCATTGTACACTACCCTTTATTCACACTTCTAATTTAGAGAGCTCTGCATCATTATCCTACCAAAACAGCCGCAGTAGTGTGTATATATAGTAGTGTTATTTCTGACTTTAGGTGGACCTATCAGCTGTGTATTAGGCTGAATTCATCACTGATATTTAGGCCAACATGAAGAGCATTTCATGAGGTATTTTTTCACGTATATTCTAGCATTGTTAGAGGGTTGTCTTCATTGTATTGGATCTTGACTTCTAACGTTTTTTGAGCTTGTCTTCTAGCTTGTTTGAGGGATTTTTGTAATCTTCTTCACAAGGTATTTGAAGCATAAACATATAAACTAAATCCTTCATGTATATGGCACTTAATTGTAGAAGAAGACAAAAACCTAGAAGCCTATCAAGAAGAATTCTATAACCTATAATAAAATCTTGTTCATGAAACCCATGAAACAAGTACAACAAAAATACATTTTACTATCATTGTCTTCTTCTTTACATAATTACATAGTCAACATGAAGACCGATCCTAGTTACACTTTTCAACAAGATCTTAGCTAGATCCACATGCACCCCCCACTCATCAATAACGTATTCCAAATACTGAACTTGGGTCATGCCAAAAGTGCACTTCTCCAAATTAGCACACAGCTTGTGTTGTCATAGTGTTTAGAGGACTTGTCGGACGTGGTGGAGGTGCTCTTCCCAAGTTTGGTTGAAGATCTGGATGTCATCCAAGTACACCACCACAAATGAGTTCTTGAATGGCCACAAGATGTCATCTATCAGCCGCATGAAGTTTGCGAGAGCATTCATCAACTCGAAAGGAATGACTAACCAATCGAAGAGGCCCTCCTTGGCTTTGAAGGCAGTCTTCCACACATCGGAGGGTTCAATTGGTACCTGGTGATACCTAGACTTCAAGTCGGTCTTGCTAAAATATTTGGCCCCCCTGAGTTGTTCCAAAAGGTCATGGATTCATGGGATTGGATACCTATTCTGTATTGTGATCTTGTTCAGCGCTCGATAGTTAATACAGAGTCTCCAAGTGCCATCCTTCTTCTATACCAACATGATCGGGCTCCCACAGGGTGAGGAGATTGGTCTAATGTGCCCTCTCTATTATATCTCTTGGATCTGCCTTTCAATTTCATCATTCTCCATAATAGAGCGTCAATAGATTAGCCCATAAGGAAACGATGCGCCTTGGGTCAGATTAATGTAGTGCTTGACCTGACAGTGTAGAGGAACCCATGTGGGTGAGAAGAAAATGTCTTGGTATTCCTCCATGACTTTGTCCATCTGTTATTTCCACGCATGGGGCACCCTGTTTGGAGGTTGCGACCATGATCTTCTTCTTTCCCTATGGGTGAATCATAATGAAAAAAAAATTTCTGGTTTGGGAAATAACCTTACTGCATTGCGTGGCAGTAATCAAAGAGATAACAGAAGGCGGTACTACCTCTGGTATCCTATACAAATTATTTCCCAAAGTAATAATAACAGAACGAGGCCTAGATTCATGTAAAACATGTCGCTTCCACAAGTATGGTTGGCCTAATAATACATCTAAAACTTCAACAGGAGAAATATCACACAATACCTCATCCGTGAAGGGCATGATTTTGTAGGGAAGGCAACACTGCTAGCTAATGTAGAAATCTCTTCCTTGGTGAAGCATTTATGGGTGTCTTGTGGTCGGTAGACCGAGCTGCTTCATGACCTTTGCTGAGATGAGGTTCTTTTGGCTCCCGCTATCAATAATTAATTGCAATGGAGAACCTTGCACCCACATATGGGAATGGAATAAGCGCTTCCCATCCTCTAGATCTTCGGGTTCCTCCTTTTGGATCTTGGTGGTGGCAATAGTGGCACTAGGTTTTGCATCAATTATTTTCTTCCCTTTGTCATTCCCCTTGTCCAGTTCTGACTCTGAATCAAAACATGCATCTGATTCAGATACCTTCAACTCGGCCACCAACGAATATTTGGCCCCTAACACTCATTTTTGTTGTGAGTGGAGCTTTTATGAAATTCATACCACTCCCTTGTGTCCTTATTTGGCTTTGTGGTGTTGCTCTTCGCTTCATGCTTTGGCGGGTTATCTTGAGTCACCTAGATTTGGCTTTGCCCCTTTTTCTATGGTTTGGGGGCACCTTTCCCTAGCTTCAAATTCACAGATCCAAAGTCTCGCTTCTTCTGCTTAAATTTCTATTCAATCTTGGCGACATATCGATATGTCATGCCAAGCGAGGTAATGTCGAGGAACTCCATTTCCTCCTGCATGTATCTGTGAAAATAGCTACAGTACTTGAGCACCAAGTGTTTCTTTGAATCTTTAATACCCAACTTTGTGCATAGGGTATGGAAAAAATCCGTCAACTCATGCATATTTTGATCCTTTGTTGCCGCAGCATGGTCCATTAGATGTATTTGTCCTCATATCTCCCCACGGGATAATATTGTTCCTTGATGCCATCTTGGAATGAATTCCAAGTGGGTGCGGTTGAAAAAAGTGAGGTTTCTTCCTCATCCCTCTGTTCACAGTAGGTTTCCCACCAATCTTTGACATGGGGGCCCGCTTTGAGGAGCACAAAGGTAATATTTTCTTGATCAGAGAAATCATGGACCGAAAAATACCCTTCCAGCAAATTCAACCATCTATCTACGGCGTCTACATCTTTTTGGCCCTCAAATATGGGAATGTCAAAGTTTAATTTTACCTTAAAAGGAGTGGCACCTCCAGAGTGGTTTTTGGATGAAGATGCGTCGTTGATGGGTAATCATTGGAGGATCATGGAAAATTTATCCATCATCGTGTTCCTTTGTTTCTCGAGGGCCTCCTCAAGAAATATTTTGATAGGATCTCCTGCTACCTAGTCTTTATTTTCTTCTGCCATGGGAGGTCGTCGAGGTTTGCGAGGCTGATCATGCAAATATTTAACCAGATCGATCCCTAACTCCTTATACCCCAACCTCTCTAGGGACATGCAAAGAAATATCAAGAAAGAGCAGATCGCTCGGATACAACTGATCCAGACTTATGCAGGAACACAATAAAATATATAAATAAACATAAACACAAAGATGTATCAGGAACAACACTTCACTTCATTAATATCAAATACTGAAAAATGCTTACAAATAGAATGGAAAATAAACTAGCTTGGACGATGGTAGCTTATCTCTAAGAAGAGATGTGGCAGCTACATGCCTCTAAATTGTGTTACAATGAGGCTCAAGGGCATTTTTATTATTGAGTAATAAGAGAAAACCGTAAACAACTAAAACCATAATCGAAGGAGATGTAACACAAAGAGTTTATGGGCCCCGTTGGGTTTAGTTGGGAAACCAAATTCTCAGGGTCGTAACTTGGTTATATTAGCTATGTTTGGTGCATATGATACCTCGCTATAAAGATATCTACGAGGACTAAAGCTGCTAGCGTGATTTGTTTCAAATCACTAGAGAAATCATGCCCAAAAAACACCATTTAGGGTCTCAAAACGGCTCTGAGAAGTTCAGGACCCGAAAAATTGCTAAAAATAGTAAATAAAAAAACTTATGAAACTAACTAGGTGGAATAGGCAGGTGGCCACCAATATCCACCTAGATCACAGTATTGGAAGACTGTGGCTATGATGTGACATTTAGAAAAGGAAAGGTTTTCCTTAGACACATTGTCACGGGACAAGTGAAACAGATCTATGTGCAAGTCAAGAACCTGTATGCTCTTGAGGTTGAAGATGCATGCAAATATTTTAGGAGAAATGCAAATGGTAGAGACTTGGTGGTTGAGAGGGAGCATTAATTACCTCTCAACATGCAACCTAAGAAGAAACCTAAACAAATTGTGGAGCAACCACAATTGGAGAAGTAGAGAGGAGATCGAGTGGAGGCATCCACTCAAGCAAAGACCTCCAGTAGTGGGGAATTTTGAGCCAAGTGAGCATAGGGAGCACATGCACCCGTACCTCCATGAGAGAGGTGGGGCGATGTGAAGCTATAGTCCCAAGAGTACAGAAATTTGGGCAGGGTCCATTGAGATATTTTTTCCTCATGGATCATTACCTTGCTACAGGGGCCCACAATACAGAGTAGCAGGATGGATCAATGGAGGTTGATGTAGTCAAATTTCAGAGTGACATATGCAGAGACTGACAACAGTCATATACTGGGGAGCAAAGAGCAGATTCCACGACATTGCAGAGTGAGAAACATTGCAAAGTTTTTACTAGACATAGCAGTAGCTAGTAGCAATCATGGACCTTACTGATAGATGTATCTTACTAATTTAGTTTGAATGTTTTTCAGTTTCAGAATTCGTAGTAGCAACAAAACTAGAGAGAAGTGTTACATGCAGAAAATTCCAAAGGTATTAGATCAGGATAGAGTTTAATTCCTTTCTTGTTGAGAGGGAGTTTTGAAAATGGAAATAAGAAATATTGAAAATGACATTAAAAGGGATTCTAATTTAATTTTCCCTTAATTAAATTAGAATTAAATTGTAATTCCACATCACATGATAGCTTGTACGAGTTAACTGAGTTGGGAAGATTTAGTTAGCTCAGTCAATTCGAGTTGGGGGTCAAACTGGAGGCATGTAGAGTTCGAGTTGGGGGTCAAACTAGAGGCATGTAAAGTTCTCTCTAAGTTTTAGGGGGTCCAGTTGCATTTTATTTTGAGTTTTAATTGTTTAACTTAATTAGTTAAGTTAAAATCAGTTTAACTAGTTTTAACTAATGGAGGAGATAGTGAGAGGTCGAGTGAATTAAATATGATTTAATTCACATGCAGTGATCAATTAGATAACTGATAATTTTCTATAAATATGTTTTTCATGTCAGTTTTGAGGAAGACTCAGTTGATATTGGAGTTAAATGGAAGTACACTATCAGTTGTATAGTTATAAAATTGTATAGGTCATGCATGAGGTCAACAGGACGCCTTAGATGTATTGCATAATAAATTATTGGGAATTTCATAATTAATAAGGATTCAATTTCCCTAGGGATTTCACAAGCAAGGCTAAGCATCCAAAGGCAATAAATTGGTTGAGGCAATCAGAGATAGTGGAGAGAGCTCTCAAGCCTGAGATAAGCATTGTATTGTTTCATATTCTTGACATAATGCAATATACAAATAATGGGGTTTTTAGGTGAGGCTTTCCCCAGATAAATATTTTTGTTGTGTGATTGAAATGATTTCTCTTTTTTGTTCATGTGATTATGCGATCGTAATTGGTTTCTCAATTTGTAGAATAGATTCAAATATTTTGTTTTAGCATGTTAGAAGATCAGTTGAATCTATGTGGATTTTATACAATAATACTGCAAATTGAGGGTGAAGGAAGCATACCGTGGGGTTTGGCAGATTTTTGTAGAGGAAGCTCTGGAACCCTTCCTTGGTGAACATAATAAACATTGTTCGGAGCGAGTAACCGTCGCGATTTCCAAATCTTCCCAGTGATCGATCCTGGTCATCCGCCGAGATGGGAGGTGCTAATCGAGATGGGAGGTGTTAATTCGTCGATATACATCAAATCCAAAGTTACATTTCCAAGTGGATGACTAGTAATGCGTGTAATGTGTGGGGGTGATGTGGTTAGGGTTACGTTTCAGAGGGCATAGTAATGCATGTACATCAATTAACCAAGTTTGAGTATTGAAAACCATTAATAAGAAAATAATACGAGATGACCATGGTAATAATGTTTACACAAAAAAACATCTTAGGTTTACAAGTGCATTAAATTATAGTCATAAAATTGCAGAACGAATATTAATATTGCTTGACCTTGTTATTCTAGGTCGAAGCTGGCTAACCCTTATCATGTACAAAACTGAATTAAACTTCGAGTGTTGTGACAGCTAGCTTAAGTGCAAACTATTTGTTATGTTATTTATTTTTAAAGAGACTAAACATTTATTTCTTTTGAGAAAAGGATTACATGATGAACATAAAGTAATTATGTTTTGTTGGAAATAAAATTTAATTATGTAATTGTGGTTCCATAAAAATTAAATAAGACTGATGATAAAAAGTATTCCAAGAACTGAGAGTGGTTGAATAGAAAATAGTTAAAACATTTACCTTTCCTATGGGGATAAAAGCACATCCCAGTGAGGAAAAGGGGTTTTGTTCTGTGACTAAGGAAAACGAGGAAGAGAGTGGAAATTCCTGATCTGGTAGTGACCAGTGGAAAACACTCAGCATTCCTAAATCCTGGGAAAGAAGAGTACTGGACTAGGGGTCCTAACGTCTCTTCTGGGATATTTGTCAACCTACTCATCTCAGGTGTGGAGCACAGGGGGAGATGAGGATGTAATCGCCTCTATCATGGTAGGGAGGACATCATCAGCAGATTCTGGAATGAGATAAGTAAACAACTTGCAGAAATAGTAAGAACTGGAATTTTTTGTTTAGACAAAATTATTTTAAATGCGAGAAATGTTTTTTTGAAATTATGGAATAAATATCTTTACATAGTGAATGTTGTAGATAAATAGTTCATGTAATTCTTGTAAAATAATCCAGATATTACAGTAGAATTTTTTATGTATATATGTGGGTTTTGTACCAAAATTCATATATCGAAGTTACTACTTGTTTTTCAAGGAAAAAGTAGTGTGAACGGTAAATATGTTACCAGGTTAAACCAATACAGAAATATCTACTAGAAATATGAACCATAAGAGTTGTTAGTTCAGGGTCCTAGGTCAAAACACTAGACCCCAGAACTGGTTGTTATTCTGTAAACTATGATATACACGAACAACAGATTTGTATGAAACAACTTCAAAAAACCCAGATGGTCCAGACATCTCTATTTAACCGAAGAACTGGAAACAATAAAGAAGAAAAAAGGAAATCTTTTCTTAAATGAAATACACATATTTAAACTCTAGAAAGAGCGTGTGCAGTGAAACCCAGAAGAATAATAGCCTATGTAAAGAAATAACCACATGTAAAACTTTCTTGCTACAACAACTATTAAAGAGAAAAGACTAACCCTGCACGAGCAAGATGATAACGATCTCTTCGAGAAATAATGAAGATTAATGTAAAATACCAGCAGAGTAAAGAGAGAAATAATATATATAAATTATATTAATACATAAATTTTCAATGCAACACTTCTTTCATAGGAGTGGGCCATACTTAAAGGAAAGACAAGATTTTTATAATAAAAAATTTGAGGTTCAAGCCACTAACCATAGCGAAGTTTTAAACAATATTAAACACTATTGTAATAGAAAATTTCCTCATAGGCAGAGCCAAGTAATCAACTGATAGCCAGGGTTAAACCCTTAAAATTACAAACAAGTTTCCAAGAAAAATTGCATCTGTCTATAACACAGGGCGGAGCCCTCAGATACATGAAAAACCCAAATGTATGGCAATGCAAATCCATGAGACTAGATTCATAAATTCATAACACCATGAGTGCCAATAAGATAACACTAGAGGGCTTCACGCCGAGACTCTAAGACTATCAGTAAACTCGGTACCTCTTATAAGAAAATGGCAGTATTAGAATGAAGTCGAAATGCTCCTATGGGACGGTAACACACTAGTAACCCTTGGCAATGGTCCACAGAGGTTTACCTCCTTCAAACCAAGACATAAAATTAGAAGCAAAATCCTTCTAATGACGACAAATGACAAGAGTAAAGAAATAAAAGCCAGGGTTGCATTACTTGGTAGAAACTTTCCGTCGGCTACGAATTGCGACCCTACAATGAGATCGACCAGAGGGAAAACTTTAAAAAAATAATTATCAAACCGTAAACGTAATGTAACAAAGAGCAGGTTTAATGACCTGAAGCTCTGGTGACTTACCGATGAGAATTTTGGGTGGCTACATCTGGAAGACGACAGCATACGCTTAAACCTCGGCAATGACCCGAGATGTAGGTTATCCCAACCGTGGAACCGAACCTTGTAACCCTGTGAACCACAGGAAAAAATTGTTAAACAAGGGAAACTTACTAAAACTTAATAACTAAAAACTGTTATGTCGTAAAGCCTGAGTTTTCGAGACTGTATCAATGGTCCCACTTACCTGCCAAGGTGTCAAGGAGGCCAAAACTGAGCAGGATCGAACGTTGGTCAAATAAGAATGGAAGCGGCGAGGTTGCAAAGAAGAAACGCTACCAGAGTTGAAGCGAATGAATGAAATCTATTAGGGTTGGCAGGGTCATTACCCTAAACGGGTACCGAAGGATCATGACCGTAGATCTCTGACCTTGAGATCCAATGGTGGCCAGCGGAACAAGTGTCACTGATCAATCCGATTTCCCATGTGAGGAGTACAACAATCCTATATTACCTTAAATGAAACCATAAAACAAATTTCATCAAACTGGATAAGATCACAAATCATTCATTTACCGTGATTCTGCCAATCTTCCCTGTCCCTTCGGGGTTAATTATCCACGTTATGATTTCCCATATAATTATTGTGAACTTATATTATATGCAGAAGGCAAACCTTAACCTTTTGCAAATACAATTTCCAAGAGGAGTTAAGAGGTTATGTTTATGTATAGGATTATATGGTTAAATAATGAAGTCTCGTGTGGAGAATCCATATAAGTGCATTGTAAAAATAGCCAATGTAAATTATGGTAAGGTGTTTAAAAGTACCATGGTAATTCAAATAATTGTGGAATGCAAATATATATATATATATTATAATCATGTATAAAAGGCAAAAGTAACTTTCTTTTTATGTGTAAATGTTGTATACGTTACAAGTGATACCAGAGCAGCGTTCATACACTGGGGCCCAATGGGTCACCTAACGTGATAAATTGTTGTGTGTAAATGGTGCACAGAAAAAGAAATAACATAGTAGAAGAAAAATGAGGAGGGGATCGACACAAAAAAACACCACAAAATGTAGGGGTACCTACACCCCAGTCCCATCTAGAAATGAATCTGGAAATGTGGATTCAGCTGAGTGTAAATCAACACCAGTAGACCAGTAGACTGTTGGAAGAATAGCAGCATCAAACCAGTATACTGCTAATCACTGTGCAAAAGTTACAGGAAGAAATGGTCTGGGTTAGGAGTGATAATGAGCACTTGATGCAAGAGCAGGAAAGGATACTCAAAAGCCTTTCTGATAAACAGAATCAAGGAGCGTTACAACCCAGTCCTGACAGAGATACGCAGGAAGAAAATGAACGACAAGCTAAGGACCAAACCAATGATAGAGTGGAAAGAATCCATTCACAAAGAAGTAATAAGAATAGAAATTATAATGAGGTTGAGTCTAGTAATGTATCAGAACATAAAGAAATTAAGAAACAAAAAGTGGAGTTACAAGGTGAATTCTAAAAGATTAAACCACCTATGTTTGAGGAAGAAGCGGAGGAGGTGGTTGAATCCTAGTTAATTAATATGAAAAAATACTTTCAATTTTACGAGTACAAAAGAAATCTTAAAGCCAGGTTGGCCATCTATCAGTTGAGAGAAAAGGCCACCCTGTTGTGGGAGGAAGTCAAGGATGTCCTCAACATTGAAGACCAAGATGTGACATGGGATGAGTTTCAACAATACTTTAAGGAAAAATATCTAGTAGAACGTTTCTATGACAAAAATTCTAGAGAAATCCATGATTTTTTATTGGTTCAAATGACAATGTATGAATACATAACCAAGTTCACTTCATTATTAAGATACGTTCCTTATTTAAGGGATGAAAAGGCTAAGGTTCAGTGGTTCTTGAGTAGTTTTCTGACCCACATGGAAAAACGAATTGAGTTCGTGAATCCAAGGACCATGGACGAAGAAATTCGAAAAGTGAGGATGTGTTACCAGCAGTCCAAGGCAAAAGGAGAAATAGGCAAAAATCGGCAGCCAAGAAAATGGCAGAAAAGCAGTTCAAATTTCAAAAATACTAGGACCAATAATTTTAATAATTCTTCAAGGAATTTAGTGAGCAAATATTTCAGAATAAACCATCAAAGAACCTGGTGGCCTATGGAAGAAAAGCCCACAGAGGCTTCCAACAAACTTAAACAAGGACAAAACCAGAAACCACCTCTAAAGTGTTAGGAGTGCGGCGAGGCTCATTACTATAAAAATTGCCCACAATGAGGAAGAAGTGAAACAATAGCTAATCTACAAGAAGCCTCTATAGTGGAGATGTATCTCGGAATATACCTAGAATAAACGCATCTTTGGAGGATCAACAGGCATATTATCAACCAACGATGATAGAACTAGAAGGTAAGTTACTTTCACAACCTGTTTCTATTTTGATTGACCCAGGTGCCAGCTTAAGTTATGTAAACCCCAGAATAGTAGAAATCTGTAAATTACAAAGTCAGAAATTAAAAAATCCCTGGCTATTACAACTAGCCATTGGGGCAAAAAGAAAAGTTTGGCCAAAATTCCAAACTATACACTAGAAATTGGAAACCAATAGTTAAATGTGGATTTGAATGTACTACCTTTGGGATCTTATGATGTACTACTGGGCATATATTGGTTGGAGAAACACTGGAAACTGGTAGATTGTAAAGAGAAGATTATATATTACATAATGCAATATGGAACTCGTCAAGAAATACAAGTAATCTAGAAACCCTTATAGTTGCATCCTATCACAACCTCTTAAATGAGTAAATGTATTAGAAAAGGATGTCAGATATATACCATTCAGGTGGGTTTTGCTAATTCTAAAGAGAAGACCCCTATGATGGAAAGCATACATGTAGTACAAGATTTCATGGATGTGTTTCCAGAAGATGTACCAGGTTTACCTCTAATAAGGGACATTGATTTCACTATTGAGTTGATGCCAGGAGCATCACCAATTTCAAGGGCGCCATATCAAATGAGTGTACCGGAGCTAACTGAACTGAAAATTCAGCTACAAGAGTTATTGGATAAAGGTTATATTCGACTGAGTGTGTCCCCTTGGGGAGCACCAGTGTTTTTTGTAAAGAAAAAGGATGGAACCATGTGAATGTGCATGGACTATAGACAACTCAATAAATTAACAGTCAATAATAAGTATCCATTGCCCCGGATTGATGACCTGTTTGATCAGGTGAAGGGGGAAACTATATTCTCAAAGATAGACTTAAGATCTGGATACCACCAAATCCGAATTAAAGATGAAGATATCTACAAGACTTCTTTCCATGCCCGATATGGGCATTACGAGTTTGTGGTATTACCATTTGGTTTAACTAATGCACCAACAACATTTATGAGGTTGTGCATGGCATATTCCACCCTTTTTTGGACATATTTGTGTTGATATGCATTGACAATATATTGATTTATTCAAAAAGCATGGAAGAACACAAGGATCACTTAAGGATAGTGCTGGAGATGTTAAGAAGGCATAATTTGTATGCCAAGTTTAGCAAATGTGACTTTTTCAAAGAGAAAATACAATATCTAGGCCATATAATTTCTGCTGAAGGAATAGCGGTCGATCCAGAGAAGATTAAAACTATTGTGGAATGGCGAGTACCCCAAAATGTGGCAGATATCTGATCCTTTATTGGGTTGGCTGGATACTATCGACGGTTCATTGAAGGATTCTCAAAGATTTCCTTCCCAATTACATCTTTGCAGAGAAAGGGAAAAGTATTTAAATGGACCAGTGAGTTTTAGAATAGTTTTGAAAGGTTAAAACATTTGTTGACCACAGACCCAGTGTTGAGGGTAGTTGACTCCAACAAAGAATTCGAGGTATCTACCGATGCTTGTAAGGAAGGAGTTGGGGAAATTTTATCGCAAGAAGGAAGAATGTTTGCCTATGAATCGAGAAAATTAAAGGAGCATGAAAAATGATATTTAGCCTATGAGTTATAACTGACAACATTAGTGCATGCACTCCGGGTATGGAAGCACTACTTGTTAGGAAAAATATTTGTGTTAAAAACCGAACACAATAGCCTAACCAGCTACTTTAAACAAGAAGATTTAAATGCTTGACAGGCAAGGTGGAATTCCTTCCTAAGTGACTTTTATTTTGATATACAACATGTGAAAGGAAAATAAAATCGTGTGGCGGATGCCTTAAGTATAAAACTGCATTTTGTCTACGAAATTTGCTATAATCAAATCGAATGTAAATTTGTAGATCAGATAAAAGAGGAAGTCGAGAAGGATCCTCAATATCGATTTTTATGGCAGCAAGTGGAGGAAGCCAACAAACAAGAAAAACCTTCTGACTATGGAATTAACAAAGATCAATTGTTAACCTTCAAAGGAAACTTATATATCCCCAATCGAATGAGATTAAAAGAGCTGATCATGAATGAGTATCACCGTTGTAATTACTCAAGACACCTAGAACACCAGAAAATGCTAACAAAAATTAGAAAAGTCTATTTTTGGCATGGTATGCGAAGAAATATTTCGAAGTCCTTAAACAAATTTATGGAGTGTCAACAGGTTAAGGTGGAGCATCAACACCCAGCCGGATTGTTGCAGCCTATACCAGTGCCTAAATGGAAATGGGAAGCTATATACCTAGATTTTATTACTAGTTTACCAAGGTCAAAAAGGCATAATGACTCCATTATAGTGGTGGTTGATAGATTGAGTAAAGAAGCATATTTCATACCCGTACAGTCTACTTACAAAATCGTGCAAATAGTAGATATATTTATGAGAGATATTTTTAGACTGCATGGCATTCCAAAGACTGTTATATCAGATAGGGATGTGAAATTTACTTCAACATTTTGGAAGGCCCTATTTACAGGTTTGGGAACCCAAATAAATTTCAGCACTGCTTATGATCCCCAGAGAGATGGGCAAACTGAGCGGGTGAACCGAATCTTGGAAGATATGTTGTGTATGTACGTGATGCAGCAGCCAACGAAATGGGAAGAGTATCTAAATTTGGTAGAATTTGGATACAATAATGGTTACCAGGAATCTCTTAAGATGAGCCCCTTTGAGGCTTTGTATGGGCGACAATTTTGTACTCCCATTAATTAGAGCAGTCCTAAAACCAAGTTGATGCTTGGACCGAAAATGTTGGCTGAGATGGAATCGAAAGTGAGAAATATAAGACAAAATCTGAAAGCAGCTCAAGATTGGTAGAAAATATATGCAGATAAAAAGAGAACTTACATAGAATTTGAAGTGGGCGATCATGTCTATGTAAGGATTAAACCTAAGAAAATCACACTAAGGTGGACCTCTTGTGCCAAGTTGGCTCCCAGGTTCTATGGACCTTTCCAGATATTGGAGAGGGTGGGATCTGTGGTTTACTGGTTGGCTTTACCGAGCCATATTTGGGTGCACAATGTGTTTCATGTATCCTTACTAAAGTGATACGTGCATGACCCAAAGCATGTAATCCACTGGCAAAGTATTCAGGTAGGGTAATATTAAAAATATTATCTTAAAATACTAAGTTTTATGAGAATTTAATTCAAGGTATTATTGAATGCAGGTCGAACCATATGGTGAATTTCTGGTCGAACCTCAACGTATACTCGATCAGAGAGAAATCATGCTCCATAGGCAAGCCATCACCTAGATTAAAGTGTAGTGGAAGCAATTCAGCTCGAATGAGGCTACTTGGGAAAATGAAGGATTTGTTCATGAGGCTTATCTAGAATTGTGTACTAAGCTGGAATGAAACACCAAGGACGATGTTTACTTCTAGAGGGGGAACTTGTGATAGTTGGCTTAAGTGAAAACTAGTTGTTATGTTATTTATTTTTAAAGAGACTAAACATTTGTTTCTTTTGAGAAAAGGAATACGTGATGAACATAATTAATTATGCTTTGTTGGCAATAAAATTTAATTATGGAATTGTGGTTCCATAAAAATTAAAAGAAGACTGATGATAAAAAGTATTCCAATAACTGAGAGTGGTTGAACATAAAATAGTTAAAAACAGTTACCTTTCCTCAGGGGATAAAAGCACATTCCAGTGAGGAAAAGGGGTTATGTTATGTGACTAAGGAAAAGGAGGAAGAGAGTGGAAATTCTTGAGCTAGTGGTGACCAGTGGAAAACACTCAGCATTCTTGAATCCTGGAAAAGAAGAGTACTGGACTAGGGGTCTCGAGGTCTCTTCTGGGATATCTGTCAACCTACTCATCTCATGTGTAGAGCACGGGGGGATATGAGGATGTAATCACCTCTCTCATGGTAGGGAGGACATCATCAACAGATTCTACAGTGAGATAAGTATACAAATTGTAGAATAGCAAGAACTGGAATTTGTTGTTTAGACATAATTCTTTTAAATGAAGGAAATGTTTTCTTGAAATTATGGAATAAATATCTTTATAAAGTGAATGTTGTAGATAAATAGTATCTGTAATTCTTGTAAAATAATCCAGATGTTACAGCGTAATTTTTTATGTATATATGTGGGTTGTGTAACAAAATTCATATATTGAAGTTACTACCTGTTTTTTAAGGAAAAATTAGTGTGAACAGTAAATATGTTACCAGGTTAAACCAATACAGACATATCTGCTAGAAATATGAACCAGAAGAAATGTTAGTTCAGGGTCCCAGGTTGAAACCCTAGAGCCCAGAACTGGTCGTTATTCTGTAAACTATGATATACACGAACAACAGAGTTGTATGAAACAACTTCAGAAAAACCAGATGGTCCGGACATCTCTATTTAACCGAAGAACTGGAAATAGTAAAGAAGATAAAAGGAAATCTCTGCATAAATGAAATACATATATTTAAACTCTAGAAAGAGCGTGTGGAAGGAAACCTAGAAGAATAGTAGCTTATGCAAAGAAATGACCACATGTAAAACTTTCTTGCTGCAATAACTATTAAAGAGAAAAGACTAATCGTGCACAAGCAAGATGATAGCAAGCTCTTCGAGTAATTATGAAGATTAATGTAAAATCCCAACAGAGTAAAGAGAGAAACAATATATATATATTATATTAAAACAGAAATGTTCAATGCGGCACTTCTTTCATAGGACTGAGCCTTACTTAAAGAAAAGACAAAATTTGTATACCCAAAAATTCAAGGTTCAAGCAACTAACCATAGCGAAGTTTTAAACAAGATTAAACACTATTACAGAGGAAAATTTCCTCTTAGGAAAATTCAAGTACTCTACTGATAGCCAAGGTTAAACCCTTAAAATTACAAACAAGTTTCCAAGAAAAATTGCATGCGTCTATAACACAGGGCGAAGCCCTCAGATACATGAAAAACTCAAATGTATGGCAATGTAAAGCCATAAGACTAAATTCATAAATTCATAATGTCACGAGTGCCAAGAAGCTAACACTGGAGGGCTTCACGCTGAGACTCTAAGACTATCAGTAAACCTGGTACCTGTTAGAAGCAAATGGTAGTATTAGAATGAAGTCGAAATGCTCCTCTGGGTTGGCAACGCACCAGTGACCCTTGCCAATGGTCAACAAAGGTTTACCTGCTTCAAACCAAGACATAAAATTAGAAGCAAAATCCTTCTAATAGTGGCAAATGAAAAGAGTAAAGAACAAAAAGCCAGAGTTTCATTACCTGGTAGAAACTTTTCGTCGGCTACAAATTGCGACCCTGCAAGGAGATTGACTAGAGGAAAAACTTTAAAAAAAAATTATCAAACCATAAATGTAATGTAACAAAGATCAAGTTTAATGACCTGAAACTCTGGTGACTTACTGACTGAGAAGTTTGGGTGGCTGCATCTGGAATATGACAGCATACGCCTGAACCTCGGCCATGACCCGAGATGTAGGTTATCCCAGTCGTGGAGCCGAACCCTACAATCCTGTTAACCACAAGAAAAAACTATTAAACAAGGGAAACTTCCTAAAACTTAATAACTAAAAACTGTTATGTCGTAAAGCTCGAGATTTCAAGACTGTATCAATGGTTCCACTTCCCTGCCGATGATCAGGAGATCATGTCCAAGTTATGAAAAATGCTCAAAAATGAAAGTGCTCAGAAGTGGTTGCAATCTAAACGACCGGAAAGGTATCGTTGCTGCAATTTTGGCACCGTGAATGGTTCTCAAAACCGAGGTCATATGCAAAAGTTATTGAGGTTTGAAATCATCTAGTAAACTCCAAAAAAGGATTGTTTGACTACATTTGACTTTGGATTTTTAATCCAAAAAATTAACATTATGATAAAGGCCTATAGCAGGGTGCCACGTGGCCTGCCTAGTGGCCCCAAAAATCCAAAGGCTTAAAAATTTTTGGGTCCTGCTCGACACCATGGGCTTCTGCACGAATTTTCATTCAGGTCGGGTTGTTCGGGCTCCTATAGGAATTTGCGTTCAGGATGGGTCGTTTGGGTCACCCTGAACGAGTTCATGTGCAGGTTGGGTCGGTTGGAGATCTGTTACAACAACAAAAAAATGTGCGATTTTCCGGGTTCGGACACGGGCCTCCTACCCACGAGTGCACATACCCGACCACTCGGGTTGTGCAGTAGCTCTTACAAACATATGTTGCCTATACATATTTGAATTTGCAATTTGTTTCGGGCGGAAAATGAAAATGGCTAGCCCCAACACCACGTGACCTCCGCCCGTGACTAGAGGTATAAGAGTTACAGTTAAGGTGGTGGTTAAGCTCCAGCGGGGTTCGGGCCCATGTGGCCAATGCCACTTCAAACATTTAATGTCACGTTTGTTGATACGATGGTTTCAGAGGCGGTCTTCACGACGGTTAGGCGGGGGTGGTCACATGCCCATCTGCCCAACATTTATGGTAACTACAGTTTCGTATGATAGTTATGGTTAGCGGACCCACCTTATTTGGCAGAGTTACCATTTTGTCGACTTTAACTGGCAATCTTCCACATTTAGTGGAGTTTTTGGGGGACATTGGGAAAAATTCATGGGGAGGCCATAACTTCTTCATTATTGAACGAAATTGGGTGAAAAAATAGTCAATTTTGGGTATTTCGAGCTGTTGAGCAGTTTGGCATAGGTTTCAGGTCGAACAGAGGTCATCTTCAGCAGTTTTAGCTTCAAGGAATATCAAGGAGCCATCAAGGCCATCATGGAGAAAGCAGTGTATTAGGCTTTCTTTATATTTTTTAGGTAAATGAATAGCCATCTCTGGCTAATTAATACCTTTTGAAGCTGATTTTACAGAGAGTTTTTCCTATTGAGGCTTATTTTCACTTGTACTTACATTTTGAGCAATTTAATACATGGGAGACATGCCATTGGGAGTTGGACCAGCAGATGTAGCCTAGGAGGGGTGAACTTCTCCAACAATTTTCTGAGTAATGTGCTTTGTGAAGTTCATTTCTCTGTTCTTTATTGTTGTACAATGATAAACATTTAAAATACTTAATCAATCCTCACACAGAAATCTATTTAACAAAGCTAGAACTATTTGTTTCACCTGCAAATTAAGGAGAACCTTATCCACACATTATTATTACTGTTTGGATACTTAGCACAACATAACTAATACAATCCACTTAGATCAAGTTGGTATCGGAGCTCAGGTTGAGCATGAGGAGAGTGAAACGCTTTCTGTATTGTTCTTGTGCAAGGTTTATTTAACTGTTTGCAAGGTTTTTTATGCTTACTAGGCTGAAGCTAAAGAGAGGAGAAGGTCAATTGGCAAGGACTTACAGTAATCCTCAAATCGGGTCGTTCGGGCTCCTACAGGGATTTGCATTCAAGATGGGTCGTTCGGGTCACCCTAAACGAGTTCACGTGCAGGTCAGGTCGGTTGGAGATCTGTTACAAAAAAAAAAAAAAATGTGCGAGTTTCCGGGTTCGAACATGGGCCTCCTGCCCACGAGCGCACATACCCAACCACTCAGGCTGTGCAGTAGTTCTTACAAACATATGCTGCCTATACATATTTGAATTTGCAATTTGTTTTAGGCAAAAAATGAAAAGGGCTAGCACCAACGCCACGTGACCTCCGCTTGCGACCAGAGGTATAATAGTTACAGTTAAGGTGGTGATTAAGCTCCGGCGGGTTCGGGCTCATGTGGTCAACGCCACTTCAAACATTTAATGTCACGTTTGTTGATACAACGGTTTCGAAGGCGGTCTTCACAACGGTTAGGCGGGGGTGGTCACATGCCCATCCGCCCAACATTTATGGTAACTACAGTTTTGTCCGACAATTAGGGTTAGCGGACCCACCTGATTCGGCAGAGTTACCATTTTGTCGACTTTAACTGGCAGTCTTCCACATTTAGTGGAGTTTTTGGGGGACATTGGGAAAAATTCATGGGGAGGAAATAACTTCCTCATTATTGAACGAAATTGGGTGCAAAAATAGTCAATTTTGGGTAGTTTCAAGCTGTTGAGCAATTTTGCACAGGTTTCAGGTCGAACAGAGGTCATCTTCAGTAGTTTTAGCTTCGAGGAAGATCAAGGAGCCATCAGGGCCATCATGGAGAAGGCTATGTATTGGGCTTTCTTTATTTGTTTTAGGTAAATGAATACTCATCTCTAGCTAATTCATAGCTTCTGAAGCTTATTTTACAGAGATTTTTGCCTATTGAGGCGTATTTTCACTTGTACTTACATTTTGAGCAATTTAATATATGAGGGACATGCCATTAGGAGCTGGACCAGCAGATGTAACCTAGGAGGGGTGAACTACTTCAAAAATTTGCTGAGTAATGTGCTTTGTGAAGTTTGTTTCTCTGTTCTTTATTGTTGTACAATGATAAACAGTTAAAATGCTTAATCAATCCTCACACTGAACTCTGTTTAACAAAGCCAAACTATTTGTTTAACCTGCAAATTAAGGAGAACCTTATGCACACATTATTATTACTGTTTGGATACTTAGCACAACATAACTAATACAATCCATTCAAATCAGCCGAGGTATCAAGGATGCCAAAACTGAGCGGGATCGAACGTTGGTCGAATAGGAATGGAAGCAATGAGGTTGCAGAGGAGCAACGCTGTCGGAGTCGAAGCGAATGAATGAAATCATTTAGGGTTGGCAGGGTCATTACCCTAAACGGGTACTAGAGGATCATGACCGTAGATCTCAGACCCTGAGATCCAACGGTGGCCAACAGAGCAAGTGTCACCAATCAATTCGATTTCTCATGCGAGGAGTACATCAATCCTATCTTACCTTAAATAAAAACATAAGGTGAATTTCATCAAACTGGATAAGAACACAAATCATTCATTTACCGTGATTCTACCAATCTTCCATATCCCTTCGAGGTTAATTATCAACATTATGGTTTCCCATATAATTATTGTGAACTTAAATTATATGCGGAAGGCAAACCTTAATCTTTTACAAATACAATTGCCGAGAGGAATTAACAAGTTATGTTTATGTATAGGATTATATGGTTAAATAATAATTATCAACGTTATGATTTCTCATATAATTATTGTAAACTTAAATTATATGCAAAAGGCAAACTTTAATCTTTTGCAAATACAATTGCCAAGAGGAGTGGTTACGTTTATGTATAGGAATCTATGGCTAAATAATGAAGTCTCGTGTGGAGAATCCATATAAATGCATTGTAAAAATAGCGAATGTAAATTATGGTCAGGTGTTTAAAAGTACCATGGTAATTCAAATAATTGTGGAATGTAAATATATATATTATAATCACATATAAAAAGCAAAATATATATATATATATATTTTAAATGTAGAACTGTTGTGTACGTTACAAGTGCACATTAAACCATATACATAATTGTTAAGTGATCAGGATTGACACCATCCGAGTATGTCACCTAGCGCGGTATTTATGTTATGCCTGTCGAATCTTGGAAAAATTAAGGTATATTGTGTAGCCACTATATTGGATAATATGAGTCTGTTAGGATAAGATAATTTTTTTCAATGCTTGAATTTAAGACGGAAGTGAATGGGTATTTAGTAAGGTATGTGGACAACCCGTGTTTCTTTGAATCCCAAAATGCGCCTTACAATTTTTCACGCTCAGTTAATTCACAAGGCTTTTTCCCATTCATATTTTATATGAAGTTCATAAATCGTTAATTTAATTATTTATTATTTTATTTAGATAAGATTGTTTTTTAAATTAAATCGGTTTTCTTGATTTAAATAATTCGACGGTCGTTGGGTTCAACCAGGGGAAGAATATCTGAATGGGAGATTTAATTTATTAAAATTATTGTTTGTGACCCCAACAAAGATGGGATCCAAACAGACCCCTCTGCAATAAATCTGATTCAATTTCACTATTTAATTTTTAATATATAATATGTATAAGATAAAAATAATATAAATTTTGTATTTATTATAAATATTTGAAAATTAATTTTTTAAAGAAAGATTCAGTGTTATAACCAATTTAA
This sequence comes from Pinus albicaulis, assembly GCA_034641835.2. NCBI lineage: Eukaryota > Viridiplantae > Streptophyta > Pinopsida > Pinales > Pinaceae > Pinus > Pinus albicaulis. Next base: position 1,671,549,510 of record CM076580.1, on the reverse strand, counting down.
TAAAAAAATAAAAATAATTAATATAATATGTTAGAAGAAAGAATATAAAGTGAGTAATTTATTTCAACCTCTCTACTATCTTACTCTTTATTTTAAAATCAACTATCAATACATGTCATTAAAAAATAATTAATATTTGTTTTTATGAAATTTTAAAAAAACATTAGGCTTATAAAAAAGCCATAGTGAATTTAATATTCTCATAGTTTAATAATATTTGTTTTTCTCATCCATACCTACAACAAAGCAATAAGGTGTAGAATATGATTTTTCAATATTTAGATTTCATTTTTCCCAAAAAAAAATCTATCATTAATAAAATTTTACAATTAATATTTTTACCATTCTATAATTTATGTTTTATATAAATTAATATCAAAATATAAGTAATTTTTATTTCAATTCCTTACTATGAATTTATGCAATAAAAATTCACCCAAAAAAATTAATTAATTTATATTTCATAAATATTTAAAATAATTTATAAATAATTTTATATTTGTGTATCTTTTGTTTTTAATAATTTTTATAACTTTCTTTAATAAAATATTATCTTATTTAATAATTAACCATTTTTTTTAAATAATCCGAGTTGGGGCGGTCTCCTTACCCACCGGACCAAGGGTTTCGTCCGAGTCCAACGAAACCCAAAAAATACATTCACCATTAGCACAGCAATCCTTACATAGAAACACTCCATGCCTGTAACTTAATAACAGTAATAAAAGTGTTTGAGCAATATAGTTTTAAAAAATTTACAAGAAACAAAAAGCGTATTGACAGCAAAATGGAGTTGTTTTGGTAGGATTTTTTAGAATTTTCAGTGTTGGAATTTGGTGAAAATTTTAAGGTGAAACTTTGATCTGTGGAAAATATCTTTAAAAAATCACACTTAAAACTAGTAACAGCAAAATTGCTTAGCAGAGCCATCCATCTTTACTAAGAAACAATTAAAATCTGCAACTTAATCAATATAAAAAATTTCAAAATAGGGCCATTCAAGTCATCTTGCCCAACTTGCATGATAAAGATATCATTCTGAGAAAGAAGCAACTCTTAAGGGGTTCTCGGTTTTTTATAGAAGAAGATTTAACTGTAAGACAACAAGAGGAAAGGAGGGATGAAATGACAAAAGTTAGGGAAGCAAGAGATGAGGGAAAAAGAGCATGGATTTATAAAGGTAAAGCCGTGATTGCGCAATTTGGACCTCCTTCCAAAACAATGCAACAAAATGATAACAAAGAAGAGGCAACAAACTCTTTAGCAAGAAATGAGGAAGAAAGGTCATTATGGGCAAGCAGGGACAAAGACTCAACTGTGAGTCTTGCATGTCAAAACAAATAGCAATCAAGTCTTACCCAGGTTTCCTTAAGATTAGTTTGTTGGAACTGCAGAGGTTACCCATGGAGACGAGGACCTGGGTTAGGGCCTATTGCGGAAGGTAGAGACATAATTTGCCTCATAGAAACACATGAGCATGAAGGGTGTAAGCCACCTTTGTTTGAAGGGTATTGGAAGATAGCAGTGTGGAACAAGGCAGCAGGGAATGGCAAAGGGCACGGGGGTATCATGGTATTAGTAAGAGAAAAAGAAGGTCGTTTCATTCAGCTAGAAAAAGAAGACCCAAATAAACAATTTGTTTGGCTTAAAATATCAGAAAATGGAAATCTCATAAGAATTGCAGCATGCTATTTTGCACCGCAAGTTTCAAAAATCTAAAAAAGTAGAGGGCTTGACCACAAAGATCCCTTTGCAGCCCTAAAAACGGATATTGCAATATATTCTCAGCTAGGTGAAGTCCTTATAGTGGGGGATTTCAATGCTAGAACTGCAAGTGAACAAGCTAGCATTCTTTGTTGTAAAGAAGACAGTGACCCTATCTGGCTTACAGAAGAGAGCAATCATCAGTGGAAACGAATTTCGGAGGATAAAGGCTGCAATATCTTTGGAGAACAATTGCTTATGCTATGTGGGGCTTTCGATTTAGTCATTTGTAATGGGTTGACTAAATGGGAAAAGTCCGGTAATTTCACTTGCAATACTTACAATGGAGCAAGTGTAGTAGATTATGTAATTTGCTCACATAGTTTGTGTGAGAAAATGGAGGAAGTGTTGATTGGAGATCAAATTTGGGACTTAAAATCAGATCACAAGCCAATTTATTTAAGTTTCTCTTGGACCGGAAAAAAGCAATTAGGGTCGAAAAATCAATGTGTTCAACAAAATCCCCCAAAAGGCAGAATTCTTTTGAATCCAGAGAATTGTAATACCTTCAAAATAATGCTAGAGAGGCTCTTCAAGAAGGAGGAAATCCCATCTCATGGCCTTCATAGTCACAGATTAACACATTTAATTCAAAGCGCACTTGCTGAGTGCAAAAGAGCAAAAATTAAGAAGTCCGAAAATAATTGCTTTCCGGTTAATGCTTGGTTTGACGAGGAATGCAAAAAGGCAAGGAGAAGGTGGAAGGAATCAGACACGGATAACATAAAGCTCAAAGCTTACAAGCATTTAGTAAAAAAGAAAAAAGCCGATTTTATGGTTTCAAGGAGAGAAGAACTAATCTTCCTCGGGAAAAATAACCCCAAATTATTTTGGAAGGAGCTCCAATCGAAAAAGGTGCAAACTGATAACAACATTACAGCTTCTAAATGGTTTGACTATGCAAGACAACTTTATGAGCAGGATCCCAAGGTTGACCCTCCTCCCTTGGTCAACACAGACACAAAACTCTTCACGGTGCAAGAGGTAGAGATGGGTATCAAGAAGTTGGGCGCTGGAAAAGCAAAAGACTTAGATGAACTCCAAGCGGAGTATCTAAAGTGGGGCTTAAAATTTCTTTCACCCCACATCACAAAAATTTTCAACAACATCTTACAGCAGGGGTTCCCCACAGATTGGACAACTAGTATGGCAATACCTCTTTTCAAGAGTGGTGACGTCAATAATCCTTCCAATTATAGAACCATAATGATAAACTCCTTGTTTGCAAAGTTATTTGGAAGCATGTTGGAAAAGAAAATTAGCAAGTGGGCAGAAGAAAGAAATAAACGTGCTAAAGGGCAAGCAGGTTTTAGACCTAAACATTCCACAGTTGATCATTGTATAACTTTAAGGCACATCATTGAAAAAGGTTGGGAAAATAAGGAAGAAGTTTTTTGTTGCTTTGTTGATTTCAAAAAAGCCTTTGACACGGTTCCTAGGGATAAGCTTTGGGGCAGAATGGAGGAACTCGGGGTTCCCAAGCATTTGAGAGCAGCTGTGCATAGGTTGTATGAAGAGGTGAAAGTCAAAATCAGAACTTCAGCTGGCATTTCCGAAAGTTTTAGAAGCGATATCGGGGTCAAGCAAGGTTGCCCATTGTTTCCTACCCTTTTTGGGTTATATATTGACAAGCTTGAAGAGTGGCTAAATTCGCAAGGGGGTGACGGTATCCATTTGGGCAAGTTCGTTATCAGGGTTCTTTTGTACGCAGATGACCTTATATTGATTGCTAATTCGGCTCTTGGTTTGCAAGAGAATTTACATTCCCTTGAGCATTTTTGTAAAAGGGTTGGGATGCAAGTCAATATTAGCAAAACGAAAGTAGTGGTTTTCTCTAACAAAAGAAAGCATAACCAACATAAGTTCTATTTTGGAGGCAGCATTTTGGAAGAAGTGGAAGATTACAAATACCTCGGAATTGACTTCAACAGAAATTTAAGTTGGGATGGTTGTAGAAAGAAAAGAACTTTAGGGGGTTGGAAAGCATTTTATGCTCTTCAAAACAGGTGTAGAGAGGCAGAGCTGTGGGACAGGAAAACCACCCTAACTCTTTTTGGGCTTCTAGTGATTCCGGTGATTCTTTACGGTTGTGAACTATGGGCCAGCAGCACAACCAAGATGCAGTGGAAACAAATTGAGAAAATTCAGAAACGTTTGATTACAAACAAATTCAAAATTAAAAGTGCAGCTCCTTATGCTATCCTGTTAAGTGAAACAGGGGCTGCTCCTATTGAAGCAATTGCTATGGTGCGAGTCATAAGGTATCTGAAAAAAATTGAGCAAATGGAAGAGGATAGATGGCCTAAGGTTGTGTTTAGTGACAGATTGTGTAAAAGACAGAAGACTTGGATGCGGCAAAATAACAAATGGTTTAGTAAATGGGGTATTTGTTTGAGCATGTGTCCTACAAACAGTAAGGAGATAAAAACTTTTGTTATGGATAAATTCCATAAACATACTTGGAAGAAAGAGCTAGAGAGAAAGAAGAAGTACTACATAGAAGAGTTTAACCCCACACATAACCATCAACAAAAGGCATACATAGGGGCCGATATTTCTTGGAGATCTAAAATTCTTATTGCTCAATTAAGGACTAATTCTCATCAACTCCGTTGTGAAACAGGGCGCTGGAAAAGGCCAAAAGAAATGTGGGAAGAAAGAGTGTATTTTTTGCTCCTCCGGAAAAGTGGAAACAGAAAAACATTTCATTCTAGAATGTGAGGCCTTCAAAGACACCAGGGAAAACTATGCAGGTATTCTGGCAGCTAATTCTTGGGATAATCTATTCAGCGAAGAGTTTGTCGATAAGCTGGGAGTGCTCATTGTAAAACTTCACAGGAAAAGGGCCGAATACAAGAGTCAGATAGAGAAGCAATCTGTCCCATAGGCTATTTTTAGCCTCGTGGACATTAAAAATTCTTTCTTTCTTTCTTTCTTTCTTTCAACAGCTTTTTCAAAATAGGGCCATTCACAGCTTTTTACTGCAGAGGCTTTAACTGCAGTAATAAGAGTGCTCAGCTACAGTAACATGACAGTTGAGATTTGTGAGCTTTTCCACAAAACAAAGAACATTCACTGCAAAACTGCTTAAAATAGCATCTTCACTGCTAAAGCCGGACGACTGTAATTTAATCCATGGAGTTCTTCTTTTCCGTAATAGAAACATTTTCAGTATCTTATAGCAAATGATTAATAAAAGTAATTAAAGCTGTTAGCCACAGGAATTTTCGCAAAGATAAAGAACATCCACCACACTGGGTTAAAATCGTATCTTTAGAGGAGAAACTGACTAACGACTGTCATATAAACCGCATTCTTTTGAATAACGACTCTCCTATATCTATCTTATGGCCGAGACTTAACAACAGTGATTAAAGAACAAAGAAGACCTGGTGGACAAGAAAAAGACCTTGACGGGAATATATTTAGTGTGTTCTTCGTGCTGGACTCCAGTTACGGACTCACGGCTCACTTCAACAGCCAATTTCTTCTGTCCCGTGGAATCGGTCCAGTCGACCTCGTCTGTGGACGGGAATGAAGACGAGAATCTGATACGGCCGGCTCGCAACTTTGCACCGCAGGCACTGTAATTTCCCGGCGCAAGAACTAGCATCTATGGAGCTGTTTGTTGGGAGGAGGAATCGAACCTGTGCTGCTGACAGTGGTGAAGAATTTCAAGCACTTAAGCCCTTTGATTCCGTGGCATGCGACCAGACCCGTGAGAGAAAAGGCGTATTTGTTTTTGAAGTGGTCGATTCTACGAAAGTTTAATAATAAACAATGAGGTTTAATATTTATTTATGTGTTGTTACGGGGAGATTTTTTTTTTTGGTTTTGGGTGGGCAAACACTGTTCACTCCAGTCAATGAGAAATTTTTTCTATGGCTCTTCCAACCAATTAGATTTTACCATTTCATTATTCTTCTAACCAATCAAAATTAATCATCTGTCCAATATTCTCATTTAATGTACCTCTCGTTTAACTATTTTTTGAAATTTAAGATTATAAACCGTAAAGATTAAAAGAAAAAATGACAATGGAATACATGTCCACATTTAAATATGTAAACATCTTCCCAATTCCGAAATATTTGGTGAAGATTTAAACGCGGTTTATAAAATAAATGGAGCTTAAAGAGCTTGTAATCTATTATAATTTTAACTGACTAATATAATTATTAGTGTTGGGGACTTTCACTTTATTGCCCTTAAATAAAAGGTCAATTGAACTTGTTTACAAACACATGTTATGGAAAAATATTATCCATGGAAACTGATTACCATAAATTTGGTGTATTTAATTACACAAACACAACTCTAATGTAAGGATTTGAGAATTATGACATGCACGATGTCATGTAAAAGAGTATTTTTATTTTTATCTATTTTTAAGTTTTTAGAAAGTGTTATGTCATTGATGTAATTCTAGTTGAAAGATATAGTGGTATTAGTATAGCCAATTATTGTTACTAGTTTGAGTCTATGTTGGAATTGGTATTTCAATAATGGACAAATTTTTTTGATGAAGTTATTGACTATTAGAAATGATAAAGACATGACAACGAAGATGGAATCAAAGGATAGTGGTTGGAGTTGCATTAGAAATTAAAGGATGATGAACAAAGTGAAAGTTTGTGTGAGTTTGTGGGATAAACTCACTAGCATGTTGGATTATGAGTCACACATCTTAACTTTAAGCAAGTCTATGGTATTTTGTAGTGGTATTTGTAAAATATGTACTTGGTAACTCCATGATTTGGAGTGTGTAATCTAAGCCTAATGAGGCATGTGTATCCCTATAAAGTTTGTGGTAATCTTAAAACCACTTTGTAAATGCAGGTTTGTGGTAAGCAAGAAACCACTATGTAAGTGCAGGTTTGTGGTAAGCCAGAAACCACTTGTGATAGTGTATGTAAGTCCAGGTTTGTGGTAGACCAGAAACCACTCTGCAGTGTAGGTTTTTGGTAAGCAAAAAACCACATGTGAGATTGAAGTGGACGGGGATTATTGTAGGTATGGTTTAGGGCCAGCCGAAAAAATGTTGGGCATGGTATAGGGTCAACCGAAAAAACCTTGGGCATGGTTTAAGGTAAGCCGATAAAACCCAAAGCATGGTTATGGGTAATCCAAAAAAACCCATGATGATGATGATGAAGGGGTATTTACAGGTACATGTACATGTAAGCAGATAATGGTTGACTGAACCATGTAAACGAAGGACATCCTAGTAGACTGGCGATGTAGCTGTTGGTACCCATGCATTCAGGTAGATGGTTTTTCCTTTATATGGACATCGACATATCTTTTAAACATTGTTTGTAAACACGAGGACCACAGTTAGACTTTGTAGATTGAGATCAAGAGAAGTAGTCATTAAAGAGACGACTTGGAAAATATAATTCCTACTTGTCTTTGGTGTGCTCATCAATTCTAGTATGAGTTTGCCTTTAATATTTGGGAGTTTGTTGAGGTCTAGCTAGTTGAGAGATTCTCTCTAACTAGTTAGCCTCCTATACTGGTCTGTGGTTGAGATATTCTCAACCAAGAAATTGTATGTCCAAAATAAACTAGCTATCTCAAAACATAACTTGATGTATTTGTATTGTATTATTAATTTCGTGTGTATACATTTTTTACTGTGCATTATCAAAATCTAAATAATATTCTTTACAACGTTACCAAACTATTGGCATTATCATTTTTTCTTAAATAGAAGAGGGGCATATCTATTACGAATATATTTTGAATTGATGTGGAGGAGTAAATGTTAGTTCTATGTTATTTAATCGTTGACCATTTTACATTATTAGGTTGAATGGAGCACATGCTGGTGGAGGAGAAGCCATGAATAAGAGTAGGCATGCTTTCTTAGAGAGTTTCAATTCCCTCCCCTCTATGTTAAACACGTTTTTTTCTTCCTAAAGATGAGGCTAATTTCCCATAAAATAATACCTATTATTCTTAGATGAGAGACCTTTGTTGATAAAAATTCAACCAACTTAGTTCATAAACATTCAAAGTAATTTAAAACCATTTAAAAGCTAACTAAGATGTTGAATTGATCTCTTTATCGTTAATATCTTGGTCACTAAACTATGGATGGTTAAATGTTTTTTTTTCTCCTTTATGTATATGGCAAGGTCATTTTATCGATATACATATACAGATATTGGAATAATTCCAACTTGTTAGTATTGAAGTGAGATAACAATGAAAAATCGTAAAAGGTTTTTTACTATATCATCATTCTACAATCTTGTTGTGATCTTAAGTCCACTTATAAAATTCTTGGAAATGGCTTTCTAATGGAGGTAAAGCAACATTAAATGTTTATAAATAACAAACTTTCTATTTGTAGGTTTAGTTGCATCATGAAAGTTCTGTAGAAATTAGTATACATTAAGCATGCATACATCCAGATTCCCCTGATCTCACAATATTTAACTTCTTGCAAAATACATAATCATTCCATTGTTAATATTTTGTGGAAATTAATTGCAAACACATGTGAAGCATAAATAAAAACAATCGCATATAACATAGTTATTTAACGAGAAAGCCTGAAGTTGAAAACCCCAACTATCATATATTATGTATCATGGAGATCATGTAACAATCTAATACAAAGCTTAGTACATCGAGCTCTCAGTACAATCAATCGTCACACACTAACATAGAAGAAATCTGCAAATCCATGCACCGATCTTTGCCCTCCTGCTAGCCTGCCTCCATTGCGCAATCCTTGTTGAAGAATAGCTCTAAATGAATTCGAATTACCCTTGCATTGACTGTGCAATCCTCATTGGCAACTCCAATGTGTGTGTGGTGCAATCAATGCATCACTATAGTCACAACAGATAGTCCATCTTTCCCTTTCACCTATCTCTCCACTAGGTCTCCACTGGAACTGCCATGCACTATATTTAATTGTTGTATTTCTTCGGTTGATTAATGAGTTATTATTTGTGAATTAATTAACTAATTAATTCACTCCACTCTCACTAGTGTATCATTCAGTTAGAATAGATACAACTAGCTCAACTGAGTTTAACTCCATTAACTGAGTTAAACTGAATAACAACTCCATGAACTACTCTTCCAACTCTATCATAACTTTGCCACTTAAGTTCTAACTGAGTCCTCCATGCATGAACCACCAGTAAACCCTAGGAATTGCGTAATTCCTTCATCCCACTGATTTACCAAATCTGTATACTTAAATTAAGTGCTCCAAGAGAATAAGTTGTTGTTTATTGTCAGATTATTATTAAGAGCTAATAATAATCGACACTTCTATTTTTAGATCGACGATCTATAAATAGACTTCGCCCAATATTCTAAAAATAGAATTTCATATATTTTTCCAACTTGACCAACCATCCACAAATAGCATCCTGCAACTTCTGAAATATGATCACTATGTATAAAAATAGACTTGCACCAAAAATAGCCTGCGGGCCCACTTAGTGAAGGCGACTCTTTTCATTAAGCTCATCATCTTGTTGAATCTCAACACTCCCTCTCAACAAGATAGGGATTATCTTTCACCCCGATCCTGCCTCTATGGTATTCGAATTTGCTCCTGGTGAGTGCCTTCGTCAGAATATCTGCATCTTGATCCTTTGTAGGAATGCACTGAAGCAACATGATCTTCAAATGCACACAATCTCTGATATGATGATATTGGATATCAATATGTTTAGATATATCATGAAACACATGATTAACCGAGAGTTTAATGCAACTCTGATTATCACAATGTATCATTGTAGGATCGAAATGTGAACCAAACAAACCGACCAGGATCTTCCTCATTCAGATAGCCTCACATGTAGCTTGAATTGCTACCATGTATTCTGCTTCCGCTGAACTAAGTGCCACAAATCTTTGTTTCCTATTGTACCAAGAAACTTTTGTAGATCTGATACTGAGAATCCCTCTTGATGTGCTCTTTCTGTTTGTTGGGATGCCTGCCCAATCTGCATCCGTGAAGCCATGCAACTTCACCTCATCCATCTATCTGTACCACAAACCATACTCAGATGTGCCCCTGAGATATCTCAGGACATGCTTGTCTGCCTTCCAAAAGAGCTTGGTAGGCTTAACCATCGTTTGTGAAAGCTAGTTCACTGCATAGCATATGTCTAGTCTTGTATTAACTAAATACATGAGCGAACCCACCAACTTTCAATAAACAGTGGCATCCACTACCTCTGTCGATGTAGCATCCTCTTTCCTCTAATTTCTTGGAAGAGGAGTGTCGATAGGCTTGCAGCCTTGCATGTGAAACTTCTCCAGTATCTCCCGGGCATACTTGCCTTGAAACACAAACAGTTCACCTTTCCGCTGCCATATTTCCAATCCAAGGAAATAAAGAAGGAGGCCCAAATCCTTCATCTCAAACTCCTTTGCAATATCTGCCTTGCATGAGTGTATCAACTGCTCATCACCCATTAGTATTAAATCATCAACATAAAGAACAATGATTAAAATCTTACCCTCCACCACAATTTGGTACAGGTTTGCATCCGCCTCACTCTTGGTGAAGCCAAGTCCAGTGAAATAGCTATCGATCTGAGTGTACCAAGCACGAGGTGCTTGCTTCAACCCATATATCGCTCTTTTGGGCATGCACACATTCGAATCGCTACTGTAGATCTCAAATCCTTCAGGCTGCTCAATGTAAACCTCTTCCTCAATGATCCCATTAAGGAACGCAGTCTTCACATCCATCTGATGAATGTGCCAATCCATCTGCGCTGAGAGAGCAAGGATGGTCCTTATGGAAAAATACTATGCTACAGGTGCAAAGGTTTCTTCATAATCAATCCCCTCGATTTGTGAGAAGCCCTGAGCAACAAATCTTGCCTTATACTTCTCAACGCTCCCATCAACAGCTTGCTTTACCTTGTAGATCCATCTTGATCCTACAATTGATTTTCCCACTGGCCTTGGAACAATCTCCCAAGCATTGTTTCTGACAATGGAGTCACACTCCTCCACCATGGCATCTACCCATGTGAGCTCTTGCACTGCTTCTTCAAAATAATATGGCTCTGTCACGATACACTTGCTCATCAGAGCCATGTATCCAGTAAATCGGTCAGGTGACTGTCTCTGTCTGCGCTGTGATGTAGGGACTCCTACATTCTGTGCCGCATCAAGCTTCAGTCTCTCAGCTTCTGTGGTACACTTTCTGCCTTGTCTAATGTTTGGTTCTACATGAGTGGAATCCTCCACTCCATGAATCTCCTCTTGTGGCTGATCTACATCCGGAGGCTCAACTTTCGGAACAAGCAATTCCTTCACTGCATGCAAGTCTAGCTCCCTCTCAAGCATATCTCGTGCAGCACCCACGATCATTATGTTCTTCCTCTCCGTGACCCCATTCTGCTGTGGGTTATGAGGCGCTATGAGTTCTCTTCGAATTCCTTCTTTGCTAAATAATTCTTCGAATGCGTCTGAGATGTATTCACCACCATTATCGCTCTATAGAGCTTTCACTTGCTTCCCCGACTCCTTCTCCACCAATGCTTTAAACTCACAGAACTTTGAGAATGTTTCACTCTTCTTCTGCATGAAGAAGATGCAACATCTACGAGAATAGTCATAAAAAAATATAACATAATACATGTGTTTTTTGTGTTGAAGCAACTGAGAAAGGTCCACACATGTCTGTGTGAATTCTCTCCAGGATCATCGAAGCATGGTTCTCCTTCTCATGAAAGGTGGTCTTCACAAACTTACCCATAGTACATCCCTTGCATTGATCTGACTACGCAAGAGTACCCTTGGGAAGTCCAGTAGAAATCTGCTGCAAACTCTTCAAAGCGCCATGGTGAAGATGACCCAATCTCCTGTGCCATAATTCACCCTCATCCCGGCTCACCACTTCTTCTGCTTTGCCCACCATTGCAGCACAGCCATCTACCTCCATATTTTAGAGATTCTTAACTCGAATCCCTATCTTCTTGGTTTGACCCATTTTTTTATGTCGAAGGAAGGCTTTTCCCTCACTGAAAACAACATCATAACCTTTGTCTTCCAACGTTGCGACCAGGACCAAGTTCTTCTTCAGAACTGGAACATGCATAGCATCTTTCAACAAGAATGAATTACCAGACTCCCTCTCAAAGGTAATGGTCCCAATTCCGGTTGCACTGTATCGACCATCGTTGCCCATCTCTATATGCATTTGAAGGTTCTTCTCCTCCAAGTCACTAAACAACTCCTTGTCTCCTGTCATATGGAAAGACGCACCACTATCAAGATACTACACCGATCCCATACAACTTGAAACCAAGCATGTGATCAAAGAGAAATCAAGTTCAAATTGCCAGGCTAAGGCCTCTCTAGCTGTAGCTCCAACAACCTTCTTGTTCTTCTTCTTCTGTGGGCAGTTAGTGGCGAAATGCCCATGTTCGTGACAGTGAAAACACTTCACTTTGGACAAATCTTGCTTCTTGCCTTTAGCTTCGGATTTTGAAGGAAATTTCTTCCCCTTCCCTTTCCTTTCTTTGGTAGCCAAAGCACAATTCTCTTCATCTTCATTCTTCGATGAAGAGCCATCCCTGGTACCCTGCCTTATCTCCTCCTGCACAAGATCTGACCAAAGTCGCTCCCATCCCGATAGTTTATCTCGTCCATTAACATAATCTTCGTAGCTATGCCAACTATTCGGAAGCCCAAGGAGAGCCAAGCTCACCAAGTCTTCATCATCAATAGTAACCCCCACACTTCCCAGTTCAGCCTTACAGTGGACAAACTTTGTGAGGTATTTTGGAATATTGTCGCCCTTCTCCATTTTTATTTTTCTGAGCTTGTCTTTAAGCGTCAACTTCCTCTGGTCGCTTCTGCTTTGGAAAAAATATGTCAAAGCCTTCCACATTAAGAATGGAGTGGCTTTCCCGTGAAGGCTGGACAAAATATGGTCCTTCACACCTTCCAACAGAATTCTTCTTGTCTTTGCTATCTTCTTTTGCCATGCGTCGAGTAATGCAACATCGCTAGATCCCGGCTTAGGAACATCGCTATCGATGAATTCCTTCAGTCCATTATCCTCTGACACCGCCTCCATCCTATCCTTCCAGGCTATATAATTTGAGCTCCCATCAAGGGCATACTCAAATCGCAACCCATTGAAATACATTTCAATGTATACTCAACTTCTGCACCAAGAATCTTCTGTAGCAAATTCGAATTGTCCACCAGCACAAACTCAACAATTATTCACAATTGCAATCTTCAAGAATTAACACTGCTCTGATACCACGTAGAAGTTAGTATACATCAAGCATGCATACATCCAGATTCCCCTGATCTCACAATATTTATCTTCTTGCAAAATACAGAATCATTCCACTGTTAATCTTTTGCGGAAAATTAATTGCAAACACATGTGAAGCATAAATAAAAACAATCGCACATAACACAATTGCTTAACGGGAAAGCCTAAAGCTGAAAACCCCAACTATCATATATTATGTATCATGGAGATCATGTAACAATCTCATACAAAGCTTAGTACATCAAGCTCTTGGTACAATCAATCGTCACACACTAACATAGAAGAAATCTGCAAATCCATGCACCGATCTCTGCCCTCCTGCTAGCCTGCCTCCACTGCGCAATCCCTGCTGAAGAATAGCTCTGAATTAATTCTAATTACCCTTGCCTTGACTGCGCAATCCTCATTGGAAACTATAATGTGTGTGTGATGAAATCAATGCATCTCTATAGTCACAACAGATAGTCCATCTTGCCCTTTCACCTGTCTCTCCACTAGGTCTCCACTAGAAATGCCATGCACTGTAGTTAATTGTTGTATTTGTTCAGTTGATTAATGAGTTATTATTTGTGAATTAATTAACTAATTAATTCACTCCACTCTCACTAGTGTATCATTCACTTAGACTAGATACAACTAGCTGAACTAAGTTTAACTCTATTAACTGAGTTAAACTGAATAACAACTCCATGAACTACTCTTCCAACTCTGTCATAACTTTGCCACATTAGTTCTAATTGAATCCTCCATGCATGAACCACCAATAAACCCTAGGAATTGCGCAATTCCTTCAGCCCACTGATTTTCCAAATTTGTATATTGAAATTAAATGCTCCAAGAGAATAAGTTGTTGTTTATTGTCGGATTATTATTAAGAGTTAATAATAATTGACACTTTTGTTTTTAGATCGACGATCTATATATAGACTTTGCCCAATATTCTAAAAATATAATTTCATCTATTTTTCCAACTTGACCAACCATCCACAAATAGCATCCTGCAACTTCTGAAATATGATCACCATGTCTAAAAATAGACTTGGGCCAAAATTAGCCTGCAAGCCCACTTAGTGAAGGCGACTCTTTTCACTAAGCTCATGATCTTGTTGAATCTCAACAAGTTCTTATGCTTCTAACTATTAACAAGGGTCATATGACCTCTTGTTAACCATATGTTAAATCCAGATTTACAAGCCATAGGTCACATCAGAGTAGGTCAAGGTTTGGTCTCGCCTAAAGGTCGGAGGTTGGACCTGTTGGAATATGTAATTCTTACTTGTCTTCAGTTGTGATTCTCTCTATGTATAGAGTCTATTCCTATTCTATAGGTTAGTTCCTAGTTTAGTGTGAGGTTGACATATTCCCTCAACCAACTTATTGTGCATCAAGGATAGCTTCCCTATCTTGAGACTGTACCTCATGTATATATGTAACTTAATTTGGTTAATGAATCACAGCTTGTATGTTTAGTTTTTAAGTTGGTATCAGAGCCTGTTTAGGCCTGGGCCTGGCCTTGGCCCCTCCTGGGCCGAGGGAAATAAAAGAGTATATGTATTTTTTTTAGTTTGTCCATCAGTATACGCGCTCTGAGAATTGAGACGCGCTGCACTGTTGAGCCTGCCCTCTGCGTGGAGAGGTACGTTTCCTGAGTCTGAACACCTGCCCCAGCGTGTTGAGCTCACGGCCTTGTAGCTTATGCAAGAGTAAACTGCCGGCGACCCTGTTCCACGAGCAATCATTTTCCATCCTCTCTCTCGGTTGAAGCATTGTATTATGGTTCCGAGTCTTTTTATGATCTGGTTAAGCAGAGATTGTGGTGGGATCTGAGAAGAGGAGGAGCATCGTTTTTTGTTGTAAGCCATCGACGCTGCAGCTCGAGATAGGATTTTTCAGGTGGAGTGATATTTTTTTCGACGAGAAATTATTCATTCAGGGCTGACTCTTCTTTCCTGTGGTCCATTATGTAATATGTTGGAGATATTCAAACGTAGGATCTGTTGCCACCATTACTACTACTTGTAAACCCAAAGAGATGAGGATTTTCCAGAATCTGAAATCATGACAAGAAGATGATGCATCTGTTTCGCCTGTGGAAAATAGTGAGTGCATATAGGACTAGGCGAGCCTTTTATTCGGTCCGGGTCTCATCAGGGTTTTTCCCAATCTTGCGTGGCCAAGGCTTGGCCAGCTAAGATGAATCCGTGTAGGATAGATAATATGAATCAATGTAGGAGAAGATTCGTGTGAGTTCGTTCACTGGTGGCATCTCGTGGGTGTCACACATGGGATTATGTTTTCATGGTGGATACAGAGGTTGAAGAGAGCCGAGGCAGAGTCTTTCTTGGCCATGGGATTTCCATCCCTAAGGAGATTGACCAAGGGTGGGAATGGCGCCCGAAGCCCCAATTTTGGCCTTGTTTTCATGTTCGACCTTGAACTATTGCAAAGAATCTAGAAACCTTGTCTGCGGCCTTTGCTGGAAGTAGCGATTTCGGCATGGACTGTGTATTGTGGGGATGTCCGTTTCGCAATGTTGCCCTCCAGTGATTTGATGTTGCTGATCATTGGAGCATCCTGATCTCAAAGAGAGTGTGGTGAGCCTTTGTGGCTGAGTTGAGCCTTCGTGGCTGTGTTGAGCCTTCTTGGCTGTGATAAGCCTTGGTGGCTGAGTTGAGCCTTGGTGGCTACATTGTATCTCCTCAAGGCTGAGCGCCTGAGCGATGGAGGTGAATTACTGCTTGTTGAAATGTGAACTAGCAAGCAAGTGAAAGGGTGTTGCTCGTGCATGTTCATGAAGCAACGTGGAGCGATCAGTTGTTAGTGATCTGATAGGGATCAGATCGAAGACAACATGCAATGTATGATCTTGGATCTGCTCACAACAACAATGTGGGAAGTGTTCTGGTGAACTGAAATTTGTTGCAGTCTGTCCATAGCAGTGAATGGCATGGCCATGTGTTGAACGTTTGCATGCCCTTTTTTTCTTCATGGATATTGTATTACTGTCATGGTTATCACTTGTGCTTATATTGTCATTTGGTATTTTTTTTATTTGGTATGGGTAAATGTGGACAAGTCTTGGAAATTTGTATAAATATTGAGATTTGTGACCTCAATATGATGTCATTTTGTTAGAATTCGCAACTCTAATTAGTGACAGGTAAAACATGGAGACCAAGACTAGCTTGCCAAAGTAAAATGAAGATGCTAAAGACTCAAAAGTACAAAGCCAAAGGAATGGTATTGTGAGTGGCAAAGGAGGATGGAAAATCAAGTTTGTGAGAGTTTGTTTTGTGTGAGTTTCTTGGAATAGACTCATGGCCATGAGTATGAGTCACAGTTTGTAATTAGAAGCAAATATACATGTCATTTATTGTTTGTACGTGCTGTAAGACCCAGAGAGGCATGCATACCCCTTTGTTATATGTTCTGTTTGTTAGAGAGTTTTAACACCCTGGAAGAGTGTGTCATGTGGGATGGATACACTTGGGTGGGCTGTATTGGTTTTAGACTCCATAAGGTGAAATTTTATATCAAGGGGGAGTTAATCGAGAGGTTGGATGAACCATGTATGTGAAGGACTTCCTAGTAGACTGGTGGTTGCAGCGGTTGGAACCCATGCATTTCGGTAGATGGTGTTCCTTTATATGGACATCAACAATAGCATGAACATGATACAAAGTGTAATTACCAAACAAAACCAATGTAATTACCAAACAGGACCAGTTGTATATTTTGCAGATGGACATTGAGACAAGTAGTCATTAAGGGGGAGTGTTGGAATATGTAATTCCTACTTGTCTTCAGTTGTGATTCTCTCTATGTGTAGAGTCTGTTCCTATTCTATAGGTTGGTTCCTAGTTTAGTGTGAGGTTGAGATATTCCCTCAACCAACTTATTGTGCATCCAAGATAGCTTCCCTATCTTGAGACTGTACCTCATGTATATATGTAACTTGATTTGGTTAATGAATCACATCTTGTATGTTTAGTTTTTAAGTGGACCCAGTTTCTTGTGATTTGTCGACGCCAACTCCTCCGAACCAAATTATGTTGATTGGAGGTCGCCCCCAACTCGTCGATTTGAATTTTGGATGGTTGTCTTCACCCTAGGTCGCAGTCGGGGTCGGGGTTCTCGTCTCTGTGTAATTTGACTGAGTTTTTGAACTTTTTATTTATTGTCAAGTTGTCTGTGATCCTGAAAGCTTGACCTATGGGTTGAGAAACCATGACCCAGGGACATCTAATCCATCAAAGTCACCCGGGGACCACACTAGCTCTAAGCTGATTGAATTTTTTAGCATGTTTCCTCCCCCTAGCACAAGCACAATCACCCTGTGAGGTTTGATCCTGGGACACCTTGCTAACGAGGCCCGTCCTCAACCTTTTGTGTTAGTGAGACATGACGACCGAGTTTTTGAAAATTATATGCAAACAACATTTCTTTAATCTACAAGTCCCATATATATTATAATAATATATATACTATAGTATTCATTATTAGTATTTTGGCTCTAAATTTTTATAAATTTTAATTATAAATATTTGGTTGACATGTATATATTTATTTTTTTAAATATTTAATTGATTAAGAAAGTTGAGGCAAATAAACCTTAAAGATTATTATTTAAAAAAATAATAATTATTATTAGAAATTAAAATACCATATAGAAATTTGTATTGATACACATCTTCCACGTGTTCAGAGTTTGAATTAATGGATGATTTAGGTATATACATTAACAGTGCCATGTTCCTTAAACATCTGATGTCAATAAACCAAACAAATGTTAGGTCAAAGCCAAGGATAATTATCAAGACTTGCATGTGTCATATATAAACAAGTTTGGCAGAAATTCGAAGGTGTCGTATATATAGTGTTGATGCTATGCATTGGGCATTGGAGCCCTAGTGGTGGCGGTGGGCCAATGTCACCACCTTGGAAAACCAAAACCCAAAGTTAAACTCTCAGTTTTTTTTTGAAATTTTTTTTTGTACGATTTAGATCAATACCAAACCCCCATGTTATATACCAATTTTACTGCAGGGACCTCTCACACAGGTTTACACTGCAAATTGCTCAACAGGCAGGCTGGCTCACTGAGTATCTTCTTGTTTCTTTAAGAGACCTTATGTGAACCCATACACGAACCTACTATCACGTTCACACTTCTTTCGGCTCCCTCTGCGGCTTCCCTTTGCCTTTTCTGGCCTACTCCGTGTCCCTCGGTGATTTCGCGAACCTCTGGTGAACTTTTGACGATCTTAAAAGCACAATACTACCTCAGTGGACATTCATAAAGCTCAGAGTTACAATTCTCAAAATGCGGAATGAAAATTTCTCTCTTTATTTATTTTCAGAAATGATTTTACAATAGAGATCAGATTACAATGGACTCAGAAAGATCTCTTTCTAGAGATGGACTGCAGTGGCATTTACCAGATTAGCTACTCAGTGAATGAGCAAGCAATACTGGAGGCTTCCTGGCCAGATGCAGACTCTGTCTCAGAGTTCTTTATAGAACACACAATACATAAAAGCTTTACAGACTCGAACTATGGATCTCGCCACTTCAGATTCTTGCCTATGCCGAGCACATAGACACGCAGGCTAGTCAGATCCCCTAAGGACTTGAGTCTTGGCACCGTGATGCAAGCAGATTGCGAGACTTCACACAGATGCAGAGCAGGGAGCTTCGGCTCGACTCAGACTCAAAGCACAAATGACTCTAGACTCTAAACTCTCCGAATGCGAATGCCGAAGAATGAGCCTTAACCCTCTATATATAGGAAATGAGGGGGGACAAAAATTTGATCGGTCTGTCGGATTATTAACACGTGGAGAAGAATCATGGCTTTCGGGTAACACTGAAGTGACATCCGCACCAGGATTCTACCGTCCGACCAACTCATGTGAAAGTGTGTGTACAATACACTATGGATGCCTTTTATGTACAAGGTCCACGAGGAAACATCTCTTATTACATACACGGAGGATGCTGTTTCAAACAGGTGAAAAGCCCTCGGGAAAATATCTGTCACTGTAGACCCATGACTGGGTATTAATACACAGAGAATGCTTTTGTTTTAGTGGAGCTCTCGTGAACCACTTGTACTGGCTTCATTATTATCATCCAAGATTTTAATACCTAGGAATCTTAATCTTGGGTAGATATGATCATCCCATGCCTTTGTATAGATCTGGCGTACAATCATTGGCTTGTTTAGGATTATTTGGTGTTTAATTTTTGTTAACACCAACCATTGATGATGCATCTTCATGTGAGATTCTAGGACAGAATTAAATAGCTTATATTCCAGTTGTCCTAATTCTCCAACAGTCTGGCAAGGATAATGAAAACATTCTCCTATTCTGCTTTCCTAACATTCATTGCATCGGTTATGGAAATAGGATTCATAATAATGAGGATCCATGCTGTATGCACTTAATCCATAATAAAACCACCAATCATGTAGCCAGGGCGGTTGTAAGCTGTGTTAATTTATCCATGTGGAACCAAACTTTAATTTGGTGTAATGTGTCTCATTACGACCATCTTTGTTTACCAGATTCCACCAATGCCTTTTATACCCTGCAAAATTATACACAGTGTCAGGAAAAATTAAGTCAGGATTATTACCTGGCCACATTTGGAAGTGCTCTGACCAATTATGTCCTGGCCACCGTGTTCTGTTTATGGCATAAGATTTGTAATAGATTTTTGTTCTATCACTGCCGCCAGTACAGATAACAGTGAGATCACAAAAATCTTGTGATAAAGACCTTTCAACCTCTTTTGAAGCTGACATGGAAGTGGAGTACATCATGTCATGAATCCATCTGCTTCCTTTCGGATGTACTCTTCTCTCAGTTACTAGATGTTGGATATCTGATTGATTCTGCAAGTCTACATCTAGGACTTTTGTATTGCGGAGGTGCCATGTTGGCCTCCACTTTTCTTTGTAGATTGCCCATGATTCATCATCAGATATATGTCTAAGCGTTTCTCTTTGATGGGCATGATCCCATTCAGTAATAATGACCATTACATGGGCTTCTTCTTCTTCTTCTTCTTCAGGATCATCATCATCTTGTTCTTGTTGCTAAATATGCTGTATATATTATCTACTAAGGAAATCAGGCAGACAGTTATGAATCCCCTTAATATGCTCAACTTTGAAATCAAAGTTGGTAAAGTAAGCCTGCCATCTTGCAAAATTGGCGTCTTCTAGATTTTTAATAGTCTTAGTTAAGACCTTAGCCAAAGCTTGCGCATCAGTTCTTAGTAGAAAATGCCTATTGACCAAGTGAATTGAAAACTTACAAATGCAATTCCAAGCTTCTTTTAACTCTTGTTCAATGGTGGAGTAGTTTCGTTCAGCTTTACTCCATACTCCAGAGGCAAACTGAACAACTTGTTCCTCCTTTTTGCTGCTGTCTCTACTTGGTCTTTGTTTTAACACACCTCCCCAACCAATTTTGCTGGCATCAGATTCAACAATTTTAAAATAAGAATCTTCTGCAACATATAGAATAGGGAGATTCTTTACCTTAGCCTTGATTTGTCGGACTGCTTCTGAATGCTCTTTTGTCCAAGGCTGAGGATTCTTTCTCAGTCTCTGATTTAACATAGATCTATCTATGGCACATTTTGGATAGAAATTGCTTACATAATTAAGACACCCTAAAAATATTTGTAACTGTGTCTTATCTAAAATCTCATCAGGAAATTTATCTGCAAATTCAAGTGCATGAGACTGTAAAGAAATTTGACCATTCTCAATGGTGTGCCCTAAAAACTTTATCTTTGTCTGGCATAATTCCATTTTCTTCTTACTCAATACCAGACCATTATTTTTGACCAATCTCATAAAAATCTTTAAATGTCTAAAATGTTCTTGAAGATTTTTAGAGAAAATCAGGATATCATCTATGTAAGCCAACAACCATTCAGCATAAGGTTTAAACACAGAGTCCATTACCTTCTAGAACTTTGAAGGTGCATGCTTTAGGCCGAAGGGCATCACGTTCCATTCATAGTGACTAGCAGGGACACTAAAAGTTGTCTTGAATTTGTCTTTTTCTGCTATGGCCACTTGCCAAAATCCTGACTTGAGGTCGAACTTGGAAAATACCTTGGCTCCTGCGATCCTACTTAGCAGATCTCCTTTATGAGGAATTGGGTAGGTATCATCAGCCATTACAGAGTTCAGGGGATTATAATTGATAACCAATCTGGGAATGCCTCGAATCTATTCATTTCTTTTATTTACATAGAAGCCATAGCAGTTCCAAGGGCTGCTAGACTCCCTTATCAGCTTTCTGCTTAGAAGCTAATCAATCTCCTTTTCATAGAGCCTGCGATATTCTTTGCTCATAGGAATGGCTCTAGATTTACAATGCTTACCCTCATAATCTTCTTTGTAGGGTAATTCAACATAATGTTTCTTTCTGTGCCAGAATGCATTTGGTTCTTCTGAACAGCATTGTTCTTCAAACTGTTTCTGAAGTTCAGAGATCTGCTTCTGAACTGCTGCAGAACTCAACTGTTGCTCAATACTAAGAATACTTTTATGTTCTTTGAGTTCTGAAAGACTATTTTCTGCTTTCTGCAGCTCCAACTGCATGGCCTATACCATGGTAGAAACTCGGGTGTTAGAAACATAAGGAAAATTAAATATTTTACCTTTGACAGTTATAAAGTATCCAGCTTTCTTATTTGGGAACCTCATTGATCCGTGAGGCTCAACTGCAGCAAGAAACACATTACCAAGAATGCAGTCAACTGGTATGTCACCAACAACAAATTTCAATGTGACACATTTAGATTCAAAACAGACTACAGCTTTGGGTACTTCATATTCAAGAGTAATTTTACCTAGTTCGGTGAGCTTGCGGGTAGCAGCAACCCAATACTGTGACGGGACAGCCTTTTTGGAGAACATATTGACATCAGATCCTGAATCAATAAATGCTATCAAATCAAACATCTTTCCCTTTATCCAGACCTTAACATTCACATGGTGTTGCTGATATTGGATAGCAAGTAAATGCATATCTCTTATACCCATGGTAGGATCAAGATGTCCCTCTGCAACTTCAACTTCTTCAGTATGTTTTGGGGTACCATGCAGAGTGTAATTTGTGACTCTACTTGAATAAACAGGAGAGGCTTGAACCTGTTTACTTTTCTCAAGCTCTACAATTCTTGATTTTAGGGTAGAGATTTCTGTCTTCATGCAGTGTATCTCCCTACTCACCTCCCCCAAAGTGAGTGCACGAAATTTGCAATCTTGTTGTTGGCGGAGATAACTGTGTGTGTTTCTGTCGTAAGAAGCATCAACAAACAACGACTTCTTACCAATTTTAGAACTGGAGGATGAACTAGATGACTGCATATATGAATCAAGCAGGCGAGTCTTCAAATCTCCATCTTCCATGGCTCTTATTTGTGCAAAAGCTTTAAGTTCATCTTCATCAGTCTGGGCCATGAGAACCTTTATTTTCCCTGAAAATTCTTCTGCAATATCATTGTCAGAGGAAAAACCAGATTCTGAAGGAGAACATTCACAATGACAATTTCCAGAATCACTGCATTGACAATAAGCATGGAATTCTTCATTTTCAGATCCAGAAGAAGAATACTCAGTAGAGGAGATGGAAGAGGAATCCTCTTGGGCTTGTTGCATAAGCAGTTTGTGACAATTTTCTGTTTTATGGAAAGGGGAACTACATATCTCACATTGAGGTTCTGTCTTGATTGTGGTAGATGAAGTCTGACCCTTTCCTTTGTATTTCTGCTGGGATTTCTTTCCCAAGTTTTTCTTAGATTCTTCGGCCTCAGGACACAGATTTGAAGTATGTCCTGGCTTTCCACAAATCCAGCAGGTGATACTTTTCATCCATTCTAATTTCTTATCCTTGGGACGGATATCATAAACATCATAATAATGAGTCTTAGGAGTATATTTATAATACCCCTTTCTAGCAGGCTTTCTGTATGGCTTTCTTCTGGCTTTCTGAGCTTTCAACTTAGAGATTTTCTTGGAAGACATGTGATAAGTGTAAGGCTGACTTATTTTGTAAGTATTTTTAGCCTTTTTCTTTGACTTTCTCTTTCTTACCAAGGGATCATCGACTGTAATGCCGTACTTACTGCAAAAAGACTTTGTACTAGGCAATCTGTTTAGCTTATCAATAGACTTATGAATCTTTGAACTGGTACACATAGAAATCAAAACTTTAGTGACTATATTATACATCTGACCCCATAAATAACTCTCCAGTGGCAACTGGAACGCTTCCTACAACTTCAAAATATCTACAAGCTTGGAAGGTAAGGCTGCCAGATAAACTTGCTTCCAGAGCAAATTCTTAGGGTCTTTCACCAGGAAGATTCATTGAATCCAATCCCGATGGAAATCTTCATATTGATTTATGTTTCTACACTTTAAATTCATTAGTATCAACTCATTTTGGTCTAAGATGGTTGGTTCATCTCCACAAAAATTTTGCTGGATTAGTGCTGGGAGGGCACCAATCATGTTGTTGATGGGTCTGCCATCTGGATGAAATTCCACATCTCCATTTTCATCTTTAACAACCTCTTCTTCCATCTTCTTTATTAAAGCAAGAGATGACTCTAGTTCCCACCATCTGGCTAGAGTTCTTGTGAAGCAGGGAATGAGGGTCTTATAGGCCTCTACCTCTGATTTTCCATCAATGCACATCAGTTTGTATTCTATGATCATTCGATCCAGAGTTTTCTTTATTCTGTGAATATTTATATATGTATATAATGTGCGATGAAGTAAGAATCCCTTGAAAAACCATCGTATTCAAGATTATGCATATAAAGCGAGTGAGAGTCAAGCCTTAATACTCTTATGGTCTGGGTGCTAAACTGTAGTGGATTATATTCCATGGAACCGCTATGATTGAGACCAAGGGATATGAGATAAATCAAATCATTCACACTCCACTCATGTTGTGGTTGAATATTAAGGTCAAAGGAGCCACAAGGTTGGAACCTCACAAGCCATGTAATCAAACATTATAACCATAGGAACAACAAGGGAAATTAGGGTTGTTTTTGGGAAAGTGCTTATGGTTGTCGGATGACCCCGAAACCTTTTCCCAAAGTTTAGCACTTCAAAAATTTAGGAGAGATGCCCCAAGCTTAATTATCGAGATATTACTTCCGAGATGGCTTGGTGGAAACCTTTGAGATATTACTTTTGAGATGGCTCGATTGAAACCTCTCAAATATTACTTTCGATATGGCTTGGTGGAAACCTCTAAGATTATTTGGCAAGACAAGGGAAACATCTAAGAAGGTTATCTCTGAGATTTCGTGGTAGGAGTGGGCCTAATTGTGCGTTATTTTTGCAAGTAATGTGAGGACACAGTGGAGGAGAGACTGCCAGGGCTCCACGTAATCTTAGAAGGGTTGTCCCAAGAAGAAACTGCAAGGGGCAACAAAGATCCTTTTTGAAATGGTTATCTTTGGGGTGACGTGACCTTCGAGGAGCTTGCACCCACTTACCCATCATATCTTTCTCATGCGCTAATGTTGGGCCATGCAAACCCTTGACATGTTATTATGTGACTAGTATGAGTGGGTCGAAAAATATGGTAATAATGTCATGTGGCAAACAAAGGTTGACTAGATTGTCGTGTGGACACCAAACGGATGCAAGTGGCAGGTTGGCGAAGTTGAACTAATTAAATGGTTTCGTAAGATTGTGGATAATCCGGCAAACTCTTCAGTAATTAATGGTTAATATTTGGAGTAAAATTTATATGGACTGAATGGTCACGAGGAAACAAATGCAATGGTATCATGAATTTGAGTTTTATTAAGAATAGAAGAAAGTATAAATTTGGACCCCATTTCTATAACTGGACCATGGAGATTGGGTTAGCCTAGTAACTACTGCCTTCTATCCTTGGTTTGGGAGTGGGTTTGCAGGGGGTATGTTACAATAATTTTATTAATAAAAAAATACAATATAACAAATTGAGTCAAACCCATTTATTATTATTTTTTAAATATTTTTTATTAAATTTTTTTAATTGAGCCAACATTATGTTTTTATTATTATTATTTTTCAACACTACAACACCACTCCCATATTGAGTGGACATTCAAATGTTTAAATTCGTTTATGAACATTTCAACATCTCCCTGATACTCACTTCTCAAGAATTAAATTTAAAAATTAATTTTAAAATTAGTGTTAAGTTAGATATTAAATTAATGTTTGAGATTCTTTTCTTTATATCACAAAAAATATATCTCTCGACAGTAAATTAATTATGGAAATATCTCTATGTACATTGTTTCTAAAGATTTTTTGGGTTTATTTTGGATTAGAGTTTACAAAATTTTGATTTAATTATCAATTAGATGGATGGTAGGGATTTAACCTCTACAAAATATTTTTAATAGTAGTCAAAAATAAAGGGTTGAAATTAATCTCAAACGTAGTTATTCTCTTTTTTCTTTTCAATTTAATTAAAAATTTGTCATATCCACTTGTATTAAATTCAATTTACATTTGTTTTTATTGATGACACTAAATTATAATTTCTTATTATTATTTATTATGTTTTTTTTAATATATGAATATTTAATTCGTATTTTACTTTTATGAGTAACAATAATTTAAAATAAAGTTATAATTTAATTGATTTTTATGATTTTTAGAAATTTGATAAAATAAATTGTATTATAATATAAGTTAAGTTTTATAAAATAAATTATGTATTATAAGGTTGATGCTTATTATATTATAAATTAATCCATATGTGTGTGTGTGTGTGTGTGTGTGTGTGTGTGTGTGTGCGAACGCATCACATTCCAAAATGAAATGTTTTTCCGATTCCACGGCCCCAGATGTGCAAAATGTACACACACGCTCTTCCCAAGCTTCTTTAGGCATTTTCCACCATTCTATTTCACACCGAAAGTTATGTGAATTGGTTCTTTTTTTCCCCAAGGAAAAATCGTAATTTTCATTAATATTGATAAAATCACATACTATATCTTGGTAGCATATTCGAAAAATTGCGACTAAGGTCACATGCCAAGAAATTGTCAAAAAGAGTTCCCTACCAGGAAGTCTGAATGTTATAGTCATGTACATTAACTGCTAATACAAAATACATATATGTGCTAGATAAATTAACTGATAAATAATGCTGTGAAGATAGTCATAGATATAATAAAAAAACAGGGCCTATTGACCCCTCCCCGTAAGTGATCGATGTATGGATTGTGATAGTAACTGTAAAATTCCTATCGTATATGCTCTTCTATCAAGCATTTCCCCCTAGCCTAGTGCGCGACCTCCTTGGATAGTGAATCAAAAATCTCATTCTGCTCCCTGTAAATGTGATGACAAGAGATAAAGTGAAAATGTTTTTTGAAATGCCAAGAACCCTCCAAGATATTCCTAAGTATGTGCATGTAATAAACCGATGTTTGATTGAACCAATTGATGATAATTTTAGAATCATCAAAAATCTGAATGTGTTGGGAGCCTTTCCTAGTAGCAAAATAAAGGAGGTGTCTCAGGGTGATAAGCCCTGCAAAATTGTTGGTGCCTTGTCCCAGGCCCATTTTAATTTTAAAATAGTGTTCGTCATTGAGGTATAAAATGACTCCCCTGCCACAACCAAACTCCTATTAGATCCATCAAAGTATGCCCAGGGGAGAAGTCAATCAATAACTTCAGGAACAATGGTTCTCTGAGTTCAGGGAGGATCATCATCCAGGAGACTGCTATATATAGAAATGATATGAGACAAGACAAGGTGCCAATTTGGGGTAGAGACATGTAATATGGATTGTTTCGGAGTAGCCAAATGCCCCAAAAGATCAAAATAGAGATTTTGTGAGTCTTGTGGGGAGTAGTAGCACGCCACCAGGACTGCCAAACTTCTTTGACATTATTCCCATCCCATCGAAGGTGTGTGCCAATTAGGGAGAGATTCTGAGTCCATAATGAGCGAGTGGAGGGAAAAAGAAGGAAGAGGTGGTCAATGGATTCAGAGTCTGATTTTCAAAGAGAACACCAAGTGGGGCCATGAAAGGATCGCTTGAGGAGATTATCACTAGCAGAAGCTTTGTTTTGGAGAACACACCACATAAAAATCTTGGCTCGCAGAGGGGCTTCTAATTTATAGAGGCTACTCCAAGACTAGGTTGGATCAAAAGGCTTATGATCTGAGAAGATAAATTTGTATCCTTCTTTGGGCGAGTAAGTACCATGCCCTACGAGCAACCAAATTAGTTCATAATCTCCAATAGTGATGCAGATGTGAGATTTAGAAAGGGAAACAGTGTATGATTTCCAATCAGGTCTCCACAAATCAAGGATATCTAGCTGATCAACAGATTTCCATCCTTGAAAGTATATAGAGGAGGAGTTCGGGTCTACAATCTGAGCAATGTGCTTAATACCATATTTAGATAGATGTAGGATGAGCTCATGTGGGAGCTGGTAAAATTTACCATTGCCAAACCATGGATCCAACTCCACTCGAGCCAAGTTCCTCGATCTGATTCGCCAAGTCAGACCATCTCTCATGAAGGGGAGAGAGTTTAGGGCCGCTTTCCATATAGAGGATATGTGTCTCTTATTCCAAGAAGGACTTTTGATCCAATCCATGAGCTGCATGGGCCTAATATATTTTTGAGTGACCACCTATGTCTAGAGGTTTTGTGAACTCAAAACCTGCCAGCCCATCTTACCAACCAGGGCTTTTGCAAATATTTAATATTCTTCAAACCCCAGCCTCCCCACTTCTTAGGCAAGGAAATGTGGTCCCATCAGATCCAAGAAAAAGTGTGGCCATCACGTTTACCTTTCCAAATGAATCAATAACAAATCTGTTGAATCCTATATAATATCCCCTTTGGTATCCAAGCCAGAGACATCCAGGGTAGCTTCGAGCACATATTTAATCAGGATGATTCTGTCAGCCCGGCATAACCATCTATTATGCCAAGATGATATTATTTTCTCAATTTTTGCAATAAGCCATTTCCAGTCAACAATGTGATATTCTGACGGCTTTAATCGAAAACCAAGATATTTTAGACCATCCTTTAACTCAAGAAGAGTGTAACGAAAATGAAGGAGAGCATGAGCAGTTTCTTGTTGAGAGCATCCAATGGATGATAATGAAGATTTGGGATTATTACATTCCATACCAGTAGCCAGAGAAAAGGATTTTAAGATAGCAAAGAATACAGAGGAGTCCTTGATGGAGCCATTAAAAAATATTGGGACATCATTAACAAATAGGAGTTTTGAAATTGTACATCTATCAACAATTTTGATACCCTATAGTTTTACCTGTCTACGCTCCTATGAAATAAATCAACTTAATTTTTCCATGATTAAGAGAAAAAACAAGGGGGATAGTGGACAGCCCTGTCAAAGACCCCGCTCAGAATGAAAGAAGGAAGAGGAAAATCCATTAATAAGAATGCTAAAGGATACATTAGATATACAATACATAATCTAGTTGATAAATAGTATAGAGTACCCCAGATGAGTTAAAAATATGTGAATTTATAACCAATTAGATTGATCAAAAGACTTTTCCAAATCAATCTTTAGGATGATGCCTTTAAGATTTTTTATCTTAATGGAATGTAAAGCCTCTTGTGAAGTGTCGATGGCTTCATGAAACTAATGATGATTGAGAAATGTGAACTATTCATGCGAGATATTCTCAGATGGGATGGGCTTAAGACGGTTGGCACTACTTTTGGTAATGATTTTGTATATACAATTGCATAGGGAGATAGGTCTAAAGATAGATAAATTGCAAGGGGAGTCTGAATTGTGGATGAGGGTAATGAAGGTGGCATTGAAAGCATCATACATGCGCCCAATTGTACGGAAATATTCCACAACTTGTAGTATATCATGCCCGAGGATATGAAAAAAATCCAGATAGAATTCAATGGGACAACCATCCGGAACCGGGCTCTTATCCTTCTTAAACCATTTCATAGTTTCCTAAATTTTCCTCATAGAGATAGGTCTAGTGACATCCTCTTCATCATTATGTTCCACAAAACGAGGAAATAAACCAGCAACCTTGATGATTTCTTCCAGGGAAGCATTTTGAGGGGCTTTGAATAACTGGCGGAAATGAGATATGCCCAAGTTAGCAAGTTGGTGAAAAGTATGTGCCTTATGTCCAAATTCATCCTCCAAGTGCCAAATAGTGTTAATTTTTCTCCTACCATTGGAAAATTGATGATATAATTTGGTGTTGTCATCTTCAGCCTTTAACCATGTGGCTCTACTTTTGAGTCTCCAAGTCTCTTCTCTATCCTTCATGATCCGAGTCCTTTCGGATTCTAGATGAGTGAGGTGGGATTTTTCTTGGTCAAATATGAATCCCCCTCCATCAGCAGCTTCTAAGGATGCCAATTCATGCTCAATGTCCTGAAGATCTTATTCATCCTTGAATCTTTCTCATTATCCCATACCTTTATTAATTTCTTCACTTCTAGCATCTTTTATGAAAAGGATGTCGAGGGATATTGTCCAGGGGAAGGAGGATGAGACCCAATAATTCAAGAGCAGGTTAATATAGTCCCCGTCTTGTAGCCAAGTCACAATGAATTTGAAGGGGTTTTTTAGCTTTTGAGGTTCCTCTGCAAGTTCTATATATATAGGGGAGTGGTCAGATATTCCACCCGATTCCAACCACTGACAAAAAGCATTTATATTGTCCAAAAGTGGTTCATGAATGAGAAATCAATCTAATCTTCTTGCAAGCGATGCCTCCCCAACCCTACGATTGTGCCATGTAGGTTGAAGATGCATCGAAGGGATTTATACCAAATGATGATCATCCATTAGGGTCCCAATAGCTTCTGATAATGGGCCAATATGATTTGTGTGTCCCCAAGATTCAACATGACCAATTGAAACATTAAGATCCCCTCCTAATATGAGGTTATCAACGTGCATGATAGAGAGGTTAAGAAGGTGAAAACCTCCTTTCTATATATAGGAGTCCAATGGGTCACAATATAATCCTAGCCGACATAACAATAACAATGTAAGGGCACAACCATAACAATAGTGGGCTTCTATGGGGCACAATAATAAAAATATGGGGACTACATGGACAAAACAATAACAATAAGGGGATACACTAGTATTATAGGGACCTAACATACCCCCCTCCTTCAAACAAGTGTTGTCCTCAATGCTTGATTATGTCTTGATACTTCTATACAAAATTCTCATCCTCCCATGTGGAATCCTCAACGGGTGAGTTCTTCCACTTGCTGAGATACTCTGAAATTGATCGATTTCATAGTTGTCGAGCTCTTGTTTCTGTGACTGCTTCAGAACTTATTTCGCTGCGATGTTGATCTTCTGGTTGTTTCATTCGATTCTGCACCAAAGTTAGTTTATCCTTTGAGAGTTGGAGAACTTGTTGTTGATGCTCGATGTGATCTTCCAATACTTTATCATCTATATTAGCTTTCATTTGATCCTTCAAACCATACAACTTAGCCTCCATTTCTTCTTTTAAACCATCTATTTCATATTTGATTTCTCTTTGTAAGATCGAAATTTGTTGCACTTGGTACCGTAATTTTGATATATCATATTGCAATTATTCCTCTTCATGCGTCATAGTAGAGCTTTCTGAGGGTTTAATGGGTGCGGAATTATTTTTGGGAGGCATTATATTACTCAATATTGATATCTATGCTTTAATATGCCCTTGGAATCACTTCAAACTCATTTTTCAAAAAAATGTTGTGCAAACTTGTTTAAAAATTGCACACCTTTTTATTGCTTTTTAAGAGGTCTATATTGAACTTGATTTATCTTTGTTATTTTGGATCCCAGAGATTTTATCTTCAGTCCTTTATTATCCCTCTGAATCATATTTCCTATGCCACAAGTCTGACCTGATTTGGATTCTTCAAGACAAAGTTATGCCCAATCTCCCACAATGACCTAATTATGGTCTCGTTCAGTAGAGTGAACTTGTATGACATGCTACGCATCACTGTTTCCTCCCTCGGCTTTGAAATTGATACAAAAGAAACTACAATCCATGTAATTTCGACCACTTTTTATATAATTATAATTCGATGCTTAGAGAGAGAGTTATGAAAATTTTCCCAAGGTCACCTCTTTGAGATGAAATTTGGGAGCCTACAAAAACCCTAACTTCCACAGATCATATCTCTGAAAATACTGCGAACCAATATCTAAAATTTTTACAATAAGTTCCTCAGGATTTCTTCACAAATGGTTTTTTTGTTTAGCTTATGAACCTTTGTAGAAAAAAAATTATAGAGAAAATTCCATGATCACCTGTTTTAAGGAGAAAAACCCTAGAATCTAAAGCTTTGATACCAACTGTTATGAAACCAACTCCCAAAATAGAAGAAAAAGAGATCAACGCCTTAGAAATCAGCCACTTCAAGGGGGAAACCTCATTTACATTACCTAAATGAATAATTCTTAGATGATACAAATGAAAAGACCTCCTTTCTATATATAGGAGTCCAATGGGTCACAATATAATCCTAGCCGACATAACAATAACAATGTAAGGGCACAACAATAACAATAGTGGGCTTCTATAGGGCACAATAATAACAATATGGGGACTACATTGGAAAAAAAATAACAATAAGGGGATACAATAGTATTATAGGGACCTAACAGATGCCTATGCTCTAAGGACCCAGTCAAGAGTGTGTTGTTTTCCATTGGCCACTTCTAGCCCTGCTTGAATGATAGCCTTGGAAATTAAGGAATGTCTGCCTTTGGTGGCTTTGGGGGGAGGTGGGGGATGATTGATACCCAGAACTCCAGAGGAAACATATGATTCTTTGGCCAAAGACCTGAGAAATAGGGATTAATCCCCCCTGGAATCAAATGAATTATTAGAGGTGTTACGCAGAGATGGAGGATCTAGAATAGATGGTGGGATACCTGAGAAGGTGGGTGGGGGCAGAGAAGGGGGGCAGGGAATGAGTGGGAATCCAATGTGCGCAGAATAGGTACATGAGGAATTGA
The DNA here is from genome assembly GCA_034641835.2 of Pinus albicaulis. Classification (NCBI taxonomy): domain Eukaryota; kingdom Viridiplantae; phylum Streptophyta; class Pinopsida; order Pinales; family Pinaceae; genus Pinus; species Pinus albicaulis. The sequence continues at coordinate 1,671,517,374 of CM076580.1, read as the reverse complement.
TACCAGCATAAGATGTACATGTTAAATGAGAATTATAAAGAGGACGGGGGAGAGGAATAGCCGAAGAGAGATTAGCAGTCGCCGCGCGCGATCGAGTGATCCTGGGAGAAGGTGGGCACAGAGGAGTAGTACTGATGTCTATAACCGAATATATTTTCCTTGATGGTCGACCAAAAATTGAAGGAGATTGTGAGGATGGAGGCTCAGCAGGAATATCAACATCAGAAAGTGCGATCGGGGCAGCCAGTTCCGTGTGATGAGGGAGGAGAGAACATTCCATGAATAAATGACCAACCATGTGGCATATGTGGCATTTGAAGGGAACCCCTTCGTAATCCAGGGTCTGCAAATGGGAGAACTATCTCCACCAGATGTTGCTCCCTGATATCCAAGTGAACTAGAATGCGAGCCATAGTAATATTGCTAGTAGCAACGTAGGATTTATCATAATCCAAGTAGGTACCAAGGGCACTGTCGATATGCTTGAAAATGTCCTCCGACCAGAGGTGAAGATGTAGTCCAGGAATACGTAACCAGATTGGACCTGCACCTAGATGCTCACGTTCTGGGTCCAAAATATTTCTCCTTCTCTTCAAGAGAACTGGGGCTTGCTCAATATGCCATAAACGAGAAAGGACCCACCGAACAAAATCTGGTCGTTTAAAACTGAGAGCGAACTATCCTCGAGGTAAAATGACAACCGCTAGAAGTTCCTCAAGTACTTTTCCCCAAATATCTATAATCAAGAGATGAAGTCTCGCAAGATGTATTTTGGACCGCAAAAACGACCCACTAGTACCTGATCCACCCTCTCCAAAACCTCCCCCATCTAAAGACCGTCTTCGAGGACCAGATCAAGCTTCTTGTTGCCAACCTTTACACACTTGGATTTATTATAGGTATGGGAGGGTTTATGCTGAGAAGGGGGAGCTGAGCCTTCCGCTAAACCCTGGTTATTTGATGCCTTAGGTACATCACCCCGCTGAGAATCTGGGGGAGGCCCTTCGAAATATATAGAAGTGGGGGCGCAGGAGGTTCGACGAGATAACTAAGGGAGAGCGGGAATCTCGGGCTGTGTGGGGATGTCAGGGGTTAGGGTACCGAGGGATCAGGAGGATAGACAGGTCCAGAACCACCATCTGTGAGAGCATAGGAGGATGAAATATCCATACAGGATGTGATGAAATGTAGAGAAGCCAGGAGAACGTAGGGTGACCAGTAAGCAGTAAAGCATTAATGAAAATGAGAAAACTCTCAATAAACTAGGAAGAGGGAGGGGATTTTCAAGGCAATGGGTAATCCTGAGACGGAGAGCCGTGGAATGGGGAAGTGAATGCCACTGGAACCCTAGGCACATCTATCAAGGAATAAGGAAGCTGCAGAGACATCGATGTGGAGGGAGAAGGAAGGTGTGGTGGGGAGGTTGTCCAGATCGACACCGCCTCAAAGGGATCAGAGGAATAGTCCACAAGGTCCTCCTCCATCTCAGCCGATAATAGTAATATGCATCAACAGTAGGTAACAATCGAATAATTGTCGGAAATGATCACAACAGCCTTCAAGAATAGCAGGTGACAAAACGATGATCCCCATCAAGTCTTCAAGTGGCAGATGTGGCAAAGATGGATGTAGAAAAAACCTTAGCCAGAAAACAAAACCCTAACTGTATGCAGTCAAGAAAGACATCCCAGAGACTGCAACGCTATTAATATCCTTGATATAATTATGCGAGTTGGTTCTTAATTGAGCAATAAGAACCTTTTCTTTCAACGAAATGTTAGCTCCAATGCAATTTTTTTGTTTAAGATCACAAGTAGGGTTGAATTCTTCAATGTAGTACTTCTTCTTTCTACCCAACTCTTTTCCCCATACCCGTTTACGAAAAATTTCCATAACAAAATTATTTCGCTCCTTGCTATTTGGGGGACAAGCATTGAAGTAGATATTCCATTTTTGCATCCATGTGTAGTTTTATCTTATCCACATTTTCTGTATTTCACTCATGCCTTCCTTGAAGATAACATTAGGACATCTACCTACTCTCATTTTCTCAATTATTTTTAGAAATCTGATGAGCCGCACCATATCAATTGCTTCGATGGGAGTTTCTGCTATTTCATTCAACATTATCTCATAAGGTATCGAACTTTCTATTTTGAACTTGCTCATGATCAAGAATTTTTGGATTTTCTCAAATTATTTCCATTTTGAGATGGGGATGTTGTTAGCCCACAATTCACACCCATATAGCATCACTAGAAAAACTAGGAGTCCAAAAAGCACTTTAATCGTTTTTCAATCCCATAACTCTGCCTCTCTACATTTGTTTTGAAGAGCATATAATGCTTTTCACCCTCCTAAAATTCTCTTCTTTCTACAGTCCTCCCAGTTAAGTTTGTTTTTGAAATCAATCTCGAGGGACTTGTACTCATTTAATTCTTCAATAATGTTGCCTTCAAAGAATAATGTATGCCAACTCTGCTTCCTTTTATTAGAGAAAAATATTATTTTGGTCTTGATAGTGTTGACTTGTATCCCCACTACTCTACAAAAATGCTCAAGGGAATATAGATGCATCTGCAATCCAGGGATTGATTTCGAAATCAATACAAGATCATCAGCATATAAAAGAAGCTTTATCACAAACTCCCCCAACCGAACACCATCTCCACCTTGCAGATTTAGCCACTCTTCTATTTTATCAATATATAAACCAAAAAGAGTAGGGGATAGAGGGTAACCTTACTTCACTCCAATGTCACTTCTAAAGCTTTCTGAAATACCTGTCGAGATTCTAATTTCGACTTTCACCTCTTCATAAAGTCTATGGACAACAGCTCTATAATGCAAATAAATTTCAAGTTCTTCCATTCTATGCCACAAATTATCTCTAGGGATTGTTTCAAAGATAGTGTATCTCAACGTGATACCATGTTCCATTGTAGAATGCTTCTACCTAAAACCCGCTTGTCCTTTTGTTTTCTTTTACTTCTTCCCACTTACTGATTCTATTTTCTACCATGTTTTCGAAAAGATTTGCAAACAAAGAATTGATCACAATGGTTCTATAATTGGAAGGATTATTAATGTCTCCACTTTTAAAAAGGGGTATTGCTAGGCTAGTTGTCCAATCTCTTAAAAATCCTTTTTGATAGGCATTAATTTATAATGTAAGAGGCATCAACATTATAAAAAATAACTAAGTTTATAATACTTAGCTTATAATTAATTCTTTGTCATGACATTCTAATACATTTTTAAATTTTGTATTATCTCAAAATACCAAATTCAGAGCACACATGCCCTTAATACACAATTCAAAGGCTATAACCAACTTGAAAACATGGTTATGGTTCTGTGCCAAAAAATACTGAAGTTTATCTTGAACAGAAGGAGAAGGAATATTTATACTGAAAAACAAGAGTTCTTGGACATCGGATGTAGCTCTCTAGTGTGGTGGTGATTTAGTTATTTTCCATTCAAGGTTGGATGCCAACTGGTTGTATAATGCATGTACCTACAAATGGGTGGAAAATTGTTTGAAGAAATATTGGGTTCCCTTCTGTATAGAGGTCATATCTTTTGGTATGTTTTCAGTTACAAGTTTGAGTCTCAGTACTTGGAAATGGTTTATGTATTCAAAGTTTGTGTTGCATTGTTTGTAGAAACAAGTACATCCTTAATTTCATTCAACGTTTCAAAATATTAAAAACTCAAGTAAACTTGATTAGGGGTTTAATTTAATTAGATTAATTTGACTACACATTTTAAAATATTTTAGAAATCTAAAATCAAGTATTTTAGATTTCCAAAATATTTTGAAATCTACAATCAAATCAAAATTTAACCATGAAACCTTTCATAAGAAATTTATAGTTGACTTATTTGACTTATTAAAATTTTAAAAGCTTATTTATTTGAAAGTGTTTAATAAAATGTTTAAATGTCAAGTTTTTTTATTAAAAGACTAATTGTGATTTTTGCAATGTAGTATTTAATTCCCTATCAGCCTTTCAGAGTATGGTTAGGTCTTTATGGGGAACACTCTTTCAGAGTATGGTTAGGTTTTTATGGGGGAACACTTTTAGTATGGTTAGGTTTTTCTGGGGGAACACTTTATGTTTTGGGTGAATTCTTAGATTTGTTACTGATTTTAAAGAGGGATTCATGTGGATTTAGGAAGAAAAACATTTTGAGAATCGAACTCCTTTTTATTTATTTTTAATATTGGTAAAGATTCAAACTTTTTTGGTATTTTGATAAGAAGAATGGTTGGTTTCAGAGTGCCTACAAAATTCTTTAAAAAAAAAAAAAAAATTCACATGCTTGAAAGTTTTCCACTCTTTTTGGTGTTTATTGGAGCATGTTGATGAGGTACCTAGGGTGAAAAATACAACATCAACTAACTTCATCTAAATTCACTTTATAAAAAAGATGTAATGATTTGCATATTTAAAAAAGATGTAATGATTTGCAGATTTAGCAAATATTGCCCTTCTTCATGGACATTATTTCATTGTATTCACACAATTTGGAGAAAGAAATGATATCTCTTTCTGTTTCAAAAGGTTTTTTAATGACCAATTCTATGATCATACAAAATATCAACTAATATTTTAGGAACATTTTTGGTTTTGGGAAAACTTTTTATAACTCTGCAATTAAAATATTTTAATCTTAATACTAGGTTTATTGTTAAAATGATATTTTGAGTTCATCTTTCCAGTTTGTTATTATAATTTTAGTATGTTTTTGTTTTTTTTTTTGAAAATTATGAATTCGTTTAGCACTTACCTAGAATCAAATTTTTGAAAGAATTGAAGTGGCTTTATATGCATATGCACACTTTTTTTTGAAATAGATTTTAGTAAGGCCTTTATAAACAAATTGATTCTTAACTAAAAAAATGTAAATAGGTAGTGGTCTTGAATTATGAGAGCATGGTATTCATATGTAAGATATGTCATCTTTCAAGATATTTACCAGTAACTTGTCCTCATGAGTCACACTCTATCTCTTTTTTCTAAGAAAAATGTATGTCCCAGTCAAACCAAATAGATGGAATTTTTTAGATACTTAATGGTGTTGATAAAAATGAAATAAATCAACAAGGTAACATTGACATTGATCAAAATGGTGTCAAAATAACAGTAGAATATGCTAAGTACACTCCATTCTTAGGAAATAGATATAGAACTTGTAAATGTAGTATACCACAATACTTATTCCAATATACTTTGATTTTATAAATAATATGATACTTTTATTTTATATATATATATATATTCGAATTTATTTAAAAAATAATATTATTAAGAATTTTGTGTTGTTCAATTACCTAATGTAAAAGTAAATATTTATGATTTATATTTTAAAATATAAATTCAATTTCTTTCTTAAATTATTTAAATATTTTTATTCTTTTTTATTATCAAAATATATTTATTCATTTTTATTATCAAAACCTTGTTGTTAAAAGGAAAAAATTGTAAACATAGTTTTTCTAGGAAGCAAATTTGAAGATCAAAATGTCAATAAAAATAAATTGCCAAATCCAAATTCTAATCTTAAGTATCACATTCAAGATAGCAAAAATTTTAGAGATTAATATTCACAAGTAAACTAATTTTCAATAATTTTTTCCAACCTTAAATATCCCATCCCAACTTCCAGATATTCAGTAGCTGTGCTTCATATTGTGCTGACATGGACATTGTACTGGGAGCCGTATTAGATGGTTGTGATCATATTGTGCTGACCTGGACATTGTACTGGGAGCAGTAATAGATGGTTCATATTGTGTTGACCTGGACACTAATCCTTCATCCTGAGCTTGAACTGGACGTTGTACTAGTAGTATTAGATGACTCTGCTTCACTCCGTGGTGACCTGGACGTTGTACTGGGAGTAGTATTAGATCCCTGTGCTTCATACTGTGTTGACCTGGACGTTGTACTGGGAGTAGTATTAGATCCCTGTGCTTCATACTGTGTTGACCTGGACGTAGTATTTGATGACTGTGCTTCATATTGTGTTGCCCTCGACATTGTATCGGTAGAGTAAAAGTCTATGTGCGAGGCAATGTGATCGCACCATAGCCTGCACATTATAAATATTTAATGTCACCAGCACAAGATTTGAGATGCTTCTTTTACTCTCAAAATAAAATTGCATGACTAAATACCAAGTGTGGATAATTACCAATCCACAAATTGGTCAGTGTGCGGACCCACAAAAGTTTCTAAATCTTTTATCATCTGTTTATGCCGCCTGTCTCCACACACTAAAGTGACAACATATTCCTGCAATATGGTCACAGCATCAATTGCGTCAGATCTTGTTAACCTTGAAGGTCCAAACCTTGAAAGCTTTAGGGAATGGTGAAAATTATAGGTGCAGTAGTACCTGGAGATTTAGTATTAACACAACTGCATATTGAAATTAATGTTAAGCAAACCTTGAGTTAGTGAATATTATAGGTGAAATGTTTTGAAGTAGAAATAGTGGATTACTACGCAATTATAAAGTAACAAGATGTTCCATGGTTAAATGAAAAGATTGAGAGGCCATGTTTTATAATTAAATAAAATATAATAATTATTATTATTTATTTATTAGTATTGTTAATTGAGTTTATTTTGGGTGGTAATGTAGCATTGTTAAATGAGTTTAGTTTGGATGGTTGGTTGGAATAGTTGTTATCTTTTTTACTATATTTTAAGTCTAGTAAGTTGACATGGTGACACTCTCGAATAGAGTGAGTCTAGTACCAAGAACCTCTCTCTTGCCTTGCTCAAGTGGTTTAGAGCCACTAGAATAGAGTAACTTTGTTGCACTCTTAAGTGAGTCTATAGTGAGGGTGAGCATGTCTATTACCAATAACTTCTTTCTTTCATGTTACCAATAATACCTCTCTTTCTTTCAGGTTGAGAGGGGGGCTGACTTTTGACTCTTACTTGGACAGTATCCAATTCCCAAAATTTTAAACACCAAGGGTTAGCTCAAGTGGTCTAGAGTCACTAGAATAGAGTAACTTTGTTGCACTCTTAAGTGAGTCTATACTAAGGGTGAGCATATTACCAATAAAGTCTTTCTTTCTTGTTACCAATAAGGTCTCTCTTTCCTTCAGGTTGAAAGAGAGCTTGATTTTCTTACCCGATATCCAGTTCTCAAAATTTTAAATCCCAAGAGTTACCTTAAAACTCTCTCCAATCCTTTGAGAAAAGACTCTCTAATCAAACAATACTTTACCAAGTTTACTATCCACAAAATATATTTCATATATTTTTATTTTAAATAAATAAATAAAAAATATATTTTTTAATTTAAATAAATAATTTATTATTTTTTAAATAATACTAATAATGTAAGTTGAATGTAATTTTGATAATTGAAAAATATTAATATAAAAAGTTTAAATATAAAAAATTATTTAAAACAATGAGTATATATGTATATATATCAAACAAAATAATTTTCTAGTATTCGCACACACTAAAAAGGAGAAGTTGTACTGCTATTAAAAAAAATTTGCTTATATAACAACTCCATCTCACCCTTACTAACTGCATCTCACCCTTACTAGTTAATATGCGTTGTCCTCTCCACATTGTTCATTCGTCAGTACATTATTTCACCGTTTCAATTTTGCAATATCTTTTTATGTTACAAAAGTGGGTTGTTTACGTGTTTACAAAATATTTTAATTTTCTATAATAATTAAAATGTGTGTTTTTGAATGGATAATATTATTATATTTAAAATATATTTAATTAAAAAACACAACAAAATTAATGTTTGAGAAATGCTAAAATGGAAAAGAGTTATATTAAACATATTTAAAATATGTTTTAACTACATTTATATTGATTTTTTTAAGTGTATAGAATTTTAATATAATTCTCAATTAGAAGTTGGTAAATTTTGATAAGCATCAATTTATGAAAAAAATCAAAACATTTATATAATAATATGTTTTTTTATAGCAAAAAAAATATACAAATTAATTAAATTTTAATTTTAATTATTATTATTAATTATAAAAAAATAAATATATAAGTTAGACATACATATTTAAAAAAATATCTTTTAATATAGAAATTTCAAACCTATACATTTCTGTAGCCTCAAAAATATTTCATCTAAAATTATTTCTAATTACTAATATTTTACAAAAATTAAATCTTATTATTAATAATAATTTGAATAACCAATTAACATATTTTATATCAAAAAAAATATAATAAATTTGTAAGGATTCTGGACACCACATATCTCCACAATGGTATGATATTGTCTACTTTGGGCCTAAGCCCTCATGGCTTTGCTTATGGGTTTTACCCCAAAAGGCCTCATACCAATGGAGATATTTGTCCATCCTTATATACCCATGATCCTCCCCACTTCTAGTCAATGTGGGACTTTGGTCGTATACCCAACAATCCTCCCTTCGAACAAAGGACCATCGAGCCTCCCCTCAAACGATTATCCATCCGTCCACTCTCTACCAACCAGGATTCTCTGCTCCAATGCGTTGGAAGCACACGCGTTACATGGAGCACCACCTGCCTCGAGAGCTTGCTCTATCCCAGGTCAACTCCTCTTCACCGTGTTGGGACCAGGACACGTCCATGAAGAATCCGGAGCATACCGCCTGTCTAACCGAGCTCATCCATGGATCCCATCGTGATATTACCGGGGCATGGCTCCGATACCACTTGTAAGGATTCTGGACACCACATATCTCCACAATGGTATGATATTGTCCACTTTGGGCCTAAGCCCTCATGGCTTTGCTTATGGGCTTTACCCCAAAAGGCCTCATACCAATGGAGATATTTGTCCATCCTTATATACCCATGATCCTCCCCACTTCTAGTCAATGTGGGACTTTGGTCGTATACCCAACAAATTTTTTTTTTAATACGTACTTAACATCACAATTACAAACTTCACACATACCCTAATATTTTAATATTTTAGAGTAATGATGAATAAAGCATAATTCTCTTACCACTCCATCAGAGCAATGATGAATAAAGAATAATTCTCTTACCACTCCATCATGAACCGTATAAAATCAATAAAAATTTTATACCAAAATATTTCAGAAATCTACCATCAACATAAAAATGTATATTTCACATCCTAGTGCATCTCCACATAGCAAGAATGAGAAAAATTAGTATAACTCACCGTTAAGTCCGCAATGTACTCAAGACCGTCCTGTCCCCAGCTGGCCAGCCTTTCCTTCACTTCCTCTTCCTCCACGAAGCCATATTCAATTAACTTGTTTTTAATTTCCTTTCGCAACCGGTCCGCCTGGTCACTGCGAAGGCTTTTCCCCGTGAAAAAATGTCTAATTAATCGAATTCCGTTCCTCATCAAAATACGTCTGGTTGATATCATGATTCTTTGGTTTTATTTTCACCCCCTTCCACTTTCTGACTTTAAAACTAAAAATTGGATTAAGCCGAAGGTGTAGAGACGGCTCTGTATTAAGAAGTTTGGTTATGAAGTCCCATGTGAGGAGAGAAGCCGTCGTAACAAAAAGTATAGAAATTGCAGCAAAATATGAGGTTGGTAAGGTGGAGCCGTATCGTTTCCCTTGCGTCTATAACAGAGTTTTTTTCATAACGTAAACAATGTAATCATTATATATATATATATATATATATATATATATATATATATATAACTAACACTGGCCCATTCAAATAGATATTATATACAGGAGTTGTCTTTATTGCAACTTTTTGGAGTATAAGGTGCCGGAATCCGGTGAAAAAAATTGAGGTAAAATCTTGATTTCTGTTATTTAAATTGGTTTTTTGACTGTATATATAAATTCAGCAGCCTAAAAAACCCTTGAGGCACTTCGATTGTGTAAAATTACCTATCAAACTTCTATTTTCAATAAATTCCTACCAGAATTTAGAGAAATTAAACCAGAAAAAACTACGGTAAAAGCCTTCAAAAAGTCACATTATAGACTACTCATTACATATTAGAGTCATTGATAGTGAAGATCAAAAGAGAGGATAATGATATTTCTATTCTTTAATTTTAAATCTTTTATTTAGTGGTAATATATTTTATTATAAGCATAATTAAAAATCTAGATTTTATGGGCAATTCAATAAATTTAAATTTAATTATTATCAATAGTATAAATTTTGAGAAACCCACAAAATGTAGAATAGATTTAGATAAGGTGTTATGTGTATTTCTTCATTTCTTGTGTGAAGGTTGATAATAATTTACATAACGGAACCAATTTAAGATTGATAATTATTATTAGTAAGATAAATTTTGAGAAACCCATGAGATGTGGCATATATTAGCTATAAGATGGTATATGCACTCCTCGTGTGAAGGTCACCAATTCAAAATCTCATAGTCACATTAAGGGTTAGTGTGGGGGGTGTGATCCTTAGGTGACTTGGATGACTTAGATATCATTGGGTTAGTGTTTTTGAACCAAAGGCTAGTCCTCTATGTCACAAATGAACTAGCAAACAAAAAAAAAAGGAGAAAATTTTTTCATACTAATTTGATGAGGAAACTTTCAGTGCTTTTTCACATTTCAAGGCATCCATATGACTATTATGGATTCCCTGCATTTATTGAGCATGGAGTGCTAGAGTATGTAACTCCTATTTATCTCAGGATTATTGGTCATTATTAGGTAGACTTCATCTATATGAGAAGGATTATATTCCTTGTCGGTGGGAAGTTACTTGGAATAATGCCTACATTACTAAATAGGTAGGAATGGGTTGTTGGTTGTTGAGAGATTTTCTCAACAAGCAAATCCTTGTTTGGAATATGTTGGATCTCATGATCACTATTTATGTGCCTTATAATTTGGCTTTGATACGTATAATACAAATTGGTTTGTAAGTAATATGTGCACTATGTCTGCTCCATTTTTCTTGTTGGTATCAAAGCCTCTATGGGCTTGACTCCCTCAAGAGAGAACCCAGGGAGATGGAAGAGATTTGAGATTTTGTTTTCTGTACATAGATTAATAGGTGTGTGAGTTTATATCTACTATGAATTTTTTCCTTCATATATTTAATACTTGTTGTTTCTGTTCAAGAGGAGATTGTGAAATTGTAGTTGTCATTTTGGTCTGAGGCAACCTCTTGGAAAAGGGTTCTCGCTATACATAGATCACCGCTTGCGAGGCTTTGATAGACATGGCTGAGGAATGGGGCGTCAATGGCTACAGTTCCATGAAGGGGTTAATACTGCTCAGGGACAACGATTTCAAGGTTGATGCAATGGGTGATGAGGATTTCTCCAGCGAGAGTGACGTGGATGAGCACGTGGATATGGAGCGAAGGTTGGACCATGATTTGAGTCGTTTCCAGATGATTTACCCCTACATGTTGTCACCAATGTTCAATGGCAGACACAAAGTGTCTACATACTGAGTTTTACATGTCCTGCTAATTTCTCCAATGAAGTATGGTTGTAGTCTTGTCTCAAGAGTTTTCTAGAAATTTTTGCCGACAAGCAGTTTCGAGGGACAAAAGAAAGCAAAGGCACCATGTGGTCACTTCTGATCTAGTCAACTAGTTAAGAAAAAAACAAATGGGGTCAAATCATTGCCAACGATGTTTATAGCAGTTAGCTCTCTTTCGACCAATGTTTTGGCATGTTCAATCCTCTACGCATCATGCTTTGTTGGTGCATTTGATCTTCTCTACATCATGATTTGAGTTTCCCACTTCTTCTCTCAACGAGTGTATCAAGGTTTAATTCGCCTTTGAAATTGTGTCATCAAGGCCTTTTCAACATCTGCAGCGAAAATGACAAAGGTCGATCCTTCCACGTGGTCTATTGTTCTAGGGATATCTGGGGAGTTGGTTTGGTTGGCGAAATTCTTCACATTAGGGGAATTTTGAGGTCTAAAATGGGCCTCCTAAGGAAAATGTATAATCAAAATTCACTTTATGAGAACCAATCACATTTTAGGGGATGACATCATCTCTAATGGTTGAGGTGATATTGCTTGAGTTAAAGGTACTTACTTCTGACATTCTTAATGGTGGATAAAATCTCATGGTTAACATGGTAGTACTCTAAGTAATTTTAAAGTCATAAAGTAAAGTACTTATAATAAATATCATTTCACATTTTTTGAATAAAATAATATTATTGTCATTTCATATTTCTTGAAAGAAACATTGCATATCCCTATACATTTATTATATTATATTATTTTTATATAGTATATTAATTACATGTTATTATACAATTTAAATAATATAAATTTTAATTAATAACATGTAATATAATTAAGAATTTATATATTTATATTTATATTTTATTTTAAGTTACTTAAGTACAAAGGACAAATGCATTAGTTGTTCAATGATATTGACTTTTTCTTGAAAAACACATTCTTATTTATAGTCACATCAATACAATTTTTTTATTAATATTATTTTGGTACAACTTTTGAATTGAATTTAACTACAGTTACATGGATTGTGGTGCAAAAAGTGAATTGCAAATTCATAAATATTATTTTATTGGTTTAGCTATTATTTTATTATTTCTTTAAGAGGCCCATTTTAGACCTCAAAATTCCCCTAATGTTTATTTCTCCTTCTATATGCTGTCAGCGTAGCTATTTTTCTAGATTATTTGTTTCAAACAATTTTCTCCAACTAAATAGTTTGAAGGAACTAATTTTGAAGAGCATTGCTCACATTGAGCAAAGTGCAATAGAGGAGAAAAATTATGGACTATGATTGGCTTTATTGTTATGAGTTATGATGCTTTCTTTGTTAAATAGTTCATTATTGCATTTTGTAAGTCTGTTTATAAACAAAAAGGTGTAGAAACAGACATTGAACAGAAAAATATAGCTTTAATTAGTGGTTCTCAATATTCTTAGGTGTCGAGAGAACGTATGGCTAATTTGATTGTGTGAATATGTTTTATGTTGATGGGTAATTTTGTTCTTTGGGATTCAAGAGCATCAGTTACCGGTTATGCTATGAGATCCAAGTGTGTAGAAAGGTCATTTTCATAATTGACTGTTGAATATGCCTAGTACTCAAACAACTCACCTATATAACTATCAAAAGTGTAGTTTTCTTCATTTTGATAGATGGGAGATTGTCCATAGGGTGATCCAATATCGATATTTTACTTAGGAAGATCAAGAAGTGTCAATTATACAAAGTTTATCAAAGATGGTCAGAGGCGATTATGTCTTAAATGAGCTGAATGGGCAGCTCAAAAATTGTGGTGGTGAAAAAAGCGTTGTCCGAGAGACTTCAGAGTGGGGATAAGTACCGAGGAAGACCAATGAGATAGATGTGACATGTCAATTGTAATTTTTCATTTTTGTATTAATATTTATAATAATGTAATGTAAGCATTAAAGGGGGCACTTGGAACAATTCTTACATTAGTAAATAGGTATGATTGGGTTGTTGATTGTTGAGAGATTTTCTCAACAAGCAATTCCTTGTTTTGAATCTGTTGGATCTCATGAGAACTATTTAAGTGCCTTATAATTTGGCTTTGATATGTATAATACGAATTGGTTTGTGAGTAATATGTGCACTATGTCTGCTCCTCCATTTTTCTTGTGTTAGGACTAGTCGGATTTGATTCTCCAATTAAATGCTTCCTACATTAATGTGTGGTTGAAATATTTTCTGAAATCACTTATTATGTACAAGATAGTGTGTCTATCTTCAAACATCATTATTATATTTATATGTATCATCAAAATTTATTAACATATAACACTCAACATAATTTTCATACTATTGATGAGGAAACTTTCAATGTTTTTTTACATTTCAAGGCATCCATATGGTTATTATAGATTCCCTGCATTTATTGAGCATGGAGTGCTAGAGTATGTAGATCCTACTTGTCTCATGATTATTGGTAATTATTAGATAGAATTCATTTATATAAGAAGGGTTATATTCCTCGTCGTTGGGAAGTTGTTAGGACTAGTTGGATTAGATTTTCCAATTAGATGCTTCCTAGATTAGTGTGTGGTTGAAATATTTTCTCAACTCACTTATTATATTTTCTAAACTCATTCTTATATTTATATGTATCATCAAAATTTATTAACATAGATCACTCAACACAATTTTAATACTAATTTCATGAGGAAACTTTCAATGTTTTTTCACATTTCAAGGCATCCTTATGACTATTATGGATTCCCTACATTCATTGAGCATGTAGTGCTGGAGTATATAATTCTTACTTGTCTCCGGATTATTGGTAATTATTAGGTAGAATTCATCATATGAGAAGGATTATATTCCTTTCCTCTGGGAAGTCATTAGTAGTTAGATTTTATTCTTCAATCAAATGCTTCCTAGATTAGTATGTAGTTGAAATAGTTTCTCAACTCCCTTATCATGTCCAAGACAGTTTGTCTATCTTGAGATGACATTATTATATTTATGTGTATTATCACAATTGATTAACATAGAGCACTCAACACATTTTTCATACTAATTTTATGAGAAATTTTTTAGTGTTTTTTCACATTTCAAGGCATCATTATGACTATTATGGATTCCCTACATTCATTGAGCATGGAGTGTTGGAGTATGTAACTCATAATTGTCTCCTGATCATTGGTCATTATTAGGTAGACTTCATCATATAAGAAGGATTATATTCCTTGCCTGTAGAAAGTTGTTAGGAGTAGTTAGATTTGATTCTTCAATTAAATATTCCTAGATTAGTGTGTGGTTGAAATATTTTCTCAACTCACTTATTATGTCCAAGATAGTTTTTCTATCTTGATAAATCATCATTGTATTTATACGTATCATCACAATTGATTAATATAGAGCACTCAACACAATTTTGTGTGTAATAAATTATACTCTTCCATTTTAATATGATATCAGAGTAACATGTTTGAGCTTGACTCCCTCATGAAAGGGCCCACGATTATGGTAGATTGGAGAGTAGAGTATATGTTTTTCCAGAGTCGTGTGTTTTTCCATTAAATCGCCAAAGGAGAATAGCCCTTCATGTTTGACTCGGGAATGAGAGGATGGAGCTGGTGTTTTTAAGGAATTTCATGTGATTGAGGGAATCGTTGTTCTATTGATGGTCACCAGAGTATTAAAATTATGCACCACTATTGTGAAAAGTCAGCATGGAAGAGGACTTGCTAATGTGGAGATAAAATTAAAACACAAGCAGTCAAATCCATGGGAGTATATTGTTTTCCCATTTGTTTATGTTATTATTGGTAGTGGTTGATAGTACGCGGTTCATGTGCCATTAAAAATCCTAATGGTTGAAGGTGATTGTTGTTTCGAGGAATATAGGTGAAGCGAGCAATGATCCAATACTCCAAAGAATGTTTTACGTAGGTCAAAATACAAAATTATCATGATCCAATAGCTTGGGTCACCACCCAACCCTAACCATGCCAATCCAATATAATATGGGTGGGTGCCCTAGTTGGTCATGCCACCCAACAATGAAGGTTCACATCATAGGATCAATAGTTCAACATGATGTACACCATTTGGGTGACTTGGGAATCATATATGCAAAGCAATTTTGTTGTCGATTCATTGTTGAGTGGTGGATTCAAATTAATAAAAATGAAACTTCAAAATGAAGTGGAGAAGGTACAAGTCTCAGAGTTATACATCATGAACTCCAATTAGAGAGAAGGAGAGTAGCCCAACATTTGAGAAAGGCCAAGACCCAACATCCTCAATTGGCATGGAACTCTTGAAAAGAGTCTAAATTCAAAGCTATGAAATTTGAATTATGTGGAACTATGTGGATTTTGTTGTATTGGAATTGAGCATGAGGAAAAGGGAGTCGAGGACACTGAAAAGAACCAACGCTTATTTTGGTAGCTACAAAATGTTTAAAGGAGGAAATATGAGTGTTTTTGTATTTTAATTTTCATTTACCTCACAAATGAGAGATTATATGTGCTATGTGGTTGTTGATTGAGAGGTTTTATTATTAAATGTTGTGAAGAATAGACAATGCATACGATTATCTAGTCTAGGATCAAATTGTGAAGGAGGAAGGGCTTGCAGTGAGCAAGCTTGACAAAAAACCATAATGATTTTGTGGTCACAAAATTTGGTGTTGGCTTGTATCACAAATATCGTACATTATATATATTTTTTATGAGAACTTATTTGAATGACAATGATTGTGGTGGAGACGGTCTCCGTGGATGTGCGAAGGCTAAAGTTTGTGATAAATTCAATTGTTATTATTGTCATGGAAATTGGAGAACCTTGAATCCAAGCCTCACATTGACTTATAAAGGAAGTGAAATATGTGTTTAAATTAATTTGGAGTGTCTATATATATATATATATATATATATATATTGATGTAGAATTAAAATGAAATTATCTTGGAATTTAATAGAGTTAACCAATGCATTGAGCCTAGTCTAACTCAATATGAAGTGTAGTGATTTTTTTAGAATTTAATACTCTCATAAATCACGCATGTGAACATGGAAATTCATAACAATGATTGAACAAGTGACACTGAAGATGCCAAATATTTTCATTAAGGGAAATTTTGTACTGGCTTAAAAAAAAGAGACATTGAAGATGCCAAAGACAAAGATTCTCAAAACATGAATAACGACATAGGAGGAAGATGATATTCCTATAGTTGTTTCATGTATCTCTTTTTGATATATTTAGCATTGAAATGTTTTGTAATGTAAAATAATTTTTTTTCCTACTTGGAGGTGTATTGTAGCTAGGAGTTATAGCTACATGTTTTCCTCCATAGGTTGTTTGATGAATGGTGCACTATATGTATTCGTTGGCAAGTGTGGAGAATGTAAGATTGAGATGAATACCTTCCGTATCCAAAATATTTTCCTAAATATCTGGTAAGTATAGAAGATGGCACCCATGTATCTCAGTAGATGGAAGTATGTCCATATGATCTGCATGCCCATATTAATATTAGGCCCTAGAGTACAACAAGCTTCTAGTTAATTTGTTATATCAATGGTATAGTTGGTTTATATCTAATACATGTATAAAATAAATTTCTTTAAGTGTGGGGAGGATCATGGACACTTTTTTTCTCCTTGAAATGGATGCAAGTTACATTATTCTCGCTTGAGAAACCAAGATTGATTGCAGGTTGAATTCTTGAAGGAGAATGACGAGTTTGCAACAGGAAGGATACATGTCACAATTCCTATGGAAGTGTTATGGAAGCAAAGGATATTGGTTAGGGTAGTAGTGGAGATTGGATGGCAGTGAAAAAACAAATTTGTGTAAGTTATTTGGAATAAAACATAGTCATGACCATATTGTATTGTAATGTAATCCACAGTTTGTAGTTGTAGCAAGTATATATATCATGTTTTTTATTTGATGTGGTGATCCTTGAAAATTTTATACCTGATATCTCCATGGAATAGAGAATGTTACACCATTTTTCGGGTCATCTAACCCACTATCATTGGATATGAACCTGGGCACACTATGTAAGACCAATTTCACCCTAAGTAAAATTGCCTTCACTATGTTAAATAACTTAATAAACCACATTTATTAGGTTGTTTATGGTCTAAACAGGAAACCCCAAAAGGAAATATTAAACAAACCTATATTTGTTTGATTTTTCTGGTCATGTTTAACCCAAAACAAAGAAATTAATTAGATAAATCTTTATTTATCTTATTATTTTCTAGGAATAATTATTTAAATTTTATTTAAATAATATTCCTTGTTAAATATGACTAAATCACCCATAAATAATTAAATAAATCATTATTTATTTGATTATCTTTCAACCACTTCCTTAAAATGATAAATAAATCATTTATTTATCTATTATTTACAAATAAAGGGATTTGACCCAAGTCAAATACTTTTTCCCTCCAACAAATATAATAAAATATTCCATAAAAGGTGGATCTAGATTTGGTTAATGTTATTTTAATCATGCACCAAGATCTAGAATGACCCAATATTTTGTTATTAATAGGAGGGTTTTTCCTACCATTCTTCACCTTTTGTTGCCTATTAGATCACTCTGGATCTATACACTTGGTCACATTTTTCTACATTATTTGCTGTGTGAGCTCCCTTTGAGTTCTATCTTTGTCTGGGTTTTCTACACCAACAAGAGAGAGAGATTCTAGATCTGAAGTGATGAGGACTTCCAAGAACCCATCCCATTGAGGAGAATTGGATACGCCTTCTTGTTTTCCTCCCAGGTGCCCTTAATACAAAAATTATTTCAAAAATTGTTCTTGTCTTGTCTATTGGATATATGGAGCAAACCTTTTTTTTTACTGCTTAATGTCTTTCTATGCATAGATCTGGTTTTTTGCAGCTCTTTTCTTGATCAACTAACTGCAGATCTGAAGATATTGGCAGCCACTTTTGATGTTAGGGCTATTAGTTATGCGTAGCTAAAGTGGTATTTTTTCGTACACATCGACAAAGGATTCATACTAACAATTGGTGACTCCACACGGGTTTTCAATTACGACCGCTGTCGTTTTTCATATTCCTGCATATCCAGCTACTTCAGACCCTAGGGTTTCTTTTCAGATTTTTGTTTTTCCTATTTTCATGTTGTTTTTCACCTATAAAACCCTAAAACATTAAAATTTCTAACTTCCGCGCATTTCTGGCCCTATTGCGCAGGTGACAGACATCAGCCGCAACTGAGACAACAACTTTTCTGGAAATCTGCCGCCGGGACACCTGGAGCTTCAGGTCGCACTTTTTAGCCCAAAACCTATGACCTGGACCTCTAGGTCGCACTTTTCAGCCCAGTATCTGTGACCTGCACAGAAAACAGGTCAGAACCTGCGACCTGCCAATTTTTCTGCTCTTTTTCTGCAATTTTTCTAGGTTTTTCTGAAGCTTCTGTCAGGGTTTTCCAGCCTCTGTCTCAGCCCGTTTCGACCTCTTTCTGATCTGTTTTTCTCATCTAAGTGGGAACATAGCCCCCTAGGGCTTCAGTACCCTCCACTTTTGGTGGAAGAGTTTTAACTGCTTCAGGTGTCTGTTTTCAGAGTTTCAGCCGCCCCTTTTCCAGATCTGATACCTCCTTTTCAGATCCCTTTTAATCAGCTCTCCTCCCTTTCAAATCACCTCCTGAAGATTTGTTTGGATCTACCTTTAGGGCCTCCTCCTTGCCCCTTCTGCTTTTTGCTGGTTTCCTCCTTTTTTCCAGCCACCTTGCCTCTGCCTCTTGGCTGTGATCTGTACCTCTTTTCAGCAGATTTCTCCTTTAGATCCCTGTCCCTTTCGAACCTAGATCTATTGGCCTCTTTTTAGTGTGTTTTGACTAGATTTTTTCCCTCTTTTAGATTATTTTTGAGAGACCCACCTTTTTGGGTTGAATCGATGCAATAGTAGCTGTTAATTTTCTGTTATTTCAGCATTATATACTGTTCTCTGCAGATTTATTTTCAGTTACGCAACACACTTTTTCTCTTGCTCTCAAAATGAAAAGGGTTTAAAAATTAAAATTAACGCATGCCACACACTCACCCTAAGCGAAGAAGAGCCTGGTTTGCACCGCCAGGCAAAGACTTTAAAATCAATTGACACTGCACCTTTCTGCCCTTGTTTCGACATTGTAATCACTTGATTCTGCACCTCCCTGCCTTTGTCAGTCGTTCTTCTTCCCCTCGTGCCATGTTTGTGTTGTCACCATTGCGCCCCCAAAGCGCACATCCCAGAGACTTCTTGGCCTTCACCCTCAGTTTCCGGTCAGTCGACCTACTCCTTCCCGCCGTCGTCGAGTTAGTCCTCCTCCGAGTCCGCACTCTGACTCCTCTTTTGATTCATTGGGTTCTCCTTTTACTTCTGGTTCTCCCCCTGTCACCTTCACTATGTCTGGTCCAGGGCCTAACGCTAGCGGTAATCCCGGCCCTAATGTCGGGACTACTACTAGCGGAACCGCCACAGGAACTACCTCGGCTGCACCCTTGCTCCCTTACATGGCAGGCCTCAGCCTCCCCGATTTCAATCAGTTGATCAATGACCCTATCCGCCACAATGTTGGTTGGCCTGCTATGCCAACCAAGCTCCCCTCCGACATCCCTAAGTTCGAAGGCCTTTCTGGAGAAGATCCAACCAACCATGTCCGATCTTTCCACATGTGGTGTTCCTCCAATTCCATTACCGATGATTCCATCCGTCTTCGGTTGTTCCAACGCACGCTTACCAGCGAAGCTTCTAAATGGTATGTTGACCAGACCACCTCTTCCCATACCACCTTTGCAACCATTGCCCAAGCCTTTATCTGTGTGACTTCTTTTTAAACCTCTTCAGCCTAGCCTTTCCACTCATGTCCGGGAATGACGAGAAGAAGGAGCCATGTCGAGCTCCCCCTTGAAGATCGGGTTTATGGACTGGTTCCTTCGCACTCTCTTACCTCCCATTGGCAAAGATGTCGCCTACCATTTCCCCTCCAAGCGAATGTATAACACGGAAGAGTAGCCTTCCCAAAATATGACACGATCCTTGATCTGGTTATGTTTGCTTGTCCTTCTGACCTCCCAGGCCGTCGCTCTAACACCCAGGGGCATCTCATTCGCCCAGCCCAGTATCGGTCTGAGCCAACACCATCCGTATGCTCAACCTCCTATGGGCTATGGTCTCCCTCCGGGAGGGGCCAGCACCTCTAGCACTTTTCCCCCTCCAGGTAGCATGTATCCAGGATACGACATGCCTCATCCTTTTGCCCAACCTCCTGCTTACCTCAATTTTTCCCAACCTAACCATTACCCTTATCTGCAGCCTGGTGCGCCAGCTCCTCCAGCATATGCGCTTCCATCTCCCTTGCCTCCTCCACCCCCGCAACAACACCTACAGCCCCCTCCCGGGCAAGTCTTTGCACAGCAGGGCGCGACTAATCCCCCTGCTCAAAGAAGGCGGAGAGGCAATCCAAATCAATCTGCCCCTGGTACTCGTGGACCCAATCCTCAAGGTGCCGACTCTAGCCCCTTGCTAACCAAGCCATTTGGGGAATATTACCCTAGAGGTTTGTTGGGTTACAACCTCCACAGAGCAGGGGCATGCTACTTAACAGAGACTCACACAACCATGCATGTTCAGAAAAACTAAATAGAGTAGAATGAGAAAGTTACCCGTAGGTCCTACGGTTGAAGAAGATCCCGCAGGGTTCAAACCCCCAGCAACCATCCTTCCTTCTTAACCTGAAAGACAAGAAGAAACAAGCACAAAGGACTGGTTGTACAGCATATATCTACTCTAAATGTTAGTGAGATTCATATAAAACATTAAATAGATCATAATGAATGCTTAAATAACAAATATTCTCATACATATAAGCATACACTAACACGTTTATTTCAGGAACAGCATGGTACTTCTGTATTATAAATAGCATGTACAAAAGTAACGAGTGGAGAGATCACCTGATCCTTCCACGGCCTTCGAGCAGACCGTCGTCCGGATCCGTCCAGCCCTTGCCTCGCTAAGACTCCTTCCAAACTGGTGCATACGAGATGTCATATAGGGAGATGAGCATCTCAAGGAAACAAGGGTTTCCTATAATGAACTGGGAAAGTGCAGGAGGCACGGGGAATCAGACTTGGATAGGGAATACCAACAGAGTATAATATCAATAAATTCTCTCTCTCCCTTAGGCCATACACATGAGGGGTTTTTATACTCCCTCCAAGTAGTTCCAATAGTTGGAAACAGTTGGCCACGTGCTGGGGTGGTTGAACTACCTGAGTAACCATCGACCCAGCCCGAAAATAGGGAATAATTTTATATTTTTTAATCATTTTAATGGCATACGCGGAAAAGTCTAGCTGTACTCGCGTATACACATGGAAAAGTATGGGCATAGTCGCGTATGGGGATTTTTACACTGTTTTTAAGTGAATTTGTCCAAGTCTGTAGGAATGGGTGCCCAAAACCATCAAAGCAATCATGTGAAGGTGAGAAATAATGCTATAACCAGCAACAGGGCACTCAGCCCAAGCCGGACAGGCCTCTTCGCACCAATAAGCCTTGTTCGTGTTGCGGTGTTTACGGTCATTACACCCACGATTGTCCCCTTTTACCACAGATGCGGCAGATGTGGGAGTCTCAAGCCACATTGCGAGGACAACATGCCTCCCCTCATGCTCCCCCTAATGTGGCCACTACTCAACCGGCTGTGTTTACCGATCCTTTCCCCCAGCAAGGATTCGTGGCTGCCCAACCACCTGACGGACAGGTCGCCACTCAACCTTCCCCTTCTGGTTCCTCCGATTACCAGATCCTCATGATGAACTCTGATCCATCCCCAACCATCGACCTTCACCTTCAAACTCGGTCTCGCCAGTACCCCAAGCCTCCCGCTCAGTCTGCCCCCGAGTCCTCTTCTTCTGGTTCTACAGAGCCTCTTTCGACATCCAATGGTCCCTTACATATCCCTCAACCCAAAGTTGAGGTCCATACCAAGATTCCTAAAGGACCGTTACGTCGAAATGCTGCTTCTGGTCGAGCTGCTCATTCGTATAGCATAGTAGATGATTTGGCGCAATCTCCTGCGGCCATTTCCACATTGGAACTCCTCCAGTCGTGCCCTTCCCAAAAGAAGGCTCTGCTATCTGCCGTGGGCGTTGTAGATCCTGCTGATGACCAAAT
This sequence comes from Pinus albicaulis, assembly GCA_034641835.2. Taxonomy (NCBI): domain Eukaryota; kingdom Viridiplantae; phylum Streptophyta; class Pinopsida; order Pinales; family Pinaceae; genus Pinus; species Pinus albicaulis. The sequence continues at coordinate 1,671,494,719 of CM076580.1, read as the reverse complement.
GATTGTTTTCGACGCCCATCAATCAGAACATCCTCCTCTTCCTGCTTCTGTCGCCTTCCAAATCCCAGTCAAAATCTGGAATGCCAACATTTCTCGGTGTATAATTGATGAGGGGGCATCCACCTGTGTGATGTCCGCTTCGGTTTGGAAGCAACTCAGATCTCCTGACCTGGCCCCTTCCACGATCACCCTTCGAGCGTGGGACGGCCACGCCTCCCAGCCCATTGGCCTTTTTCGTAATTGTCCTATCACCCTTGCCGGTAAGACTGTTTGCGTTGACGTCGAAGTCATCGACGCCCCTCTAGACTACAACATTCTATTGGGGCGAAGCTACACCTATGCCATGTCTGTTGTCCCATCCGCGGTTTTTCGCAAGATGTCTTTTCCTCACAATGGAAAGATAGTCACCATCGACCAGTTGACTTATCATGAGCCAAAGTCTCAGACCTCCCCTGAGACGACCATCTCTTCTGTAGCCAATAAGCAAACCGTTGATTCCTTGACCAGTGTCTCTCCCGGCGTCTCTAAAGACTCCTCTTTTCTTGGAACTTTTCCTGGTCTCCCTCCTCCTCCTATCTCTGATCCCAGCTTATCGAATGTTTGCATGATGCAATCGTCTCGGGTTGCCCTTAAGCGACCCGCCGGCTCAATCAAGCAGCCTCAAACTCAACCTTGCCCTCACTTAGCCAGCTCCACAGCCATTCATCTCGGCCAATGGGACCTCACTCCTTAGCCCTTCTCCTACCGTGAGCATCCTTGAACTCCTCTATCCTCTAGAAGTCCAGTTCCCCAGACGACCTGTCAGCTGGAGAGCCGGCCCTCCCTGGTCATTATCACTAGTCGAGATACCTTTCCTGGCTCCCCTGCAGGAGTCTATACGGTCCCTGTCATGGCCACCCTCTCTCTCCCTAACCTGACCCTGGGCATACCCGTCTAGTACCTTGACCCTCCAGCCGCTACCCCACCTAGTCACCCCAAACCCTATCTTGCTTTGACACCGGTTCAACCGGTCCCCCTCGCTTCCTCCGTTGCCACCATACCCCCCGCACCTCCCCAGGACCCTACCCCTGTGGTGACAGCTCTTGGAAAGAAAGGCAAAGCTCGCAAGGGGGCCTCCCAAGACAAGGCCACCCCGACGGACCCGACTCCTCCTCGCACATCCACCAATTCCTGTGTGATGTGAGTGGGTCACTTACCCATACTTGTCCCCAAATTGCCTAGCATTCAACCCATGGTTAGTGTGATCACCAGAATCTCGGTGCACGAGTGAACCCTCTCTCCCGAGTCCCAATCTGTAACCGAGGATCAGAAACTATTACTGTGCATTACTATGCCTTGTGCGGTGTCCATGGCCATTATTCCCACCATTGTCCTCACCTGACGCATTACCGCACCTCTTTAGAAGTAATCCGCGAGTATGAGGTTGAACAAAATCAATCCGCCTCTCCCATACTCGCGCAGTATGCTTCGGGTCAGCTTGAGGATCCCCCCACTCCCATCGACATTTCCTCCCCTGATGTCCAGATGACGGACTCTACTACCACCATTCTTTACCTATCATCCTCTGTGAGACCCTTGGAGCACATTCCCCTTGAATCCTCCCCTGTTGTTTTGCTTGACCCCCCTTCAGCGACCACCCTGGGCTCCACATCTTTTAACCATTTGTTTCCCTGTTCTTCTGTCATTCCCCGTGACGATCCATATGCTAGCCTTTCTTCCCCTACGGGTGATTTAAGCAACTTTTCCACATCATGTGGTTTCCCTTCCACTCTTCCTCCCCTCTTTTCCCGTCCGGATGCCTCCTTGGGAACCTTTTCCACCCTTGACCTCCTCCTTTCCGCCCGTACACGAGATAACACCACCCGTATCTCTGTTGACCTCCTATAGCCCGAGTCCCAACCACCCATCCTATAGCCCCCATATACCACCATCCAGTTTGTATATGCGTCATAGCCATCTTGCCCATCACACTCCCTCCCGCAGTTGCCGCTTGATGTCTACTATACACTCACGCTGCCGTCATTGTACCTCCTCCCCCCATTTGTTGTCTTGTAACACCATTCCGCAGGACCTCCCGTCCCCACCCTATATCGGTTACGCCGATGGTGCAAGTCGTTACTCTCGGAATCTAGCCTCGGCAGGTTGGGCCATTTTCACCCCCTTGCATGCCCTTGTTCTCTCAAACGGGGTCTGCATTGGTACTGCCACCAACAATCAGGCCGAATATGATGCAGTGTGTGGTCTCTTAGCCGATGCCCTCTTTCATCGCATCCTCCATCTGCATGTTCGTTTGGATTCCCTACTTCTTGTCATGCAACTAAATGGTGTTTATCGTGTGCATAACCCTGTGCTGTTTAGACGATATTTACGAGTGAAACTCTTGATACGTGAATTTGAAACCATAATTTTCAACCATGTACCTCAAGAACAGAATCACTATGTAGATAGTATTGCAAACCATGTTCTAGATTGGCATTTATCACACACATTTCATACAAGACAATAACATTCATAATCATTAAAAAATATGCATATCCATAATATGTGTCGCAAAACATGTGTTTAGAGTCCATCTACTCTGATACATATGACATGCCCATAGCATGTTACAAAAAACTCAAAACTGGGGGCACCACCTGCCCCTACATACACACTAGGGGGCACCACATGCCCCACACCTAATCACTATCTAGCAGATCCCGAGCCAATGGCTCTACTCCTGCAGCCTGTAGATCACGTATCCCCTGACCGGCCATCGCCATGCACCGCATGACACCTCGCCATTCCGAGGGAAGACCAATGCATGGCTCTATGTACTGGTCGTCTAAGTCTTACCACCCGCACTCTGACACTCCGGTCAGCAACCTCTCGCATCTATGATGGATGTCCTCCAGAAGGGCGGCCGCGTCCTCATTACGCATTGCTCTTGACCCACTCGGACCTACAACTCCAGATGCTGTCGGTCGTCCCATATATCCGGCCGGTTTTACCGGAGCTATATCTGCATACCAAAAGTACAGGAATCAGTACCCTATCTACTATTCACTAACTGTAACATGCCCAAAAAAGAATAGTTACTTATCACTTACCATCAGGTCCCCATACTCACCCAGGCGGAAGTGGTAAGTCTGAATCCCCACAATAACTCATCCCACTATAGCGATAGTCATCTATGTATAACGGCATATGATCCCAGTGGGCAAAGAACTCAGGTCAAAACACTCGTCCGACCGCTCCTCCTCCTCCTCTGCACAGTAGCCGCCCCCACCGGCGCATCCTGGGCTCTCTCGGCCCCCCATCTAGGAGCTGTATACGAGGTCGTAAGGTCGGGATCTTCTCAAAAAAGAAGGAACACAATAAAGTCCCATACGAGCAATCGTGGTTCACTTGCCGCTTGCACAGCGACAGCTGTCGTTTTAACGACACCAACATCATTTGGGCCCACCCATAGTAGGTCCCACTCAACACACTCTCCACAATCATCATCTGCCCCCCAGTGATGTGATGGAATGCTTGGTTGCCCAGGATCCACAGCACCGCTACGGCCACTGCACGGGTCTCTAATCTCTCTAAGTCCCTGATCGATATCCAAGTCCCTTTGACTTGGAGACTCGGTCGACAATGTCGCTCCACAAACTCCATGATGTTCTGCCCCCGCGGTAACACTGGCTGCGTATTTCCCACCATCCCAAGTGGCGGGAGACCAGTCAGGAAATACAAGTCCTGGACTGTCAATTCGATCTTGTGCCCCTGAACTATAAATACATCATGATATAGATCCCAATAACTGACAATCCGGGCCAACAAGGGCTCCCCAGCTCTCATCAAAGGGTTCTCCAAAAACTTTAGAACCCCAAACCTGGCCAATACACGATGGACACCTTGATCTGTCTAGATCTCTGTCCGTAATGTGCCCAGGTCTCTCTCTCTCCAGTTGACCCGTATATCTGCCATAGCTGCACAAAAACATCATCTTTGTCAGTATACAGATAGGAAACATTGTAACCAATCACAAAAACCCAAATCTCAGCCCTAACACAGCACTGAAATCCCCTTCATCCTCCAGGTCGCACTTTTCTGCCCAATCCTGGGCCAAGTCGCAGTTTTTGGCTCAAAACCTGCGTCCCAGGTCGCAGTTTTTGGCCCAAAAAGTGCGACCCGGCCGTAGAGATGAAAGAGGGTTTGTTCCTGAGATTCTGGGCCCTAATCTGAACTTTCAATCCATCAAAATGAAAGAGTAAGGTTAGGCCTCTTACCTGCAACTGACGGATCTCGATTCCAACAGTCGGTTTGTCCACTACACTCGCCACAAGATTTAGGGCCTTCTCTCCTCTCTACATTCACCACAGCAACACTAGCAAATGAGTTTTTTTGGAGGGAAAACTGCCTTATTAAAAGAGAACCCTTGTTTCTTCTTTCGCCTGTTGCGACCATACCGTAGTTCCGTTTGACAAACCGTCTGCACCGTTGGAAAGCTCTCACCGAGCCCTCAAATGGGTATCTGTTAGTTTTTCCTGATTTGATACTTCACCATGACACATTTTGTCCACGATGGATCACTTCACCTCCCCCCAAAATCGAATTTCCTCACTTACAACACTTGTACTTGGGGCACCACTTTACCTCCATACTTGTCTTTGTTTGTGTCGATTTTCGTCATGAGATATCATCTTGTACTCATGTTTTTTGGGTCCCCCAAGGGCTCTTTTCTGTGTGGCAGCACCATCGAGTCACCCTTGTTTAGAGCATCCAAGATGAGTCATCATCGCATTCATGGAGTCTATCCCGAGTCCCTTTGTACCCCGCTATAGTCCTCCATCCTTAATTGCTTGATCCCTCTCTTGTGTCGCACATTATGGCCTTCAGTCCCACTGTCCCCTATCCCTCATGATATTGTGTCAGTCGCTGCCATGTCATTCATGCCCTTTATTCTCTAACAAGGGAAGTCGTCCATTCGCTACTCAGTCCCCTCCATTTCATCATCATCATTGGTATTAGTCTGTCAGTCGCTCTACTATTTTCTCTCGTGCCTTAGTTGAGGATCTCTCATTGCCTCACCTATGGCGGACCTCCTTCTGTCGACATCAACTCATTCATTCCAGAAGCCAGGTCTAGAGGGCGGTGTACCTTGGTTCCAGCTTCCACTCTTGTTCGGTGCCTCGGATCAGGCAAAGGGATCTCTCATTTCCCTTTGACTTGATTGTTTCTCCACTTCAACTCCTTTCAGCATGATCGAGATCCGTATGCTTGATGGTCCAGTGATGCAGCAGCAGCTCTTGGTGATGCCCGGGTGTGTGTGAGATGTCTCAGCCCTCATGAGGGGGTGGCCCTGCAGGTCGCCCCCCACATGCCCGGATGACCTCTTCATTGCAGCCTTCGACGCAGCTCCATATATTTGATGATGTCGGCCTTAGCCGCTTGCAGCACCTCTTTTTTGCATGTATCAGTCAGATTTTGTGAGCCCTTCCCTGCTTGTAGGGGGCATTTGGGTTGTATTGGTATCTCATGTACTCAGATATTATTGTATAATTCCTGGCTGTTATCCCAGGCACAACATGTATATGGGATCCCTCATTGTATTTCTATCTGGCTCATGTTTATGCCGGCTGTACTTTATGGTTTGGTCCCTTGTTTACTGGACACACTATTCTTTTGTACTTTGTCTCGGCGGGCATAGGTATGCCTCCCCCGCCGCCTTTAGCACAGGTACCCTCTCATAAAAAGAGACTTGTTGCACTTGCGAGTCTCGTCTCCTCAGGGTCTAGTTCTTCAGCACACTAGTCTACCTTACATTTCTCTCTCTGACTTCCCTCTTGATGTCTGGTGATTGAGTTCTTACAACGTACTTCGGTCATATGATTTGCTCCTAACACTCGCACGCTGGGGGGCAATCTGTTACACCATTTTTGGTCATCTAACCTATTATCATTAGATGGACCCAAGTACACCATGTAAGACCAATTTTACCCTAAGTAAAATTGCTTTCACTATGTAAAATAACTTAATAAAACACATTTATTAGGTTGTTTATGGTCTAAACAGGAAACCCCAAAAGTAAATATTAAACAAACCTATATTTGTTTGATTTTCCTCAAGGAATAATTAATTAAACAATAATTTAATTATTATTCCTGGTCATGTTTAACCCAAAACAAAGAAATTAATTAGATAAATCTTTATTTATCTTATTATTTTCTAGGAATAATTTAATTCCTTGTTAAATATGATTAAATCACCCATAAATAATTAAATAAATCATTATTTATTTGATTATCTTTCAACCACTTCCTTAAAATGATAAATAAATCATTTATTTATTTATTATTCACAAATAAAGGAATTTGACCCAAGTCAAATACTTTTTCCCTCCAACAAATATAATAAAATATTCCATAAAAGGTGGATCTAGATTTGGTTAATGTTATTTTAATCATGCACCAAGATCTAGAATGACCCAATATTTTTTTATAAATAGGAGGGTTTTTCCTACCATTATTCACCTTTTGTTGCCTATGAGATCACTCTGGATCTAAACTCTTGGTCTGACTTTGAGCCATTATCATTGTCATATTTTCCATTATTTTCTGTGTGAGATCCCTTTGAGTTCTATCTTTTTCTGGGTTTTCTACACCAATAGGAGAGAGAAATTCTAGATCTGAAGTGCCGAGGACTTCCAAGAACCCATCCCATTGAGGAGAATTGGAAACACCTTCTTGTTTTCCTCCCAGGTGCCCTTAATACAAAAAATTCTTTAAAAAATTGTTCTTGTCTTGTCTATTGGATATATGGAGCAAAACCTTCTTTACTTCTTAATGTCTTTTTATGTATAGATCTGATTTTTGCAGCTCTGTCTTGATCAACTAAGCTGGGAATCACAGAAGATATTGAAGCCATATTTGATGTTAGGGCTATTAGTTATGCGTAGCTAAAGTGATAACTTTTTCGTACACTTCGTGGAAGACACTAACAATGTGCTTGTATCTATGTATGTAACATGTAAATGGCATATCATTGTAACATGCAGAGAGGCATGCATACCCCTTTGTCATGTGTCCCTAATAATTTGGATAGATTTTCTAATTTAGTGCAATAAAATATATTAGGGAGTTCTTCAACACATGGAAGAGAGGACCATTGTCTAGGTTGGATTCTCTATGATTGAACCATAATGTTGGTTGTAGAATCTATAAGGTCAAGTTTTACATTCAGGGGGAATTCATCAAAAGGTTGAATCAACCATGTACATGAAGAGACACCCTACTAAAATAGTGGTTACACCAATTATATATATATATATATATATATATATATATATATATATATATATATATATATATATATATATATATATATATAGAGAGAGAGAGAGAGAGAGAGAGAGAGAGAGAGAGAGAGAGCTTCCAATAGATGGGTGTTCCTTTAAATGGAAGTCGAAAATTTGGTGATATTTGTTTGATCAAAGTACGAGGTGAAAGCACTAGTTTGGACCAAAGGTACACTTTGCTATCGAGGAGTTTCTTCAAGTCATAGTGGATCATGTTCTATAGATAATATGTACTTGAAGACCCCAATTGTTGTAGATTAAAAAAATTGGTTGTGAAGGCGAAGTTTTGGGGTATGTAACACCCAGTCATCTTATGTACATGATCATATTTGATTTTTAATATTATTGGTTATTATTAGGTAGAGGTCCTCTCTTTGAGGAGCTTGTTCCTAGTCTGTTGTAATTTGTTAGGCCTAGTAAGATTTGAGATATATTATCCAACTCTCCAACTAGATGCTTCCTAAATTAGTGTGTGGTTGAGATATTCTCGCAGCTAGGTGATTATATATTTGAGATAGTTTTTCTATTTTAAGACATCATTATTGTATTTATATGTACCATCACAATTGATTAACACACAACGTTCAACACAATTTTCTATATAATAAAATCTACTTTCCCATTTTACAATGAAAAAATTCAACTATAAAGATAATCTGCAATCCACATAAGCTAAGAATGCTTACCATTACAACAAAGACGGCTAACACAACCTTGAAATACCTAGCATTTCATTCACGATTATTGTAAATTATATATTCTTTAAAATCTTCTTAAGCACGGAGCAACAAGACAACAAAGACATACAAATGGGCCATTCATAGTTATATGTAAGTACTATGAACACCCCCCACCCAAAAAAAAGAGATAATTTACAAGCTTATTTGATTTATTTTAAATTTAAATAGATTATAATTATAAGTTTGGAATAAAAATTAATTTAACTTTTGTTTTGGTTAATTTTATTAGGAAAATATCGAGCATCATGCAATAAACCAATCATTAATTCACTACATCATTGAATACCATATTATTTCTATCAAATAAATAAAATAGAAAAACAATTAGCCAATTATTAACTTAATACATAATACTTCATATTCACTTATTTATAAACTTTCATTCTCAATATTTATTATACCCATGAGGTGTAGACCAATTATTTTTTATGGGGCTTAGTCCCCACCAAGTCATAGGTCCAAATATCATCGAGAGGGGTTGAGGATGGGAACCACCTTTCGAGGAATTAAACTATCCCAAGGGGAATCCTCACAGATTTTTCTTCCATCCAACATTGGGGAATCCTAGTGATAGAATCCCATTAATGGGCAGATCGTTCTTCCATCCAGCATTGGGGGATCTTGGAGATAACATCCATCCAACATTAGGGCATCCTGATGATAACATCCCATTAGTGGGAAGATCCTTCTTCCATCCAACATTGGGGCATCCTAATGATAGCATCCATCCAACATTGAGGTATCCTAGCGATAACATCCCACTAGTGAGCAGTTTATTCTTTCATCCAAAATTGGGGATGGCCTCGACCTAGGCTCAACCTATTTCGAAAAAATAAAAAATAAAAAAAAAACTTCTCACTATTATTATATTTTAAAAATAAAATGAAGTCAAACATTAATTTATGACTAAATTTTACGGAATATGCAAGTCGTAGGCTTCGAATCTACATTGGGGAAAAATTAGAACTAAGCAATTCTGCATATAAAGATTTGTCTCACTGAATGGATTATTATTTATATTTTTTAATAATGATATTCACTGCAAGTGTTATGAAAATATAACAAATTATGTACATCTTAATTGGAAAAAAAAATACATAGTATGTAATGAATTTCTTTAAGTTAAAAATGTATTTTTAAATGGAAGAAAATTTGATGTTCAAGAGAAAATTCAAATATATCCACGTATATAAAAGTTATCACGTAGGGAGGATATATTAAGCAATTATTAAGAAGAAATATTGCTAATTTATCATTTTTTACATGTAGATTCAAATTAATTAGACGAGATAATCACAAAATTTCTCTAATACTCCATCGTCATCCATTATTCAAGTAGATGCTCTATTGTAATTAAATAAACTAGAAATTGCCCCTAAAAGTGTGAAGATACAACAAAGGAATAGAAGAATCGGGAAGATCCTCTTGAAAAACTAAATCAATAAATATTATATAAATATTATTTGAAAAAAAAAATGAAATATATAAAATGTATATCTACACTTACATTTGATGGCACAACTTGGTGTAACATGTATTGCATTGAGACAAAGTGGATTTAATGAATGGAAGATATCTCTAGAAAATAATGATAACCTTGATGTAAAGTGGAAACTGGAGAATCAACCAAGTGTCATATTTGTGTAGCGATAAAAAATTTAGTGAGGATGACGACTTTCAATTTCACATATGCTAAGGATTTTCTTTAGATAATGTATATTTAATAGTGGATCGAATCAATCCTATATTTATTATGCTCCACTATTCCCGCACCCCACTGATTTTTGGGACAACAAAATGCATCAAGCCTCTCCAAAAACATTAGATGTTCCACACATAACAGCTCTAGTATCTCATTGCATTGGAAAA